>CM029112.1:23962517-23999745 GCA_016859345.1 Istiophorus platypterus | reverse complement strand
CATCACTGTTTACATCATCAGCATCAGTGATGACATCATCAGAAGATGTCTCAGACTGTCGTCCACATGATTTTTCTTTGAAATTCATTAAAGATCATGATACACACAATCAAAAAAAAACATTAACGGGATCTTCTCTGGTTACCATAGCAACTAACGACTCGGACGCTATCGATGTTTACAGCTACAAAACATTGTTGGTCAAATACATCAGATTAGAAAGAAATTATTTACAAGACTAAAAAAATCCTCAAAATTTAGGAAAAAAAAATAGAAATTCACAGAATGCAACAAACCAAACCAGTCAATAAAATAAATGGTGTCTGAAATTAAACATATCAGAGTAAAAATAAAAAACTGACAAAAGCATGAAAATTTCAAAAGAGCACCAAAAGAACAAATGGAAACAGTAAAGATTAATATAACATTTGTGTGATATATATTGAAAATAAACCAAAAAACAAACAAATAATATATGAAATAGGAAATTTGTCTGAAAAGCAGTTGGACTATTTCACTTAGAAAGTTTAAGACTTTTTAAGATGATGTGCAGCAAAATAAGTCTATAAATATAAACTAGACTGGCACCTAGACCCCCCCCCCCCCGTTGCCCCTCAGGTGAAAAATGCTCTACCTTGCAACATTAATGAAAAGGATTTTAAAAATCCCTGGATCCGCCCCTTAAACCACGTCCAAAATTGAATGGGTTCTTCCCTGGTCCAGGTCCCCTCCCTACACCAAATTAAGTGCAAACCGGCTCATTAGTTTTCTAATGATCCTGCCAACAAACAAACAGACTTGGATCAAAACTTAAGCTCCTTTGCAAAATAATGAAACACAATCTTTTGATCTCCACTACACAACAACAAAAATAAAGTCAACAGAGCTGTGGCTACACCTGCTGGTCAACCTGCAGCTCACAATCAAATAAATGGAGATTTAAATGGAGAATCAGACACTGATCAGTTATCAGTGTCTGATTCTCCATTTAAATCTGTTTCGAAAAAAATCACCAAATATTTACCGTCATTATTTTTACCCATTTAAAATGTTAATATAGAGCCAGAACTGGGTCGATGACTCTCTGTAAATCCTGAACAGATCAACGTTCACACTGAAACTCTGTGGACATAATAGAAAATACCACAGCACGCTAAACAAAGCATTGTCTAATGTAGTTATTCAGGTCTAAACCGATTCACTGAAAGTCTTATAAGAGAAAACAGTCAAAAATCTATGTGTGTACTTGGACTCCTTGGTGGTAGCTGTCCGTGCTCCGTTCTGATTGGCTGAGCCCGCGAGTGGCAGCGGGTGGTTGCGGTGATGATGTGGCTGGTTGAGGCCCAGAGAGTGCTGGCGGGCAGTTGCCATGGCAACTGCAGAGGACGCAGAAGGGGGTCGGAGAGCATGGTCCAATGACTGAGTCTGACCACTTCTACCAGTTGTCACACTGGTGTGATCCTTTCCATCATGCCCTTGGGCATCATGGTGGTGGAAGGGAAGGGAAGGGGGGTTATCCGACTTCCCAAACCTGGATGGGGGGGGGTTGATTGGGTTGTCGGTTGTTCTGAGGTTTTTTTAAGAACAGTTATTTAGCAGGACAACACTTGGTGTTCTCTCAAAGACTGAGAACGATCCCGTCATCATTTCAGACTGGCAGAAGTGAAGGAAACAAGACTTCCCTCAGGTTGGGAGCATTTTCTCTAAATGTGGTTTAACATTTGAGCTGCATTTGGTTGAGACCAGACTTATAAGGAGACTGTTGCACTTCCTCCTGGATAGCCTTTTACACTGGTGGGGGCTGGAACAGGAAGTGGTATTGAGACCTCACATTAGTGTGGATGTGTGTGTTTACCCATCTGGTGACATCGAGCCGTCAGAGGTGTGGTAAAGGTCACGGTGTCACTTGAGCATCGGGGCGGAGCTCCTTGTCGTAGGCCATCAGGTTCCACTCCTGCCGCCTGTTATGAACTTTGAGAACCGAAAACTTACCTTCTTCACCTCCCGCCCTGAAGACTCCTCCACATGCTTCTGCTCCTGGATATAAACATTTTGTTTTTATTCTCTTTATTCCTTCTATTTGCCACATTGCTGCTGTTAGACATGCAGGGTGGGATTTTCCATGTAGAGGAACAGGATGATCGACAGAGAGACAGACAGAGAGAGAAAGAAAGACAGACAGACAGACAGAGACAGACAAACCTTATTTCGTCTTTTCTCTTTGCATTTGTTCTTGGTGGCCTGCAGCATCTTTTCCTTCCACAGGTTCAAGAAGTAGGACGGGTCGGTGTAGAACGTCAGCCCATCCTTCTTCTCGTCCCTGCACACACACACACACGCACAATGTACAGACACAAATGCATACAGGTGTTTTGATTTCACCCTTTTCCTTCATTCTGTTTTCTATTTTCATTACATTTTTTGGTTAACACACCTTACGCATTCAGTTGTTCCTGTGACAACACTCTCAAAACACAGACAAAAATGGTCCCTGTATCTTCTTTTATGTTATTATTTGGCACATGAAAGTATATTTCTAACCTTGGTGATGTCAACAAGTAGGCCAAACTTGGCAGCAGTGATCATGGGGTCCAGTCCCTTGGCATGTCTCAGGTGCTGCGCTGCCCCTGTCATGACCTAGAAACAATCACACAGCAGCAGATCAATCAATCAATCAATATAACCACATCAACACAGCATTTGTTTAAGACTCCAATAAAACAACAAGCAGCTGTGACACCAATAAATTACAAAAGCTATCTAAAGCAAAAAAAAAAAGAAAGAAAGAAGTAAGGTTATTTAAAAATAAAAAAGCTTAGTTCACCTTCTTCTGTTCGGAGCGCAGTGCTGCACGCAAAAAGTCGCCTTAGCAACAGGAAATCCACTTGCTGCTGGGCTAGAAGGATAATTAATAGATAAAGAAGTGAAACTTTGCCTTGTTGAATATTCAAACACTTGTGACACATTCTGTATGTGGGGACAGGCAGGACTGCATGTGCCTGCCCATGCACAAACCCTCACTGGACACACCTTTAAGTCCCAATTTTGGAGCTGAGGAGCCTCTGGGGGCCTGTGGGGCTGGAGACTTAGCTTTCTGGGCGGGTGGACACACTGCAGGCTACAGAGAAGGAAAACATGAGGTAAAGATCATTAGATAAAAGTAATGGCCATACAGATTTTAAACTACAGTATCGTAATCTTAAAAAACTGCTACAGCTTGGGAATCTGAGTTTGTTTTAACATATTCAACAGCTTTTAATTAACTACTAAGTATTTAATATAGATTTAATATAGAACTATGCTTGCTCTAAATTACTACATTTGATTACAAGCACAAAGGTGATGTAATAGGCAAGAGATGCAATAACCTGCCACAGACTCTAACACACAATAGAGCATTTCTAGATTTGGTCTTAAAGTAATTGGATTCCTTGGCTACACAATAGAAATTGGATTATTTGGTAGAACTTTAATTTAAAAATTTTTTATCTTTTTTTTTTTTTTTTTTTTTTTTTTTACCTTGGCAGCCTTTGTTGGACCATCCTCTTCTTCATCCTCTGCATCTGCATCCCGATTAGCCAGTTTCATGGCTGTTTTTAGGACCCCCCATGAAGTTCTGCTGAACCCCCTCTGAGCCGCGAAGTTGAGGACAGCCTGGGGGAGACATATACATATGTTTTAACTTTACAACGCATCCTAGAAACAACTCCTGAAACCAGGCTGGATTCAGAATGTTCCCTGGTGGCACTGGTAGATGAGATAAGTTGACAGGCCATCCAGCATTATGAGCTCTGATAGCATCCTGGTAATGCTGTTAAGAAAGGAGATGATTTATTATTCTGTTATTATAACTGCATGGATAATCAGCGCAAGCCTTAATTGATATAATCCATTGTGTTTTTTTTAAGATTTGCAATCTCTATTTTGAAATATATTGCCATCACTGTAAACAAGGGAAAAAATAAAGCATATTTTAAAGCAACACAAGTGTGGACAACCATTATAAAATTTGGCTTTATTGCATATAAAAATAAATTGGAAAAATTAACTGTATAATGTTGAAAGAAAGTACAAAAGCAAAACTACCACATGGAAATCAATGTCCTCAATTTTTGATTCCACTCCTACCAAAACAATATAAAAGTCCTACAACTACTTTTTGTCTTTTCTTTCATGGTCTTGTCTGTTTTATCCATTTGTCCTGCCTCAGCCATATTGATTTCATTCAGGTTTCCTATTTTTCTCACAATGCTGTTCAACACTGTTCAGAAAACAGCACAGGTGTTCTTGCAGGTTATTCTGGTAGGCAAAATGAGCAATGGTAATAGTTACAGTCAAAGCAACAGAGGGTATTTCCAGTCAAATTAGAGTGAGTCACGCCAGTTATTTTAGGATGACGAGTCAAACACACCACACAGCAGCACAGAGACAGGTATATGGTGCATCATAGATATCTGTATTTCTCAGAATAAAAGATGCCCTACGTGATTTAGTTTGAGCTATAAGTATGCATTATATGATTTTTTGGAAAACGTTTATCAATAATATATGTTTCACATACATTTAATGTAGCCGCAAGGGGACACAAGCCAGTGTCTTATTGTGCCGGTCCCAAGCCCGGATAAATACAGAGGGTTGTGTCAGGAAGGGCATCCGACGTAAAACTTTTGCCAAATCAAACATGCGAATCAGATCTATGAATCCCATACCGGATCGGTCGAGGCCCGGGTTAACAACGACCGCCATCGGTGCTGTTCAACTACAGGGTGCCGGTGGAAATTGGACTACTGAAGAAGGAGAGGAGGAAGGTGTGTTCGTAGGAAGAGAGAGAAGAGGTATGCCAAGAGGCTGGGACTGAGAGTAGGAACTTTGAATGTTGGAACCATGACAGGAAAGGGTAGAGAGTTAGTTGACATGATGCAGAGGAGGAAGGTAGACATACTGTGTGTCCAGGAGACCAGGTGGAAAGGTAGCAAGGCTAGAAGCTTGGGAGCAGGGTTCAAGTTGTTCTACCATGGTGTAGATAGGAAGAGAAACGGAGTAGGAGTTATCTTGAAGGAGGAGCTTGTTAGGAATGTCCTGGAGGTAAAAAGAGTGTCGGATAGAGTGATGAGTCTGAAGCTAGAAATCGAAGGTGTAATGTTCAATGTGGTTAGTGGGTATTCTCAACACGTAGGCTGTGAGCTGGAGGAGAAGGAGAAATTCTGGTTGGACCTTGATGAAGCCATACAGAGCATCCCTAGAGATGAGAGAGTTGTCATTGGTGCAGACTTCAATGGACATGTTGGTGCAGGAAACAGAGGCGATGAGGAAGCGATGGGCAGATTCGGTATCCAGGAGAGGAACGCAGAAGGACAGATGGTGGTTGATTTTGCAAAAAGGATGGAAATGGCTGTAGTGAATACTTTCTTCCAGAAGAGGCAGGAGCACAGGGTGACGTATAAGAGTGGAGGTAGGAGCACACAGATAGACTACATCTTGTGTAGACGGTGTAATCTGAAGGAGATCAGTGACTGCAAAGTAGTGGTTGGTGAGAGTGTAGCCAGACAGCATAGAATGCTGGTGTGTAGGATGACCTTGGTGGTGAGGAAGACGAAGAGGACAAAGGCAGAGCAGAGGACGAAATGGTGGAAGCTAAAAAAGGAAGTGTTGCATGACTTTTAGGAAGGAGTTGAGGCAGGCTCTGGGAGGTCAGGAGGTGCTTCCAGATGACTGGACAACTACAGCTAATGTGATCAGGGAGACAGGGAGGAGAGTACTTGGTGTGTCATCCGGAAGGAAAGTAGATAAGGAGACTTGGTGGTGGAATGAGGAGGTGCAGGAGTGTATACAGAAAAAGAGATTAGCTAAGAAGAAGTGGGACACTGAGAGGACTGAAGAGAGTAGACAGGAGTACAGGGAGATGCAGCGTAAGGTGAAAGTAGAGGGGGCAAAGGCCAAACAAGGGGCTTATGATGACTTGTATGTTAGGTTGGACAGTAAGGAGGGAGAGACTGATCTATACAGATTGGCAAGGCAGAGAGACAGAGATGGGAAGGACGTGCAGCAGGTTAGGGTGATTAAGGATAGAGACGGAAATGTATTGACAGGTGCCAGCAGTGTGATGGGAAGATGGAAAGAGTACTTTGAAGAGTTGATGAATGAGGAAAATGAGAGAGAACGAAGAGTAGAAGATGTGACTGTTGTGGATCAGGAAATAGCAAAGATTAGTAAAGATGAAGTGAGGAAGGCACTGAAGAGGATGAAGAGTGGAAAGGCACTTGGTCCTGATGATATACCTGTGGAGGTATGGAAGTGTCTAGGAGAGGCGGCAGTAAAGTTTCTGACTGGGTTGTTTAACAGGATCTTAGATAGTGAGAAGATGCCTGAGGAATGGAGGAGAAGTGTGCTGGTGCCCATTTTAAGAACAAGGGAGATGTGCAGAACTGTGGCAACTACAGAGGAATAAAGTTGATGAGCCATACAATGAAGCTATGGGAAAGAGTAGTTGAAGCTAGACTAAGGGCAAAAGTGAGCCTTTTGAGCAGCAGTATGGCTTCATGCCAAAAAAGAGTACCACAGATGCAGTATTTGCTTTGAGGATGTTGATAGAGAAGTACAGGGAAGGTCAGAGGGAGCTGCATTGTGTCTTTGTAGATCTGGAGAAAGCGTATGACAGGGTGCCCAGAGAGGAACTGTGGTACTGTATGAGGAAGTCTGGAGTGACAGAGAAGTATGTTAGAGTGGTGCAGGACATGTATGTTGACTGTAAGACAGTGGTTAGGTGTGCTGTAGGTGTGACAGAGGAGTTCAAGGTGGAGGTGGGACTGCATCAGGGATCAGCTCTAAGCCCCTTCTTGTTTGCTATGGTGATGGACAGACTGACAGACGAGGTTAGACAGGAATCTCCATGGACTATGATGTTTGCAGATGACATTGTGATATGTAGTGAGAGCAGGGAACAGGTGGAGGAGAAGCTTGAGAGGTGGAGATTTGCCCTGGAAAGGAAAGGAATGAAGGTTAGCCGCAGCAAGACAGAGTACATGTGTGTGAATGAGAGGGACCCAAGTGGAAGAGTGAGGTTACAGGGAGAAGAGATAAAGAAGGTGGAGGATTTTAAGTACTTAGGGTCAACAGTCCAGGGCAATGGAGAGTGTGGAAAAGAGGTGAAGAAGCGTGTGCAGGCAGGCTGGAACGGGTGGAGAAAAGTGTCAGGTGTGATGTGTGATAGAAGAGTTTCAGCTAAAATGAAAGGAAAGGTGTACAAAACTGTGGTGAGACCAGCGATGCTGTTTGGTCTAGAGACAGTGCCACTGAGGAAAAGACAGGAGGCAGAGCTGGAGGTAGCAGAGATGAAGATGTTGAGGTTCTCTCTGGGAGTGACCAGGATGGATAGGATCAGGAATGAGTACATCAGAGGGACAGCACATGTTAGAGGTTTTGGAGATAAAGTCAGAGAGGCCAGACTGAGATGGTTTGGACATGTCCTGAGAAGAGATAGTGAATATATTGGTAGAAGGATACTGAGTTTTGAACTGCCAGGCAGGAGGCCTAGAGGAAGACCAAAGAGGAGGTTTATGGATGTAGTGAAAGTGGACATGAAGGTAGTTGGTGTGAGAGAAGAGGACGCAGAAGACAGGGTTAGATGGAGGACACTGATTCACTGTGGCGACCCCTAAAGGGAAAAGCCGAAAGAAAAAGAAGAAGATATTTCACATACATTTGAAGTGTGTGGTGTACACCTTGACAATGCGCTGGTGCACACGAGCCTTACCATCATCTCCCTTGCTCTTTGCTCCTTCAGCTGCTGACTTATACTTGTCCATCCTCTATTGCAGGGCTTCTGGCGGACTGCTGGGAGCAGGCAGGTCTTTGGGGGGCATGCACGCGCACACACACACACACAAACACACACACTTAATTTTAAAGTTCGATAAATTCAACTTTTTTTTTCACTTGCATTATGCTACTCATGCTAACTAGGCAGAAGGAGGCATCAGAGTTACTGGAATCGCACCTGCAGTGGCCACCTGGGTGGGAGCAGGAGCAGCGGGGGCAGTAGGCCTGGAGGAAGACTGAGGAGGAGGAGGTGTGCTGTGTTCTGCCACTATGTCCCCTGCAGATGATCAGATGGCACTGGAGAGTTTTACATGGTATATTATTATTATTATCTAATCTGGTAGGCTGAAGAAATAAGGCACACACTAACACACAGCCAGTTACACACAAGAATAAACAGCATCAGAAATAATAACAGACATCTCTGAAAAAAGTTTGAAAGTTAAATTCATTCATTTGGACAATACTTTAAAATTAAGAGTTTCTGTAATTCATTCCATTTATGATGTTACAAAACAGGGGGTATGAAGAGTTATCCAGTCCTGGGATCTGCTGTCCTTTTTTAACTCAAACTGGTTTCATGGCTATTTGTCTAACTGAGGCACACACATTAGTTTACAATCATTTTATTTTATCAGAAGGTGGTTACCACCTTTGGCAGCTCAGTTCTTCATGGGGGAAAAACTTTTCTGTAAAGAAAATAAGGCTACTGTGGTACAGTAATCAAGACATACTTGTGACGTTAAGTATCCTTTTCATGAGATTACACTAACCAGGAGGGGGAGGTAGCAAGCTAAGGTCTACTGGTTCATCTCTGTCCAATGCCTCCACCAGCATGTCCAGCTTCTGCATAAATGAAGGTCAACATTGTTATGATCGACCCTATCTAAGAGGCCTTACACATAAATTATACACCTACAGAAAAAGACTTTACCAAATGAGAAAACTGAAGTTGGATGTGTTACCTTGGCAATGAGGTAGTGCTGTTTGGCCTGATGAATTTCTCCGCTCTGCTTGGCGTTTATGGCAGCCATCTTATATTCCCTCTGTCTTGACAACATTGCCGGTTTCAGCTCTGAATGGAGTGAAAGCATTAAAAAGTATGTGGTGGCTTTTTTTCTTTTTGGATAGTGATGGTTGTCAAACGACATAAATGAATGAATAAGTTAGTCCATATAACATAAAATACAAATGCCCACTTACAAAAGCAAAAAGAAATGCATTAAAAATACTATCTGATCATCAGGCATGAGTATTCAATTTAATGTAGAAAAGCAAGCAACATTTGAATGTCAACAACAGTAAATGTGCTGTATATGTATATATATATATATATTTACTGAATAATTTTATTAATCATTTGTTTACTTAATAATTACTGAGTTGGACATTAGGATTTTTCTATGGAACAAATCATCGCTGAAGTCAAAACAGTTAAAAAGACTAATCAGTCAACTAATCCATGAATCAACTAACCCTTTTAGCAATTTTGACCCACTGGGATAAATGAAAATAACCAATAGTCATTAAATCAACCAAGTGACAGTGCTAATCTGATGACATGTATGACTTTTAGAATCTATATGAATTTATAGTGTTTAGAGTAGTGTTTATAGTATAGTGTTTGTAGTGTGTAGAGATCACCACATCTTTACTTCGGGACACAGTAGTGACAAGTTAATTTGAAAATCCACAGACTACTCTCCATATTTTCATGTATGTGTTTACCTGAGTGCTGTGCGTCAGGCTGACTGGGGGTAAGCTGAGAGATTACAGGTGTTTCTGGGGTGATGGCAGCAGCAGACTTTTGGGCTGGGGTGAAATGGAGTGGCTTCATATTAGGGGACGTCGACGGAGCCTCCCTCAGAGGCCCCTGATTGGTGGGAGGAGAGGGCATCAGTGCTGGCTCTGGCAGTTCTCGTTCCTTGACCGATTCAGACCCTGTGGGGACACTGGGTTTCCACCGAGAGTGACAGGAGGCGGCATCTCCTCCTCACTGACTGGTTTTCCTTTCCGGGCAGATATTAACATGGACTGTGGTCCCTCAGGTCAAGGAAGATGGAAGGTCCAAGTGATGAAATTTCCCAGCCTGAGGGTCTTCAGGCTACTCTCAATCACCAGGGGATTTCGATGACTAAAATCAAACCCACGTTTTCATTGCATCAAGGCAAACTGTTTATAAGTTAAGTCATTCTCTCTTTAAAATGTCAGGACATGGAAGAAAATATTACAACAATGGTTACCACAGCACTGCAGCATCCCCAGTCGCCTCTGCAGGAATGTGCTATGATTACAAATCAACAGAATCAGGCAGCCAGACAGGCCTTCCACACCAAACAAGATGTCTCCAAAGGAGAAAAATATGAGAAAGAAACAAATGTGTACTTAAAAAATGTGACAGTTAAAGCTTCTGGAGGGCAAGAAGAGACTACTCTCACTAGTCCCAGTAATGATTCTGAGCTGGAGGACAATGAGACCAACAACAGTGGATTGGAATAAATGACTCAACAGGAAAGTATCAGATCACCATGTCAAACATGCACTGATCAACTTCAGGTCTTCTTGCCAACTTCTGAAGAGGGAGGTGGATCCTATGCAACTGTTTTGAAGAAGCAACTGGTCGCAAAGGAAATCTCTCAGTATAATTTGGATAGAAACGATGAAACCAGCCAAGAAGAACAATGCAACATGTGCATGGCTGATGCTAATGCAATCAGTAAGGAGGCAGCAGCGGGAATACCGGCCAAAAAAAGCAAAGGAGGGCCATGTGTGGTCTGACAGAGAAGGAGCGGCATCATTTTTTAGACACAAAAGCATGAAAATGGGAAGAATGGAGAAGAGAGTTGAGAAGCAGATTTATAATAGTAACACAGTTGACCTTATGGTTCAAGAAGAGATGATATCTTCACTCTTCCCATTCTCACCTCTTTTCATCCCACTACACCATATCAAAGAGCAGAGTGAGGCAGAGATAAAACTTCACTCCAGCGAAGTTAGAATCATGTTGTGAAGAATCCAAATTATATGTTAAATGTCCTACATTTTTTGGCTCTCGGTTTAATTTTTGCATTTTGACAATACACAGTGGGATAAAGAGATAGTTCATGTGGGACTCAAGTACTGTTACATTAGTAACACTATATTTTACATAAAGTAAAGTTACAGGTCTAAAATTTACTTGAGTAAAACTAGTTGTATTGCTTATTTAAAAAAAATAAAAATAAAGGTTACTGAGTAATACTACTCTAATGTGTCTTGTGTCTTTATATTACTACTATAATATAAAGAATAATCAATTGAGGTAGTTTTAATTTTAAAAAAATGGAAATAAAAAAGGGCATATTTTGCTCCTTGCAAGCTTGTGTTTCATGGGCTCTTGGCAAGTCAACAACAGCTGTCCCCTAAAAAAAAAACAAAAAAACTCCAGAACACACACAGTCAAAATACTCTATTTCCATAACAGGAGCAAATGTAATTTGTTGTTTTCTACTTCGATGATAACATTGTGTGTTAACAAACAGGGCAGAAACTGAAGTTCACATTGCTGTCACAACCTCAGGCGGGACCAGCGCTGTGTGTGATCCAGGCTGCTCAGACGGAAAAGAGGCTGTGAGGCTGAAGGTGGCACAGAGCCTGCTCCAGAAAAGTCAGATCCACCCTTAGAGGACAAAGTGGAGAAGCATTTGGGGGATCAGAAACAAAGGGAACTTGAGGGAATCACAACTGAGATTATGAGTGAAACATCTAAGAAACAAAAGAAAGACAGGGAGGAGAGTTCAACAGTAGAAGACCTTAGTCATACCATCAGTTTTGACACTAATGCAGCTTTAAAAGCAGAAACTGAGAAAAAGAAGGACGGTAGTAAGACTTCCTCTCTGCAGGTGTATAGAGTGACCAAAACAGGACGTGACTGGAAGGAAGAGATGATGGTTGATGCTAATGATAGAGCTAACACAGAGGGAACTTCATTCACAGGATTCACCTGTGGCTCTGTGGAGCTCTGTGAAGCTGCAGTGACACCAACTGGCTCAGAAAGGAAAGAGTTTGTGAGTGGTGGCACCAGAAGTTAACACCAGAATTGATGCAGGAGGGGGAAAACTTGTAATATGGTTTTGTGAAGCCCAGGGTTTTCTTTTTGGATGATTACCACTAGAATTAGTGGTGTGTCAAGAGAAACTGCAAAACATTTTCTGGTTCACGCTTCTCGAATGTGAAGGTTCGGCGCTCCTCTGTTTTACATCTTCATAAAATGAATATCTCTGGGTTTTGAATTAATGGTTAGACAACACAAGCAAGCAACAGTTTTATCATGGGATCTCGGAATTTGCAGTGAGTGTTTCCAAATTTTCTTACATAGACTAAACAATTTTTTTTTAAACGAAAAAATAATTGACAGTGAAAATAATTGTTAGGTGCTGTAAATCACCAATACAAATGCAACTAGACACATTACTCATATAAAACTGACAGAGAGGGAAACTGTGATAGGGAGGGAGGAGTTTACTCTCACACTCCCCTCCTTCCCTATTACCGTTTCCCTCTCTGTCACTTCTTTACTTAACAATGTCATCCTTACTGTGCCTCTCCTACTCTGTCAAAATCAGATTTTTCTTTTTCTTTTTCTTTTTTTTTTGGGGGGCAAAACACTGAACTGGCCTCTTTTTGCTTTCTTCTAGTCAGAAGGTCATGGCCACACATAGGGAGCTGGAGAACCTGCAATGTGGCAGTAAAACTTCAAGGAGCTCCATAGTTGAGGATTTTGATGAGGTACCTGCCATCCCAAGCTTACTGTTGCCCCAACCCTCAATATCTAGCTATAAATCAATTCTCCATTTGGAAAAATTCTCAATTTTTAAAAACCTACCCTTTACGGCAGGCTTAAAAATCTCTTACCAAAAATGAATAGAAAAAAGGGCAGTAATGACAATACAAACAAAGATTTACTCACTTTATTCATGTATAACTTTTGGAACACAATAATATTCACAGAAAGTTCCACAACCAATGCTTTTCAAAGTGAGAAGAGTCAAAATGGCATTTTTAGAGGATCCACATGTACATAAACAAAATAAAATTAGCATGGCTCAGGAAAAGGTATTTAACACATACCTCAGAACAAGAGCTTGTCAATGGCATTTTTTAATTAAATGCTGTAATTAAGTTATTACTGATGACTGTAGGTCTTAAGTTTTGATAGTGTTATAATACTGCAACGCATGAACTGTGAAGCTGCAGTGACACCAAGTGGCTCAGAAAGGAAAGAGTTTGTGAGCGGTGGCACCAGAAGTTAACACCAGAATTGATGCAGGAGGGGGCAAACTTATAATATAGTTTTTTTTTTCCTCCTCCCAAACATAATAATATCTGACAGTCGTTCTTGAAAGTATCTCAGAAAAAACACCATGGCCAGACAGACGCTGCTACAGAACAGCTCGTATCAGTTTTGCACAAGGCTTCACGGCAAACGTGCCATAGAACTCAAATGAAAACCAAACCACACAACAACAGAAGAACACTAGTGGTACTTAATAAAAACAACACACAAAGGATTCTACCTTCTATGCAGCGGCTTGTGGTACCCGCGGCTGTCCTTGCAGTAAACGGAGCTGTAAGCCGGGTCAACCTTCGGACAGTAGCGCTTCGTGTGAGCTTTGGCCCCCGTGGCTCCGCAGAGGGGACATACGTATTTATACAGAATGGGACACAAAACATCTCCTCCCTCGTCCCGCAGCCTGTGGGACTTGTAAACCACCTCAGACTCCCCGTTATGGAAGCAGAACTTGCAGAACATGGGTTTAAAGGGATTGAACGGAGTTCTCGTCATCTTCTCGCGGCGTTTTTGCCCCCGGGAGCTCGTCGGTTTTGGCAGTAGTTTAAAATCCACCATATCTGGCGTGTACGGAGGAACGGGGTCTGGTGCGTGCGACGAACCATCAGGTAGGTGCTGATTAGTGAAGGAGCCCGGTGGAGTTGATTCACCGGGGAGAGCCGGCGCACACTGGTCACTTTGGCTAACTGCGTGAATGCCCACAGATACCAAGGTCTTGCAAAGATCATCACACTCCGAGCGCCGTGCCTCGCAACCTGTCGGTGAGGGCTCTGTGGCGGTCTTCCGTGCCAGTATTTCTCCGATTTTGTCCGATGGCTCCATGTAGTCTCTCCAGGACTGGAAACTTCTGCTTTCCGACTCCATGAAGTGCAGCAGGTGATGAAAGAGCCCCCCAAACTATGCCGTCAATTATAACAACTTCTCGGTTTCTTTGTATATTAATCCAGGCGCGTAAGAAACTTTTGATTGGTAATTGTGGTGGGCAAGGTCACGCTGTGCAGCCAATCACATGAGGCGTGCAGGTCAGTCACCGCCTCAGTTTCCTCCAATTCAACAAGTTAAATGATGCTGCATCCATTCTGCCTTCTGATACACCGCCACATTCCCACTTAGTTTTCATGAGAAAAATAACATTTAAGTCTCGCGTCAATGATCAGTTTGGGGAGATAAAGTACGATGTTAAGCTTGAATTACACATAAGGTGTGTACAGGGCTAACACCACCATTTATATCGGTTGGCTTTTATATACAGGGGCAATGCTTCGTCTTCATCACGAGAGCATCGTCGAGAGGAGAGGATAACCGGTGAGTTTTAATTAAACTTTATTATTTCCTTACGCCGAATAACAGAGCATGTAAAATAAACGCATTAACTCTGAATTTCCCTCATCGGTAAAGCGAGAAAGCACCTTTTTTTATGACGCACTTCTTATTGCGTCCTCTGCAACGGTGCTGTAACTCATCGCTGTTGGTCCGTTTGAAAACGTCGTATTTCCACCGGGGGTTTGGTTCGTGTTTGTGTTTGTGCGGTGTCTGAGTTGCCTTCTGACGGTCAGTGCTTCACTAGCCGAGCCCTGGGCCAAGCGAGTTCGAGGCAGGTGCCTGAAAGCAGTGTCCTGCCCTGTGACGGTCACACGTTTTTAAGCTCCCAAAAGTAGTTTTATCATTTAGTAGTACCTCCTTTACTACGCGTTTATTGAACTAAAATCATTCTGCCAACTCTACTGCTCGTTTTTGGATTTATTTATTTTATTTTTTTAAGTTTGTCAAATAATCTGACGAAAAATCTTTTTATGTGGTGTTTTTCTTTCTTTCATTTGTATAAGTAGGAAATTCCCACTGAAAATTCACCAAAAACAGGTTTTCATAGCAGAAACAGTATAGGTATAACCCTGTAAAGTCACTGTACTAAGTTCATTTAAGTTCTGCATTAAGAGCGTGTGCATGTCTCCATCTGTCTGTGTGTCTGTCCTCCAGAAATGGAATACATTGCCACATTCACATTCCTGCCCGAGTCTACCTAGCTCTGGCTGCAGGCCAGCCCTAAGGCTGTCATGGTGGCCAAGAAGGACAGGGAGGGGGCCAGTCAGCCATCCAGTCTCAGGTCAGTGTATAGAGCAGAGGCTGACGCATGGGCACGGGTCACAGCACAGGGAGGGAACCCAACTGACCGAAAACACATCCCGAGCAGGATGGACCTGATGTTCGGTCAGTACCTGGGCCAAACCTTTCATTGGCTGTTGACCCACGATGTTGGATATGTGGTAAGTCTGGCCAATCACAAGTCAGAGTGTGAGGGGGGTAACACCAGTTGGTCCCCCCTCATGTGCAAGAATGAAGCGCTACTGGAGTACGCCTGCCTCTTCCCTCCTGTGGTTGCTGCCATAGAAGAAAGAGAGGCCTCAAGCAACAATGACGAGGGTGACCGTCTGGTGGGCTTCGGGTCGTTCAGCAGCCTCACCTACAGGGAGGTGTATGAGTCAGTGGACCAGGTGGTCACAAGTTGAGCCGATGTGTGTGTGCCCCCCTGACCCCCACTTTAAAGGTTTTTAAACAAAGTAGATTTGACACTCAGTCCAGCTCTTGTCTCAGGTACAGATGTTGGCTTCGCTCAACAGTTCCAAAAAATCCCAACTCACGGATGGCCAGTCTGAAGCGGTACACAGCGAGGAGGGACAGGGAGCAGCGGTCCGCCCCCGGCGCTCCCAGCACAGCCCTGTCCCAAAGCAGTTCTACAACTGCCCCTCCTCAGCCCCTACAACTTTCACCATCATCCCCTTTGAGGAAGAGTAATGGAATTGTTGTGTTAAGTGAATGCCCACTCATCTTCAACCGTCACTCAGTTTCACACTGCATGGTGGTGTGTTACTTTATCTGATTGGGTGTAAAACAGGAGAAAACTTGTGTGTTAAATTTCTTTTACTGAGATTCAAGCATCACTTGTTGCACAAAGTGCTGCTGCTACTGTTGCTGCTGCTGTTGCTACTGTTTTTGCCGCTGCTGCTGCTCCTGCCCCTGCTGCTGTCAGACCAGCTGTGGTCAGACCTACTACTCCTGCTCCTGCTACTGTGACATGTGGTGAGACTCTTCTATATCTGCACTTCATTCACAGCTCTCAACCATTATTTATTATCTTCATCACATCAAACCTATCTGATGTTCCGTGTTCACTCTGCAGGCACAAACAGTTCACGGCGACCCAGGAGAAGACCACACTGTCCCTGTCCGTCCCCGTGTGCAGGCCCCTGTAAGGGCCCCGGAGCCACTCCCTCCGGCAGTGGAGATGCCAGAGGAAAGCGTGCCGCCTTCACCAGCACTTCCATTTTTGTGGTTATAAAGCTTTGACAAATCCTATATTTGAGTTATTTAAGTTAGTTAGTAATGGTTTTAACTTCTATGACACAGGAAAACTTTTGTTTGAAAAGATTGATGTGCCTTTGAAGATGAAGAACAAGGAGGACTGAAAAAAAAATTAAGCATGTTTATCTGAATTCACCGCATGTTAATTGAAAGTTCTTGTGGAATGCAAACCCTCTTCCTCATTTATTCACCTTCAGCTCTTTGCAGTTCACAGAAAATAAAGCTTTCAGTTTTCTATATTAATGACTATAATAAAACCATTACAACCTTATATGAATAGCACATCAAAGAAAGTATTGTATTTAAAGGGACTTTGTAGTTGCATTTTGTATTCTGCTGTATTCTTTTATTGAGAAACTATTTAGGGAGAGGATAAAATGTCCTATCATATTTAGCCACTGTGGTAACCACTCTAAGAAAGCTTACTGTATTGGGAAGCATTGCCATGTCACAATAGAAAATAACAAAGGTAAAAATATTTTCAGGCTTTATTTATTATTTTGAAAAGGGAAATTAAGTACAATCTGCTTTCAATGGGCATCAACTATAATGACAAAAACTGCATTAAAATGACCAGTCCAAGTGTGGAGCCTGTGGTGTGTGTACTGTCCTGTCTGCTCCGCTGTCCGAAGTCTTTGACTGGTGATTAACCTCTGTGGCTCTGATGGAGAAGAGGGGTTGGTAAAGCAAGAAAAGCAGTAAAGTAGGAATATTAGATTAAAGAGTTTTACATACATGAAGCCAGTCTTAAAGCCTCTCAATGTAAAACTCTCAGCCCTTCGTAATACTGTTTGCCTTATAAGTTAACCGTCAACATTTTTTCGGTTTCTAGGATCAAACAGCAACATGGAGAAGTGCATCTGGTTTGTATATATCTGTCTGAAATAGTGTACTCAACAGTTGGATAAATGTTAACCCACATCTCTTTTATAATATGTATGTCGAATACTATTAGTAGCATTTTCAAAAAAGAAAAGCAGAAAAATGGCAGACAGTGCTCATTAAATAAAGTAACTGACGATGTAAAGGGAGCACAGGAGGAGCACTGATGAATCCTACGTGTGAGTATGTCAGTGCAGATAAAGATTAGTAAGAAACAGATTTTAGGGAAAACCAGACCTAAAATAACATCATTCACATTTGGCCCATATGTAACCTTGAGCAGCTCAGTACAGTCACGACCCAGTTAAATAACATTGCAGTTAATGCTTTGCATTTGTGACGTATACTGCCATTGATCAAGATCGGATCTACAAACAGCTGCTAGAAGATTGGGTTTTGACTAACCTGCAGTTGTACGATAGATTAAGGGCAGCGTAGGGCTCAGGAGTGATAGCTTTTTGAGCTCTGATACTCCTCTGATGTAATGCAGGAAAGTCAGCTGTCCTGGACTCAGTGGATGATGGAGTAATGGGAAGACAGCCAGATATCCAGGTGGGCCCCAAACCTGAGAAATCTAGAGTCAAATACAAATGATGTGTTGAGGGCTTTTGGAGTAAAACCATTTCAGCACATTAAAAAAAAAAAAAAAAAAAAAAAATGACTCGATGTCTAGCGGATCAATGTCAATTAAGGTCAAGCCCCGCCTACGCTCTCCTGTTTCACTGAGGGTTTCAACTACAAATCCCGCCTCCTAATGGTCGATTCGCCAGTTTTCTAAAAGTTGAACTCTGATTGGAAGATTATGTAACAAGCTTTGAGAGGGGATCAGGGGCGTTGCTCCGTCTTAATTAATTTACCAGAAGGACGAGAGAGGAGAGGATAACCGGTGAGTTTTAATTAAACTTTATTATTTCCTTACGCCGAATAACAGAGCATGTAAAATAAACGCATCAACTCTGAATTTCCCTCGTCGGTAAAGCGAGAAAGCACCTCTTTTTATGACGCACTTCTTATTGCATCCTCTGTAACGGTGCCGTAACTCATCGCTGTTGGTCCGTTTGAAAACGCACGGAAGCCTGAAAACGTCGTATTTCCACCGGGGGTTTGGTTCGTGTTTGTGTTTGTGCGGTGTCTGAGTTGCCTTCTGACGGTCAGTGCTTCACTAGCCGAGCCCTGGGCCGAGCGAGTTCGAGGCAGGTGCCTGAAAGCAGTGTCCCGCTCTGTGACGGTCACACGTTTTTAAGCTCCCAAAAGTAGTTTTATCAATTAGTAGTACCTCCTTCACTACGCGTTCAGTGAACTGAATCTGTAGGTTGAGGAGATTGGAATCATTCTGCCAACTGTACTGTTCATTTTTGGATTTATTTATTATTTTAAGTTTGTCAAATAATCTGACGAAAAATCTTTTTATGTGGTGTTTTTCTTTCTTTCATTTGTATAAGTAGGAAATTCTACTTGGTGTATTGCATGAGGCGAGGCAGGAGGGACTCCACCAAGAAGGTGAGAAAACTTTGCTTACATCTGTTTGCCCCATTCTTTAGTTGGAAGCCCAAGAACAAACCGGAGAAATCTCCAGTTTGTAGATATAATATTTATTACATGTCACATGTAAAATGAGGCAGTACTGGGTTCCGAGTGACGTAGCTCTCGCAAGAACTTGGTCAGAGGGAACCATGATTTCCGGGTATGGTTCACATTTGCCTTCTTGGTCTCATTGGCCAGTTATCTCTTATGTGAACAGGCCAACCACTTTTCACGTGGTCTTGCTGAAATGTGATACAAAACATGAATGGGTGTTGTTATTAAGGCACGTATCTATTGCAACAAACTTATCCAATAGATTAAAGAGGAACTGGTGGATACTCCTTATTCCTGTTTATTGAGATAAATGTTGCACTGTTACAGAAACAGAAACAACCAGTAAGTTACATTAGTTCTTGGGAAAGAGCACAAATCTAAAGTGAACAAAACATAGGTCAATCATAACACAGCTCAGTGAGAACTGCCACAGCTGCACCTGTTGTTCAAACACTCCTGTCCTCCGCAGATGACAGAGAAGCGGGGCAGAGCGGAAGCTGGCACTGCTCAGCTGCCACCACAACCGCAGCGGCCACTGACGCCACCGCCACCACCACCACCACCACCACCACCACTGCAGTGGCCACTGACGCCACCACCATTGCTGCATCTATCAACGCCACCGCCACCGCCATCGCCACTGCGGCAGCCACTGATGCCACCACCGCCACCACCACCACCATTGCGGTGGCTGCTGACACTGCCACCGTGTTGGGCACTGCGACAGCCATTGCCACAGCTGCAGCCACCGCCGTGGCATCCACCACCTCTGCCACTGCCACTGCTAGTTCCACTGCCACTGCCTCCCCCTACACCTCTACCACCTCTGCTGCCTTACCCTCCGCCTGACGTCAGAAGAAGTAGAAGGAGGAAACGAGGAGGGGGCAGTGGAGGACAAAGGAAAAAGGCCAAAGGCAGAAGGGGAGGGCCAAATGGGTCCTTTGGCAGCCAATAGACGGGACAGCTCTACAGGCTCCTGTTTTGTGTAATGTTTTGTGTTCGCTTTTGTGTTTTGAGTATTTCATAGATCGTTTTTCTAACCGTTAGATTTTGTAAAATTGATGACTAAATAGAATTGACTGTTTCTAACCAAATTCTTTCTGTTTTCTTTGTTGATTCCGCCCCAACATCGCTTTTAAACCACCACCGGCCTTTTCTAGCCTTCACTGGTCAGACTATATGTAAGTAGAAATTCTTTAGAAGACACAGAGTCACTGGAGTCAGTCTTTGTGTGTTTAATATCTTGCAGCAAGGAGACAAGTCAGCACAGCAGTACAGAGTTGTCTGAGCTTTAAGTCTGGAACATAAGCTTTTATAATATATGACATAATTTATAACATAGGTAAGATAGAGCTGGGAACGGCTACGCAGACACGCTTGTGGCCAAGGCTAAACTCAGAAAACAAGAATCGCCTTGTCACACAATGTTTCTTTTCTCACAGTATAAGAACATTCTTTCGAGTAGCACAATGGTACTGATCATTTTTCTCACATTTCCCTCTTGTTTATACCTGAGAAAACACATAAAATACACTTAAACATTTTATACTTATTTACAATCAATATGATAAATACGTTCCCGGGAGCCTCACATCATCATTTAACACTTCATTACGATTTTCATTAAATGAATCATAGGGAAGTTGTATTGGACGCATTGAGAAAATAGTCTCTTCACATCATATCATCTTCTCCTCCTTCGTCCTCATCCTGGGTTTGTTGATACATAGTCCTGGTTAAGGTTGCGTCAATCAGTCTCAGCACCAGTCCGCGTAAGCAAGGTATACAACAGCATCCACAGGTCACCAGGATGGCTGCTGCAACTGAGAGGGATATCAGCAACGACGTGACTAGTCCTTGCCATTGTCCGAACCGGTTTGTCATCCAGCTGGTGAATGGATCGTCGATGCGGGAGTTCTCTGCCAATTCTTCAGAGAGAGAGATAAGTCCCTCTAGTGCTCTCGTGATGCTGCAGTCTGCGGGAGGTATTGTTAGGTATGAAAGTACAACAGAATGTTCCAAACATTTTACACAGGCCTCCTTTCACGGCAGGCAACATGTCTAAAGCCATTCTATTTTGCCATGCCATTTGTGACGTAGGTCCTAATTGTTCTGCAATGCCCTTAATGGCATCTCTGATGTAATTTACAAACCTTTGGGTAAATTACACCTATTATAACCAACAATCAACATTTTTATTTATTGTTACCCACCAGTAGAGAAAAGATTCAAAACCTACCTCCACCTGGTTTCTGGTTTTGAATTCATTGGGCACTCTCCGTGGGACTCCAAAAGAGTCAACATACACACTTCCGTCAAAGGAGCCACCGGCCGCCCTCCACCACTTATAGCATTGCAGGCATGATGGGTGAAGTTTGCTACCCAAGTTCTTAAATTCCCTTGTAGGGAACAGGTGGAATGGCATTAGTATCTGCGTCAAAGTACAGCTGCCATGCCAAGCGCTTGGGAGCCTGGGTCGTAGTTTCATATCTCCACACAGCCACCAGAGGTGCGCTCTCATGGAAGTGTGGTATGGAAACCACAATGTCCAATAGTTACCACTATCTTGAGTGACATTCATCCTTTCTCAACAGTAGTTCTGTGGGAGAATGCTTACATTAGCTCCTTCACCAATTCTTGTAAAACAGGTATGATTACCTGGGTAAGCAGTCACAGATGGTGGGACATCTCTTTTCTTTCCTGTAGGAAACAATAATGACAGAGTCTTACATTTGTCGGTGTCAGGTGTGTAGGTGGCATTATAGAGTCGTAGGATACATTGCAGACCAACAGGATCGGTTTTATTACTCAGCCTTAATGGTGTGGTCTGGCCTTGGCACAGGCAATACAGTTACTTTTCCCATTTTGCCGTGCAGTATACATCGTCCATTCTAGCCATTCGTTTTTATCTGCAAACCCCGTTTCCAATGCTAACTTGTCCTCATAGATTAGTAAGATATTTGACCAATTGTTTTCGGTGGTTTTTCATCTGCATTCTGTGTTCTACTGGGGTAATAAGGTAGTATGAGCACGTGAAAAACATGAAAAAGATTTGCTCCACACCTATGTGAGAAGAGTCTAAAGGTACACAGCACTGCCAACTTTGTGGTCATTAGGCTGTGCCAGCAAATTGTCTAGAAAACATGAGAGAGCT
Source organism: Istiophorus platypterus (assembly GCA_016859345.1). Lineage (NCBI taxonomy): Eukaryota > Metazoa > Chordata > Actinopteri > Istiophoriformes > Istiophoridae > Istiophorus > Istiophorus platypterus. The sequence goes on along the minus strand of CM029112.1, from coordinate 23,977,624 downwards.
AAGAGCTAAGAAATGGCTTAGAGCCATTGACTATTTTAGATGCATTTCTATTGAGATTTTAATAAAAACCAATTTATCGATATATATACATATATATATATATATATCGATACCGTCCATGCTTAAAATGATACTGTGATATAAATTTTAGGCCATATTGCCAAGCCCCATTATTACCCATAGACTGACCACAGACTATAATTAAGCCAACCTTTTGTGCATGTTGATTTGTCTTTCACAGGGGATTCACTTCTCTAGCAAGAAACACGGCTCCTGACCATAGAGGGAACAGTCATCAGTCAGCACAGACACGACAGACGGCCAGAAGGTAATGTCCCTACAATCGGAGTAAACAGAAATGTGGGTTGGAGGCTTGTTTCTGGACTGAACTGCTATGCATTAGATTACTGACTTTTTCAGTAATGGCTGAATTACCTGAATTTTGCAGAAAAATGGAAAAAAAAACAATATAATTATGATGAAAGAACTGCTGTGGAGTTTTCTTATGAGAAAGCAAAAGTTATGTTTACATTGTATTACTCACCAAAACTCATTTTGTGTTACACTGTGGTCTAAAAGTATTTCAATCATTTCAATTGCATCTCCTTCATAACACGTTTCCAGAGCTCATTTAAAGCATTTTAAATCCTGCATTGTTTATATCAGTGTTTACTAGCTTGCAGTCTTCCTGTCTCTCTTTGCTAATCTTGGCATCTCACCACAACTGGTTGATGGAATCAATGGAATGAACCACTGGTAAGCATGTGTATATCACGTCACCTACATATGCACAAGATAAACTGAACAGGAAACCGACAGATCGAAAAACAGTCCCATGCCACTGCCATGAGGTGTAAACTTCTATCTTTAATTTGAAGATTCTTGAATCAGTATCAGTTGGATAGAATTGATTTTTTTTTTTACATTTTTTTCTTTTTGTGGTTGTTAATGTTTTTAGAAGAGGTTATTTGTTTCTCTTTGTCTTTACAAGTGTAAAGATATGTTTTTTCCTCCTTATGCATGTATATGGTGGAGTTCACATGGTTTGGTGCTATTAATAATTTGACTACAGAGCCTAAAAGTATACATGTGAAGCAACTATGTAGAATCCTCGGGCTATACCAGGGAATCATCACCACAACCACACCATTTGCTAGTTGTATGGTATTTATTACCTAGAGGTGAACAGTATAAAAAAAGTACAGCGGTATGAATTTGTCCTATGGTATGGATTTAGACCATACTGTGCTGACCAGTAAGAGCCCTCACAGATCTAAAATGGCAAAGATATACAAATACAACAATGCCTTGCCTGCCAAAAATAGGAAGTAAAATATATGCCTCAGAGCATTTCCCGGACTTGGGTGGCCTGCGTAGGTAGATAAACTGTCCACACATGTAGAGAAAATGGCTCCTTTTTAACCTAGATAAATCTTACATTAGAATACCTTATTTCAGTTTGGTCAAACTAACCAATTTTTTTGTCTGAGCAGGAAGTAGAGGTGCACAATTACCTAGCTAGTGTCTATCAGTAGCCTGCGTTTGAGGCGTTTAGGGAACATCGGTAAATCTATGAATTTGTCTTTAGAAATGTTTGGTAACAAATTACACCTCAATTGAATATTGTAGTCAGGACAGCTTAACACAATTGGGACTTAAAAATTAGCTTTTCTTAGTGAATGTGACTCGTTAGGTTTTGATTGAATATTAAGACAAAGTCTAAGAAAACCATGACCTACTTCATGTTCTCTCTTCATGTTCTCATGTTCTCTTTTTTTAAACAATATTCAAAATCAACATATGCTGTGTTTGTAGAAAATGGTCTAAACTCAAAGACAACCACTTGTGTTGTTTGACTCAGTTCCTTCTTAATGCAAAAGCAGTTTTTGAGTGTGAGTGTTTTTTGCAGAGAGAACAGTCTTTCTGAGTAGCAGCTATGTTTTCTGAGCAAAAGTCTTCAGAAATCCATTCCTAGTGTAGAAACACTGAATACTGGAAGAATATAAACGAGAATGTGTTTTTGTGAGGTTTTGGGTTGAAATTCATACTACCTTAATATCCCAGTAGAAAACTTTGTTCCCAGAACACAGGCCTAATTGTGGTTCCTCGAGTCTCCACAAGCAGAATTGAGGGCAGAGCCTTCAGTTCTCAGGCTCTTAGGAGGCAGAGGAGGCTTAAAACATTCCACTTTGATAAAGCTTGTGGTTAGAACTGGCTCAGCATTAGCTCGAGCCATCCCCTCACTATGCTGCTATTGGCCTAGTCTGACGGGGGACTTCCCATGATCCACCGAGCTTCCCTCTCCTCCACCTCTTCCTCTCCTCGTGCACACTAACACCTCAAAAATGCTTGTTACTAACTGTCCTCCCTCTCTCCTGTAGTTTTGTGCTTTCTTGTCTCTCTCCTCTTCCTCCTGTCGCTTTCTGCAGGTTTTTTCTGATGCTCCTGAGCCTGGATCCATGGTTGTAGAACCACCTACAGCTTTAATTATTATGATTGTTACTGTTACCATTTCATTTAGTCCTATTAGTAAAATGATCAGCCCTGTTAGTATAACTATAGTTTATATAGCTATTATTCCCATTATTATGCTACGCTCTCTCTCCTCCCTCCTGCCCCCTGTCTCTCCCTCTCTTTCGCTCTCTTTCTCACTCTCAGCCCAGCCGGTTGAGGCAGACCCCCACCACCACCACCATGAGCCGGGATCTGTTCAACGTTTCTACCTGTTAAAGGGAATTTTTCATGGCTGAAATGTTGGGTATCTGTAAATAATAACTATAAAGAGTCTGGTCTAGACCTGCTCTACATGGAAAGTGCCCTGAGATAACGTCTGTTATGATGTGGAGCTATAGAAATAAAATTGAATTAAATATTCTTTGAAAACCTCACATTTGACTCTCACTCACTGTAAAATGCTTTTTTTTAAGCCCTGTACTGTAAAGCTGTATTTTTGTAAAATCAGATTTCAACAAAGAACTTCACCTGTAGAATCATTTAAAACTGGGGAAATATGACGACAAATGTGGTTTTATTGGAGTTAAGCTTGATTCTTCCTAAAACAAACTATTTGTTGAGTTTGAGTGTTTTCTTTCTAAGTAGCAGCTATGTTTTTTCTGACCACATCAGCTGAAAGTGAGAAAGCAGGAGACTGAGGGCACCGTCGCACTCACGTAACGGAGGGCTTTCAGCCGGACCACCTCCTACATTTCCATCTTCTGTTGCAGAATTTGCTCCAGAATAGCGCCACCTAGCCGGCGCCAACATATGTCACAGAGCTCATTGAGAGCTTTCCAGCACCCCCACCCCATCCACTGCTTCCGTTAAAGAGGTACGGCACTTAACAAGGTGAAAAATATCAACCTTTGGCGCCCCCTAGCTCCGCTCAGGAAGGTGATAGAGCTTTGATTTTGATATATATAATAGAGCTCTGTGAGAGGATTTGGGAACAGCTCCCCCCATTTCCTTAGCCTTTGGTGTTCCCAAGTTATGGGGAGAATATTTCTGGCATATTTCCATGTTTTCACCTGTTATATGGACACAGCTCCCATGATACATCGGCATGACAGAGGTCATAGGTCATTGTCGGCCATATTGATTTGCGCTCCGTAATTGCTGTATCAACAAGGTAAATTGGTCTTTTTAAAATGTCATTTTAAATGCCTTTTAGCCCATCGGAACAGTTCTTACTCGTTTGTGGTGTCTTAAAATGAGTTTAGGCACAATTTCGACATGGTTTCACAGAAGTCTTTAATTGAAACTTGGCTTTTTGAAATACGTTTTTCATGTTGCTATTTAGCGTGCTAAAGTGCTAGTGTAATAGATTGGAATCTGGGTTGCAATCGCATTATCTTCCATATTTTTATCTAAAATAGTCATTTCAACTTTTTCAACCCCATTCAATTGTTTTTCTTTCCAAAATTTGACTTGAGGTCCATGTCTTACTTACAGATGGCCATCCCCAGAACATCTTTGCCCACAAAGCTTCCTAAAAGACCTCACATCTCCAGGTTCAGGCTATGCTACTGCATCATTCTCTCAGTTTTTCTTTTTGCCCCACAACCATCTTGTGGATTGCAGATAGTGTCGAGCTCAGTGTCACCAATGTATGTGGCAGTGGGAGAAAGTGTGACACTCAGCTGTCACTTCAACCTTGCTCCTGAGGACTTGGGAGTTCTTGACATTGAATGGAGCATCAAGTCTGCAAGTATTCATGCAGAAGAAATAACTCTCATCTGGTATTCTGGAAATCACATCTACTCAAACTTCAGAGGCAGAGTTCAGTTTGTGTCTCCCGATCCTGCAAGCGGCAATGCTTCGATAACCATCAGTAACTTGACAACAACAGACACACACACCTACCAGTGCAAGGTGAGAAAACGTCCTGGATTCGCAACCGTCACCATTCACCTGGATGTAATGGAGAGGCCAACTAAACCTGAGTGTTATGCCGAGGGTGTGGTTGAGTTGGATCGCAAGGTGGTGTTCAGATGTAGGGGTGCACAAGGCAGCCCCCCCATCTGGTACAGCTGGTCCATGGATGGCAAGAGGCTTCCCCATGATGCCACAATTAACTCCACACAAGGTGACCTGGTTTTACCAATCACCAAAAACATTATCCCCGGGACCTTGGTCTGTACAGCCCACAACCTTGTGGGTGTGGAGACGTGTCCGGTGACCCTCAGCCTGGACTCAGCAGAGCTCGCATTAGCTGCAGCAGCCACAGCAATCATGGTGCTCTCGTACGTCACCGTCATCATAGCCATCTATCTCTTCTGGCGTGTAAGACAGGTGTGTAATGTGAATGTGGAATTCAGTACATGTGAATGTGGAAGTCAGTAGATGTACTTGCATTAATGGAGCAACTCTGTGAAACGTTCACTTTCATTCATGTTTTCTGTTTCTGTAAATCAGGAACTCAAGGCACATGGGAACCAAGAAGGAGGGACCTCACGGGAGGAAATTACGTGGCTGGAGTTGAGAATTGTTTAGATGTATTAGTTTGCTGAAAAGGAAACATACATACAATGTTGAGCATAGTTTTTGTAGTGCACAAATTGCACACTGTTCTCTTTTACCAAACTCCATGTTTTCCATAAGACTTTTTAGGAGCACTTTGTTTGGTTCATTTTAATTGAGGAGATTTTTGTTTCCATTTATTTGTATACACTATGTTTTATTCAGTGTAATATACTTGTAAGAGAGAAATGTTTTATTTTTGCATTTTATTCAAGACAAATACAGTTAAATAGATGGTGTTATGCAGTTTTTTCAGTAAAATGTTAATTAATAGTTCCAGTAAAGTTTCTGTGAGCAAGTACAGTGTGTTTCAGTTTCTTCAGTCTTCAAATCATACAGAAATTTTAGCTGATCTAGAGTGCTGACATTAGTCTTACATTAGCTAGCAGGTTATAACAGTTCTCTGCCAAGTCCTTCTTCATGTCAATAGGAGCTTTCATCTAAACTTCCAGATTCTTGACTTTCCAATTCAGTAGATGAGGAATTGGAATTAATTAGTTCCCCAAGAACTCAACATTGCATGGATTTTCAGGTGGTACAACCACTTTTGTTTGACACAACAATCCATAAGCTTTAATAGGTTCATGGATTCAGCCCACTGTCTCAATTTGTCTTTGAAATATGAGCCTTTGAAGAACTTCCAAATTCTCAAGTGTCCAATGCAGTAGATGAGGATTTGGAATTAATTAGTGCCTCGATAAATCAACATTGCATGGACTTATGGTTATACAGCCACTGTCAATCTACAAGTTTTCATAGATCCTTGGATTCAGCCAGCTCTGTCCCTCTGTATTTGCAAAATTTGCCTCTTAATTATGGGCTTGATTATGAAAAGTGAATCACAACTCTTTGAAATCTTTCCAGCGGTCTCTTTCCATAAGACCATGACAAAGTACGACCAAGTTGTAAATATCCATCCAGTACAGTAGTAAGTCCATAAAGGCCTTAAGTCCCACAGGCCCGGCTGTAGTCAGAAATCCATCAGGGACCGAAAAAAATCACTTTCAGATACGGGCCTGACTTTGACATGTTTTAAAGCTCTCTGAGAGCATTCAGGAACAGGTCCCCCCGCATCCCCCCATTTACGGTCCTCCAAATTTAGAGAAACTTTAGGGTGACCTCATGACCTCTAAATACATATATATGTATGTATGTATATATATATATATATATATATATATATATATATATATATATATATATATATATATATATATATATATATATATAATAGAAGCATAAAATATCACAGAAATATCATGACTTATTTACCAGGAAATAAAATCCTTAGTGGTCCTTCTATTGGATTAACACTGGAAAAGAGCATCATGTGAATTGTGAACATTTTATTTCATTATATATATATATATACATTATATATATAATATATATAATGTATATATATAAAGAGAGAGAGAGAGAGGTACAGTCATCACCTTCCATTTTTTCATTTTTCATTTTTTCTACCACATGAACCTCATTCTAATCTCATTCTCAAATCTCAGAGGTGCCAGCTATTATACATAGCCTATTGACAAAAATATGATTGTTTTCACCGGCATGTGTTAAAAGGAGAACTGCGTCTTAATTGTTGCATGTTAGAATTTTTGCAAAAGGTGCATTTTCATTTTGATTGAACACGGTGACAATGACAGAGTGAGTTGTGCTGTGACCAGTTGTGTCAATATTGTGGGGTTTTGAGGCACTATTTTGAGAATGAGGATACTGCTTTGGGAAATTAATCTAAGGGACCGAGGAAATCTCAAATACGTCCCTTACAAATTCTATCTGTATTGCAGTACGTCGACTGCCCTTCGAAGGTCAAAAGTCAATCTTTGAATGCTCTCGTGACCCGAAAGTCACTCCAGAAAGCACATTTCTGTGGTCACCATCAATGTTTTGTTGTTCTGAAAACCCTCCTTTTTGTGCAAGTTGTATTGTACAACAGAACTTGACCACTGTGTGTAAGGCAAAGCTTTTTTCTTTTTTTTTAACCTGGTCACATTCCCAGGCAACTCCCAAATAGCATCTCAAAATCTAATATATCATATATGGACATCTCTGTATGATATACAATATGTTCAGGCAGTTTGATTACTGAAATATCTTAAGTCTTTACTATATCCACTTGTTTACGGGACGATGCGGTGTCTGCTTGTCTCAGAAATCCTCCTTTTCCTTGGGTTAAAGACTTGCTTGTGTATCAGTACTGGACAGCTAGCACCGGCTTGAATAACAGCTATTGTTATAGGCACCCAGATGACAGATATATGTGCCTGCTGTTGATGTTGAAGTTGATTATTTCCCATCCAAATGAAATGACATCATGTCAGGAGATATCTGAAAGACCATTTATAATGCTATTTTTTTTTTAAATATATTGATGTAGATAAATCATGCAGTCTCTAATGTAAATGATTTACAAGTGTTGCGCAGGTCATGCCCAAATTGGATTATGTTATATCAAAACTTCTAAGCTATGCTACACAACACTTGTCACACGGTGCTGCAGGTTAGATGGGGTTGCAGAAGCACTGGAAGAGGAAGTGGAGCAGGTATGGAAAAGTACAGGCAAACTACAGTTGTCCTCTGATCTGAAACTAAACATTTCTATTTAAGGCCTACACTTTTGAAGGATTGTAAAGTCACAGCTATGTAGATATTTTTTCTCTTATCCACGCCTCCTCATGGGAGTCTATAAAGATCACCATAACTGTTTTGCACAAGAAGCAAGATATGTATTGTCAGCAAGGTTTGTTGCGAGACCAAGTCATTTAAATTACACTTCAAAAACAACAAAAACACTCTGTCACCAAGACAGTTTTCCTTTCTTTTCACTGCAAACCGGAGTGACATGCGCCATGTTGGTTGATGGGCTGAATGGGAAGAGCCATCGAGATAACCCCAACCCTAAGCATAGCCATAACCCCGTACGCCTAAGCTGGCAAGGTTGTGGTAGAGTTGTAAGCACATCTCCCACTTCCTATCCCTGTTGCCTCCTGCCTCTCAACCTAACCCTTCCTAACCATAGCCCTAAACGTAATCCTAACCCTGAACACATTGTGGCATCAGGAGAAAGGTTTTCACTGGTCTCTATTGAATGTTGCTAACACAATTCCTCCAATGTCTCATGTCCCACATGTACATTATGGAGACCACTATATACTACATGGGCAAATAGGAAGTATTCGCGTAATGGAAATTGACCAGGATGGATGCAGGAGGCAGATTTCCGCATCTTTCTGAAGCACCTTGCAAACCACACCAAGGTCACAGTCCGTCACAGATCCTGTTACAGCTGCTCACAAGGCCTCTTCTCTAGTTGTTCACAAGCTGTGCTGAAGAAACACTGAGTCACTTGAACTTTAACCCAGTTGACGTGCAACCCTACCAAAAGCTGGACCAAGGAAAATCCCTGTATGAAGGAAGAGGAAACAAACAGCAGTACTCACAGACGCACACGTCAAGACTGCTCTGGAAGAAGAGCAGAGAAGAAGGTCTGACATGGTGAAACAGAAAATAAGTTTGCCAAAGAAAGGTATGGGCAAGAAACAAAACATGCACAAACCAACAACCTAGGCTGACCAAGAAAATATCAGGGAAGTAATATCCGAAAATGCATAACATCAGGCAAATTGAGTTTGAAATCATTTCAGCTTTCAATTCTTACTCAAAACACAAGTTGAACTTCACCTAAAAAGCAAAGAAAAAAACAAAAAACAACCCAAATTGTTTAGGAAAACAATGCTTTTCTTGCTTTTATCATTTATGAAGCACCGCTTTATGCTTTCTTTTGTGGCCCCTTGTAATTAATTTCAAACCGGTCAGATCATAACAGAGAGTAAATAGACTAGAATTTGTGATAGAAATGTGCATTTCTAGTATACATTTGACATGATATAATAGATCCAACACAAAACTGACAGAAAAATCTGCAATTACAAATCTGTCTGCTACTATTTTATTGTATTCTATTCAGCACCATGGACTTATCAGTGCACAGCACAGTTAGGCTATTGGCATTTCAGAGCCATTGTCAGGGCCATAGACTCTAACACAAATCTCAGAAAGATACAAGATGAATGAGTCAGGCAGACTCAAAGGCATCAAAAGTTTGTTGAAAAGTAAAAGTATTCATTCTGCAGAAATATGGCCCCACTTTCCTGTGAGAACTGCATATCCCTAAAAAGCTTGATTTCTTAAAAACAGCCTGTTTTCAGCTTTTTTGACAGTTTTTTTTTTCATTGCAAAGTAAGTAGTAACTAAAGCTCTCAGACAAATTGGGGTTAGGTAAAAACTCAAGTACTTCAAATCTCTTCTCAAGTTTAGTATTTGAGTAAATGTAATTTGTTACATTTATCCACTGACCATATTGCGGCCACACAATACTCTCTCTGTAGGTTGGCTGAGGGTAGTTTGTACTGGATTTTGCATTTATGGCTTTAGGTCTGACCTACAGATGCGCGTGCTGAGGGGGGAACTGGGTTTCACTGGCCAGTGAAATCCTTGCTGAAAAAAATCCAGAGCCCCTTGTTTCATTCAAGTCAATCCCAAATGACACTTTTAACATTTGCTCACCACTTCAACCGCTGCCAAACCTCTAATGACTGTCTTCACATCACATGGGTAAATACATGTGTTTACACTGATTTTTAGGTTGCTGAAAGTGCCATACACCAAATATCTAGCTGTCATTTAGCTTGCAGGATGTGTGTAGGATGTACGATGTAGGAGGCAAGAGAACTGAGCGGGGGAAGTGGATCAGTTGTTTCGAGGATGTCAGGGCGGTGCTGTTCGTGGTGCCGCTCAGCTTTGCGACATGACCTTGGTGGAAGACCCCTCCATGGTACAAGCTGCAATCTGTCCCTGCCTCGCAAATGTTCATGCTCTCTGGTCGAAGTAGCTAGAGACCACTTGTTAAGTCCAACCCAATCCGATTATAGTTTGTCTTCATAGACCAAGTTTTAAAGGTGATAAAGTGTCTCCTCTGCACTTCTTCATCTGTCCGATGATGTTATGTTATGTCTTCCTTGCAGAATCATCAGCAAGAGAGCACGAAGCTCTTCTCCTCCATCTGCAACAATGTTTTCTTCCGCAGCACACCCATGGTGAGAAATTAATCCGTCACCCATGTCCTCGGCCTCAGTAGAAAAGATACATGTCTTAAAACAAATTGGAATTTAGAGTAACTTAAAGATTTACAGATTTGCATCTTGATAGTTTGCAGAAATATGATGTGCAAAGTTTCAGTAAAGAAAAATCAACAGAGCACCATCCGTAGAACAAAGAGATTATCCATAGATGAGCTGTTTCATGGGGGTCTTTATCATTGGAGGAATCACAAAAGTGCAGCCAGCAATGATGTATATTTCTCAATGTGTGTTTCCGTGCACGCCCTTTTTAATATTTCACCATTGTCTCATCTGGCTGATAATTTGTCAAACTGCCCCAAAGCCGTTAGAGTTTGTTTAAAGAACCATCTACTTCAGAGGTTCCCAACCTGTTTGGCATGTGACCCGTTGAAAGTGTATTCCACCAATTTAGCTTTGTACTAATATTACACTGTCAGACAGAGGTCCTATGACCTTGCTTCTTTCATTTTTGTACTTGCCACCTTTACACTCAATAATAGATAGACACATATGCACATTACTCAAGAACTGCATTCAGACTTTGATGTGTGAAATCAGCAGAGTTTCCCTTTAAAACCAAGCTATGTTGACTACACTTTACCTGGCATGGGCTATGGGTTTGGTCGTGATGTCATAACATCCTTGAGCAGGATACTGATCCTCACATTGAGTGGTACTACGGAAGTGTTTGCAGCAGTCTTTACCCATATTAGGAATGAATTCCCTACGGAATCACAAATTTTGCAGGTTACAACATAATTCATGTAACCTCCACCTCGATTAACTCTTCACTGTAGATGGTTAGCGATAATTACACACCAAGGTGTCACTCTGTATCCTGTTTGTTGAAAATGTGCTCTACCTCATCTCCCCCTCATTATTATCAGGGGGTTTTCTGTGTGTGTTTATGTTTTGTGATCAAACAGGCCAGAGAAGTAGGAAACTTGATTGTAGTTTTAATTGGTCAACTACAGAGCCAAAAGTATCTGTGAAATGTGTCGGCAGCTGAGCAGAAGTTGAGTTTAGAGGCAGTAAAACAGCAGGAGGACAGACATTTATAACATTTGCAGCTGAGGTTGAGTTTTTCACTAGATACTGCATGAGTGATTGATTGCACACCGACACGTGGAGCGAGGTCATTGATCCGCCATCATCACCCCATGCTGGTATCAACACAGCTATTGATTTTCGCTTTTTGTATAAATATCTGTAAAGTGACAATAAACGTGAGTATAATGTTTGAAACTGATTTATTGGTTTCATTTTTGTTAGTTATTGCAGTGCTACAGAGTCACCAAATCAAATCAGCATTTTCTTCTCATGATCTCTAGAATTGATTTTTCTTTTTGCACAGGAGAGGAAGCCTTTTGAATTGTATTGAGCTTCTTGTGATCTCAGTTGATTGTTTGTCTTGTGTGTGTGTGTGTGTGTGTGTGTGTGTGTGTGTGTGTGTGTGTGTGTGTGTGTGTTTAGTTGTGTGGTCTTACTGCAGATTTTGTTCAAGAACAAGATACACCTTTTTCAAGACAAGATTTTACACTCTTGACGGCACCTGTGGATATACCTGCCACAGTTTAAAGGTAGGACTGATGACAGGTACTTATTCGGTTATGGGAACACCATTGCCAATGAAAAAAAATTTTTATACATAAAATTACATACAGTGGCCACTTTATTAGAAACCTGGAGGAGAGCCTGGAGGGGAGTCAAAGGAAAGAAAGACGTCATCTCATTTATCCAGGGGCTCTCTACGCAAAACGTCCCAGTTAAAGATATCAATGTTTGACATCCAGGAATGTTTTTAGGATCAAATTTCTCCGTTAATAAATTTGAAAAATGAATTATTTCAGACAAAAAAAAAAAAAAAAAAACTCTATTTCAAAATAAAAGATCAATGTTTTAAAACACACAGATGTACTGATAATTAGTCTCACACACAGGTGGAGACACACACTGACACTTCATTTTTGAATGATGTTTTGTATCTGCTCCGCTCAGCATTTTGCTCTCCACGTCTCAGCGGGTTCAACAGAGGCTGTGTCCTCTCTGCTCTCATGCAAATGTCAATATAAAATGCTAAAACTCTTGAGATTGGGGTCAGCCAGCAGAGCAAGCATCCATTCACACTGACCTCGGACATAATGACTAGTCTAATATAGTGTATATATTGTTCGATGTGCCCCCAAAGCCCTACCAGAAGAGCTCATGTGCCCCTTAACTAACACCAGCTTGTGACACTCCAGATGTGTTCATTCAAATTCATCATAAAACGGATGTTGTATAATACCATTAATTATATGAAGATGATCCAAGACGACCCCGAAACTGTTGGCATATATGTTTGGTTTTACTTTTGTTTGGGTTTGCATTTGTATGATTCTGTTCTATTCTATTTTGACTTCTCTGCTTGCTTAGTAAAGGGGATGGAAAGTAACAAAGTATATTTAGTCAAGTAGTATACTTAAGTGCAATTATAAGGCACTTGTACTGCGCTTAAGTATTTCCATTTAATGCTGATTTATTCTTATTTTCCCCTATATTTCTAAAGGAACCTTTTTACTCCACTACATTGTACTACTGCTTAACAGTAGCATAAAAACGTGGGGCACCCCGGTAAAAATTTCTGTTACAATGAATGGTTTAGTGCGTAGAAGTTGAACTGATCTCCCAAAGTCGTAAAGTTAAAGATGTAACATTCTTCTCAACGTTTTAAGCAACATTTCACTGGCAGTTGGAGGATGGATTTAATAAGATACCAGCAAATTCAGGGAGCAAACATCACACTGTCTGTAAAAAAGCTGTAGGTGAAAAGAAGACGGCTTCTACAACAGGAGAATGATCCTAAACACACCTTAAAGCCCACAATAGAACAGAATAGGCACAAGCTGAAAGTTTTGCCGTGGCCCTCACAGGCCCCTGACCTAAACACCATGGAAATTCTGTGGATAGACCTCAAAGAGCAGTATATGTAAGACGGCCAAAGAACTTCACAGAACTAGAAGCCTTTTTTCAAGGGTGACTGTGATACTTGCCAAAGGGGGTGTTGCAAGGTTCTAACCTTGCAGGGTGCCCAAACTTTAGTTTCAGGCCCTTTTTTGTTTTTTTGGTATTTTGAAACTGCAAAAGATTGAAATAAAGTCGAAATCTTGCTTAGAATATTAAGGAAATCACATTTTAACTTGATTCCTTTTTGAAATCAGTTCAACTTCTAGTCACTCGACTATTCACAGTAACAGAAATTTTGACCAGGAGTGCCCAAACTTATCCATGCCACTGAAGCTTATTTGTTATTGTGACAATAAATGTGCCAAGGATCAACCTCACACCAATTTCATAATTGTATTTGTGTCTTTAGTTTCCTCCTGAACACAAAAAAATCACAATTTCTATTTATGAAATTAGCTGAGCATCTTCACGTAATTTCCACGTACTAGTGCTTGTTAATCACTGGTCTAATGCACATCTTAAAGACAATTTTTCCATGTCCTAACGGAGGCAGGTGTTTGACTGTAAAGTCAGATTCTTCCCTCTTCTCCCTTCCAGGTGCAGACTGCGATGTGGATTCCGCTGCCCGCTTCATCGCCGCCACCTTTGTGTCGCTAAACGCCTTGGAAAGTGAACTCATCTACCACCACTTCGCCAAGGCGACGGACACCTCCAACATCCAGGTCGTCTTCCAGGTGGTAATGGACACGATAATCAAAGAGAACCTGGAGGCAGTGTTGCTTCTGTAACGGCCAGCGGAGGTCCGAGCCACCACAAGCTGAGACGTCATTGGAAATTAAGCCCAGTCGATCTTTGGCTGTGACATTTTAAAGGACTAATGTAGCAAAAAAAATGAATGCGGATCATCTCAGCCGAGCATATTGTCTGTTTTCTCTCTTAAGGAGCAGCCCTGGGGCTCTAATGCGCTTTGTTGCATTTCATCCTCAGTGATGCTTGATTTCATGTAGCTTTGAAAGATGGTATTAGAAAGATTAAAGGAGGAGGACCACTGGGCCAATCCTTCGTTTTTGGGTTAAACCCTTGAAATGGCGACTTTTGAAACCTTGCGTTGAGGGTAATGGGCGTTTATATTTTTGTACTGTACTATAAAATGAACAGTGACATTGCATTTCTGAAGACTTTTTATATACGTGCCATTTATTTCCCTCTCTCCTCCTCTTTGTGTGTGTGTGGAGGGGGTGAGGATTTACTGTTTGTCTGTTCTTCAGCGAAGGATTCACTCATGCATACCATCCTGTGCGGTTAAGCAGGTCCTGGAAGGTCCTGGTCGATGGGGAAGGGCATGCGGTAGTGTAGGTTGTGGAGAAGGTGGTATGCCCCCTGGTGGACAGAGCGGGTTGGGTAGGACATGGTTACTTGAAATCAAAATGACAGTAGAGCAGTCAAGGCCCTGTGCTTGATTCTCTTCCATAAAAGTCTGCTTCTAACAGTCAGTGGCATTGACATCCTGTTTGAAAGCAGTGACGCTCACAGACCTCATGGAGGGACTGGCTGGAATAGACTGTAAGCCAGCGGCTGGGCTCAGTGACCAGAGCAGGCAGTAAGGAGCGACCGGTGAGGTGGACCGGGGCGGTGGGGCTGCCAGGGAGGCTGTAGGACGGATAGGGAACGGAGAACCAGTCCAGAATGGTGGGGGTGATGTCTGCCAGAAAAAGGGTGTGCGAAGAAGAGAGAAGGCAAGACAGACCAGAGAGTGAGAAAATAAGATAACTACTACACGACCTGCAATTCTTAAGTAATCAACTCGTAATTAGTTTCTGCTGTTTCACAGTGTATACAGAGGGGCATCTGTTCAACTGCGTACGTGCATGTGTTGTTACACACCCTGATCCGGCCTGCTCACTGTAGTGTACTGCGCAGCCAAGTCAGCTCGTGCCGCAGGGGTTTCTGGCCCAAAAGGAGGAACCCAATGTACAAAAGATGAAGACAGACCAGATTAACATGTGTTACGAT
>CM029112.1:23822637-23962017 GCA_016859345.1 Istiophorus platypterus | reverse complement strand
AAACCGGGCTTCGTTCAAGAGAGGCAGGGCAGTTTCCCCCTCTCCTATCTCGCACCGCATGTATGTTTATTTATTTTATTTTATTTTATTTTATTTTATTTTATTATTTTTTTTTTTTTTTCCGCCCCCCTTGAACCTCCAATTAATGTTAATCTTATGCGTTTTACGGGCCACCGTGCCCTGTGGAAAAAAGTCTGCAGGCTTTTGGGTGCTTAGCTATGGAGGAAGAGGCTCAGCGCGCAGGGGGAAGGCTCCTCGCCCGCTGCCCGAAACTCATTGCTTCTGGCTTGGACCTTCGCCACGATCAGTGAACTCGCCCATAGAAGTGGCATCGACAACCGCACCCAAACCTAGACCTACTCCCACGCGGCGAACACTCTATTTGTAGTTAAAAGTTTTTGTGTTAGTTAACTAACCTCCACGGGATTTCCTCACTCTTCCAGCCGTGCTCCGCTCTTCCCTTTGTGTCGCGCCGACACCTTTCACTCGGTCCAGAGCCACGGATCGGCCCTTGCGCCCGGACCTCCGAGGAGGTGAAACCCGGTAGCTAACGAGTCTTACCTGTTTCATGAAGAAGACGAAAGGACACAGACCTTGCTTCTTCTGAGTCGACGAAAGAATTCCCCGCCATGAGCTGGAATCAAGTTACCTCGTCGGAGACTAACCATTTTGTTGAGAAAATACGTTAGAGTTTGAACCTGCCCCACCTAGTTTTCTTCATCTAGTCTAGTTGTAAAAGCTTAATGTCATTACATTCCACAGACTTCCTTCCGGCCGACCCTCGCGTGACGTGACTGTAATGAGACACGTCTGCCACCTTGGTCCGCCTCCCTTCAGGCGCGTAGACATATAGACCCTCCTTCGCGCGCCCGCGCGCCCACATATATACACCTACACACACACACACACACACAAACACACACACACACACACACACACACACACACATGCACACACACACACACCCAACCACACATCTACTCCTGTGCAATTACACACACCTACCTCAATACTTGCACATACTTCACTATCGGTAGCTAGTAGTAAATAGTAATAGTGCACAATAAGATTTATTATTTGAAAGTGATGATAATTGGAAGTGATATTACTGATGATAATAAATTCTGTTAATTTTAAAGGAGAAGTTGTTTATGTTTTCTGTTCATGTGCTGTGATAACAAGCTGGTTGACGGAGTCAGTGCCGACCTCTACTCCTTCTTATTCACTTAGAATTACCAGTATTTCCCAATTATTGGTAATTCTGAGCGAACACCCCTTTTTGAGACTGAATCCAATAATTGGTTATTGGTCCGGGTTTTTCTGGTGGTGCCCCATTATTGATGGTCTAAATTAATCAGATTCTGTTAAGTTTAATAATTGCCAGAGATTATCCTTGATAATCAGTAATTATCGCTAATAGCCAGATCTTTGCTCCTGCACTGCACAACGAATGGTGCCTTATGTGAGGTTGCATCTGAATTACGGTTATTCGTCCGGGTTTTCCCGGTGGTGCCCCGTATTAGTAATCCTGATTAAGCCGATCCATCCAAATCTTGATAAATATTAATGATTATTTTAATAATCACTAATTATTGCCAATAACCAAATCCTGTATTAGGCTCCAAAGAACAACAGATGGGGACACAATCTACAATCTACAATTCTGTATAAAAATGAATTATACACTCTTGATTTGTTTACCTCAGGATGCTAGCGCATCATGGTAGCTATTACTGGAAGGAATCATTTTAAAAATATTTTTATACACTGACAGAGCACTTTATCAGGAATACCTGTGCACCTGGTTAATCCTACAATTATTCGATCAGCCAATCATGTGGCAGCAGTGTAATGCACCAAATCCTGCTGGTATGGGTCAGGAACTTCAGTTAATGCTCACATAAAACCTCAAAATGTGGGAAAGTATTTGGCGAGCGCAGTATTGGGTGACTGTGGCTCAGGTGGTAGTGTGGTCGCCCGCCAACCAGAAGGGTGGTGGTTTGATCCCTGGCTCTTCCACTCCACATGTTGATACTAAACCCCAAATTCTCCTCAGTTTGTTGCAGTATGTGAATGTAGATGCACAATAATGTGTAGAAAGCACTGTTAGAATGTTTGTGTGAATGGGTGAATGTGACAGTAGTGTAAAAGCACTTGGAGACAAGAAAGCACTATAGAAGTACAGTCCATTTACCTTATTATTATTACTATGCTGTTCCGAATCATGCTGGTGATAGTTTATTGTAGGTATTCACAGCTTCATATACAGCTCTCCTGGAGCATTCACGAACACAGTATATGCATCCACACATAAATGAGGGTATTCTGAAAAACTGTATGTGTAATCAAGAATTCATAAGCAAAACAAGACTATAACAGCCAACAACATTTAGAGGCAAGAGGTTTAGATGCTTGAACTGATTGTTTTACTGTTTTAGTGACCATCACAATCCCTGGTAGTTTCGCATGGCTGTAGGAGATAGTCATTTTGCTTTGACAGTAAGTAGTGTGCTTCACGTGGGGATTAATCGCAATGATGGCTCCAGATATCTATTCTTAATCCTGCTCTACAGGTCTTAAATGCCTCTTAATTGTGGTATGGAGGAGAGAAAGAAAAAAAATACAGAATAAAGGCAAGGGATTAAAACTGTATTCAATTCAATTCAACTTCATTTATATAGCACCATATCATAACAGATGTTATCTCAGGGCACTTTTCATATAGAGCAGGTCTAGACCAGACTCTTTATAGTTATTATTTACAGAGACCCAACATTTCCCCATGAGCAGCACTTGGAGACAGTGGCAACAAAAAACTCCCTTTAACAGGTAGAAACATTGAACAGATCCCGGCTCATCGTTGGGGGGGGGGGGTCCCCTGATAGTCTAGGCCTATAGCAGCATAGTGAGGGGATGGCTCGAGCTAATGCTGAGCCTGTTCTAACCATAAGTTTTATATCAAAGAGGAAGGATTTAAGCCTCCTCTGCCTCACGGACCCAAATTGGAAGATGGTTCCACAGCAGAGGAGCCTGATAACTGAAAGCTCTGCCCCAATTCTACTTGTGGAGAGTCTAGGGAACCACCACCTGGAGACTATTTAATGTTTTCCTGGGACAGCCTGATAATAGGGAGTTGCAATAATCAAGCCTAGAAGTAACAAAAGCATGTACTAGTTTTTCTGCATCATTTTGAGAGAGGATGTGCCTGATTTTTGCAATATTACGAAAAAAAAGCGGTCCTTGAAGTATGTTCATTTATCTTCCGAACCATTGTTATACTTAGGCTATGCGTGAAAAAAAGGCACAAGAAAGCATCCAAGAACTGCTGCAAGAAAAATAATAATTAATAAACAAAGGCTGAAAAAGCACTTAACGTCATTAAATTATGTTTACTGGGTTTGCTGTATTTTAGCACACAAGCCCAGTAAAAAGGATGGAACACTTATGGACTGCTCAGCTCCTGTACTGTCTTATCAGTTTTCTCATGTTTGTCGTTAGTGTCTTTGGAATAGGGAAACATTAGCATCAGGCTCATTTTCTGTAGTTTCTCTATCTGTTGACATCTGCAGTATTAACTGAAGTGGCAACGGCTTCAGGGCCAGATTCACAAAAACACTCAGAGTGTAGTTTGCTTTCATTTCATATCTCCTTAGCTAGTATAGGCTACAATACAATACCATAGAACACTGATTGCACATTAATTATAGCTAATTAAAAACTGCAATGCTAAATAATGACTGTGAAACTTGGGAAATGACTGTTAAATAACTATGTTTGATGGTTAGGTGAAGTCAAGTCTACGTCCGGTCACAGCCAAATTCAAAGCCTCTCCTGTATGGGAAGCCATCATGTTCCCTGCTTTGTAACACAACCCATAAGGCCCACAGGTGAATTCTATAAATGGAAGTGAATGGAAGACATGCCTTCCCCAACCAAACTTTTTTTTTTTTTTTTTTTTTTATGGCAGTTATACTCCACCTGCTATTTGCAAATTAAAACACAGTGTAGTTTTAGGTGCATATACAGAAATCCTGAAGCTTTGGTTTACAGCGTATACCTGTTTATCAGGTAGTCTATATCACAGGTGTTTGGATACTGAACATTTAACAGCATTCATATGTGATGGTTGTTTGTGTCAAGGAGCCATTTTAAACCTTCTAGACTGATGAACCTTCACTTTTTTAATTGTCTCTATTTTTTGGTGATAAGGTCTGGCTTGCACTCTGTGTTCAGGTTTATCCCAGTCATTTTCGATGGGGCCTGGGCTCTGTGCTCTGTGCAGACAGATTAAGTTCTTTCTCACTAAACCAGGAAAACCACTTCTTTATGGCTTTGTTCACTGATCATGTTGAAAGTGAAAAGGGATGGGGGCTTCACCTTTATGTCAACAAAAGTAAAAGGTGTATCTGTTTCTGTCTCCTTCCATCTCCTCTGTCCTCTTTAAGTCTTTAAGTCTTTAAGTACATTGTTTTATATTTTCTGATATTTCCAACATGTTTGTATCTTGATCTGTTCTCTTATTTCTTGCGGCCCTTATCTCTCTTTCAGGACACGCATCTGCCTGTTTTCTAGCCAGCAGTTAGTTTTCCATCCCACATTTTATGTGTCTGTAGCTGGATGTGGGAAGAGGCTTCTCTTCCTCTGTTGTATTTTACCAGGAAGGGTGGAACCAAAACGCAGATGCTCAGCAACAGGGTTGGAATGATGGGGATCAACCATGGTTTTAATAATCTTGGTTTTCAGGCATTCCATATGTACTGGGCTCAGAGCCGGGCAGACAGATTTAGGGCAGACAGATTTAGTCTTAGGTTAAGGTGGCAGGCAGCAGACAGGTCGCCTCTTAGTGAGGAGAACAAAGTTGTTCAGAGAAGGGAATCCATCAGTTGGAGAGGATACAAACACACTTTCAGGGTGCGGCTGTTGGCTAACTGCAGGCGGATGATTCTGTGTCAGATGGAAATATAGATTAACAGGCATACAATCTTAGTCAGAATCTTCAGGGTAATTGGTCGAGCACCTCATAAAGCAGCAGACAGTTTGACAAATAAGGGAGATCTGGATCTTTTAAGTTGTGGGCAGGTTGAGCTCAAATGGGAGTGGTTAATGAGCAGATAGATGACAGCTGTGCGGTTGAGGTGGAGACAACACCCTGAAGACAGACTCACAGAAAGGCAGAGATAGACATGAATACAGAGGGCAGGGGAAAAACAAATTGCACACGTATTTGTTAGGAGGAAGACTGCAGAATCCTAACACCCTCTGCTGCCAGAAACATTGAAACAGACAAACATACACACACTGAAGAAGGAAAGAGAGAGAGCTTTAAGGAAGGAAAAACTTATTGTTGCACCTTATTATGGTCTGCTCTTGAGCTGTGCCTGTTTTAGCATGTGAATGTGAATAGGGATAAATACTATTTTTTCCTGAGGAGGTGTGATAAGGCCAGAGATGGGGCTATGTAAAGGATTAGTCAGCATTTCTTCAAGATTAAATTTTCACTTTTTTCACTTTCTTTCCTAATTGGCTCAAGAGTACAAAAAAACAAAAAACAAAAAACAAAGAACTCATGGCTGAGTCTGAGCTACCTCGTGATTGGAATTCATATTATTATTATTATCATTATTATTATTATTCTCATCATTTAAATCATTTCTCACAGTGCACATATCTCACTGTGTCTGTCAGTATCAGAAGGTTGCAGCTGACACTTTATTTGCACAGTGTTTGATTTACTATCTATTTTTCTATCCTGTTTTTGCTTCCTATATGCAAAGATGTGAGACTGATTTACAGGCTGATAGCAGCTAATCTGGTACAAGCAAGACAACTACAATGCCAGTATCGATAAAGTACTGATATAGTACTGCAGTGTTTTCAAGAGTAGTAGTACTGATAAAATACACACACACACGCATGCACGCACGCACGCACACACGTGCATGCACACACACACACACAAACATACACACACACAATTCAAACAGAGAAAGATACAAAGAAAAGCAGCATACCCTAACCTTTAAGAAGTTGGCCCCTGGGAATGTTTGGCATTTAGCTTATTACAACTTAAACAATTATCTAAATAGGTGCTGATCAATTTTCTGTTGATCATCTAGTCAATTAACTAACTAATCATTGCAGCTCTAGTTTTCACTAAGTGTCCTGCTCTAAACTTTCAAAAGTCTGTCCTCTTCTCAAACAGCTGTGTCTGTACTGTATGTGTGAGAAAAACAATGTCCATATCAATACACTTAATTTAAGTAGTTTACGTATCAATGTGTTTCATGCCAGACTTTGTATTACTACATGTTCAACACATTTTGCATTGCTATCTCCAATCACAACACATGCTGCGGGGCTGGCTCCTTACTCATGTTTCTTTCACCACAGAAAAGAGAGAGAGAGCAAGAGAGAGAAAGAGAAAGGAGAGCTGTGTGGATAGAAACAATATAAGGAAGGGTAACATTTGGTGGAACTGACAAAAAGATGAGTTTCACAGAGATTTTTTTTGGCCACTCCTGAGTAGCAAGAGTGTATTTAGCTTTACTTTACTTACTTGAAGATAGTTTTGGTTTACTTCTGAATTCCAGGTCCCTCTGTGGGTTCTACAGTCTTAAACACCTTTCTATCCACGATCTCTCATCCTTTTTTTAAAGCTTTTTTCCTCTTTCTTTGGCCTTTTCAACTTAAATGCCTCTACATATAAACTGTGAAAACCGCTGGTCAGTGTCCATGTTGGTTTCGGTGTAAGAAAATGTGACATTTGCCCTTCTCAAGAGACTCAGGCTTGTCTAACTTCAGAACCCAAGTGGTTACTGAGCAGAGGTTCAATCTGATGTCTAGTGTTTCCTGTTCCTCACTGATTGTCAAAGACTAAAAAATCTGTGGAAACAATATTTATGTGTAGTTTGTCCATTTTTTGCAGGTTTCAGCTAGTCTTCAGATTTATTCCAAGTGTCACATTCCAGTTGCCACATTCAAATGTGACGACTGTCTTGGTCACGGCTTGTCATTTGTGAATTTTGATTGATTGTTAGTCTAAAGAGGGTTTGTCTTAGTATGAGCCAGCCCGAGGGAAGATTCCAGGGGAGAGTGAAAATAGAGAAAGAGATTATCTGGGTTTTAGCAAGGCTTGCATCCCTTTATGGCTGAGTCACAACCATGACATTTCTGTGTTAATGGCCATAACGTTCAGTGGTAATTAAATCCCCTAGACCTAAAACAAATCAGTACTAGAAGTTACCATCTCCCCTCATGTACAACCACTTGATATCAGATTACCAGGTTCCATACTTTGATCTTTTTTTATACTCTAACATGACTCAGTTGTACCAGGTAATGCCAGAGATTTGTCACAGATTTTATTTTTTTTTCTGAGCTTGAGGACGCAATTACTATAGTGCTGAACTCTACAGACTGGGGCCAGAATCAGATGACAGTATAATGAAGTGACAGTACTTACTGTATACACTGATCAGCCACAACATAATAATCAGTTACCAGTTGTAATGTTGTGACTGATCAGTGTACAGTATTAATTCCAAACAGTGGAATTAATATTAAGTTATGCTTAAGTTACTTAAAGATTCATCCTGCACATGAAGGCAAAAAAAAAACAAGTTTGAAGAGTTAACATTCAGCCAGTGATGTCATCCGCCTCCTGCACATTTGTCTTGAAACTGTGTATGTCTGTGTGTGTATGTGTGTGTATGTGTGTGTGTGTGTGTGTGTGTGTGTGTTTGTGTGTGTGAGTGTGTGTTTGTTGGTTTGTTGGATTGTTTGTGTGTGCATGTTTGTGTGTGCACCCGTGCCCACTGGCCACCTGCTGTTTGTCTTTGAGCAGACATGATTTCCCAGTGGTCATACGAAATACTCATGCATGCACGCACGCGCACGCACATACAATACACGCATACAATATAGTATATATGTGTCTGTGTGTCTTTAGGCCTTTGCCATCTGCCATCTCAGTCAGACTTGGGACATAATGTTAGACCACAAGCATCTTCTAAACACTGACCTACTTTCCTGCAAATATAGACACATAGACACACATAGGCAACATACACACAAACCCATGTTTCCACAATTTTTTGACTGATGAAGAAATAGAGGACATGTCACAGTTTCAGAAAACAGTGACATAATCTAAATGTCTTTCTTTGAATGGCTGTGCCGCACCTCTTTCTTCCTGCATGCTCAAATCATCTCAATGGTGATGGTGCACACCAGCAGTGTGCCCATGAATGCATTTTCAACAGTGCCAGACTGGATCTAGCTATGAAGATTGGATAACATACAGTGAAGAGAAAAGAACATGGCAGCAAGACACACCTCACAGAATCTGAGGTAACCTAATGTTACAAACTTATATAATAGTACTTTACTTTTAAAGCCATATTAAGCCAAGTTTTTTTGTCTGATAAGGAGGCACTGATAGTTTGTTTTCAGTAAAGAATGAGGAAAAAAATGGATGACTTGCCAGGCAGAAGTGCAGATAT
The DNA here is from genome assembly GCA_016859345.1 of Istiophorus platypterus. Taxonomy (NCBI): domain Eukaryota; kingdom Metazoa; phylum Chordata; class Actinopteri; order Istiophoriformes; family Istiophoridae; genus Istiophorus; species Istiophorus platypterus. Next base: position 23,953,516 of record CM029112.1, on the reverse strand, counting down.
ATGTATATATGTATATATAAATATAAACCAAACAATTTTAGAATGATATTAATAGATTGGGTCCCAGAAAGTCTATGGAAATACCCATGGAGGAAAAACTAGAGAGTAGTGAATGTAGCCCAATTTTGGAGGATATATTACAAAAGAAGGAAAAGGAAAGTGTTGCTTGTCTTTGAGTGCAACAATTCATTTGATGATGTTTTATTGAATGTGTATTTTTTTACTAGTTTTGAATGTAAAATTTTCTTTTGTCAAAATTTCAAATGAAGACTCGAAGTCACTGACATCACCAAAAAAAGATCCCAAGCTACTACTTAGCTACAGGATTTCAGTTTTATTAACTTTGTGTATAAATTAAATCCCTATTAAATAGAAGATTTGTATACAGGGGTGAAAGTACAGTACAGTACAGTGTTGTGCTTTGGAGCCTAATACAGGATTTGGTTATTGGCAATAATTAATGATTATCAAAATAATCATTAATAATTATCAAGATTTGGATGGATCGGCTTAATCAGGATTACTAATACGGGGCACCACTGGGAAAACCCAGACTAATAACCGTAATTCAGATGCAACCTCGCATAAGGCACCATTCGTTGTGCAGTGCAGGAGCAAGATCTGGCTATTAGCGATAATTACTGATTATCAAAGGTAATCATTGGTAATTATTAAAAGTTAAAGGAATCTGATTAATCTAGACCATCAATAACAGGGAAAACCTGGACCAATAAACAAATATTGGGTTCAGGCCCAAAAAGGGGTGATTACTCAGAATTACCAATAATTGGGAAATATTGGTAATTCTAAGTGAATAAGAAGGAGTAGAGGTCGGCATTGACTCCGTCAACAAGCTTGTTATCACGGCACATGAACATAAAACACAAAAAAACTTCTTATTCAATAACAACAAAATTTATTATCATCAGTAATATCACTTCCAAACAACATCACTTCCGAATTATAAATCTTATTGTGCACTATTACTTATTACTAATAGCTTTAGATCCTGAAGTATGTGCAAGTATTGAGGTAGGTGTGTGTGTGTGTAGGAGTAGATATGTGGTTAGGTGTGTGTGTGTGTGTGTGTGTTTGTAGGTGTATATATGTGGTTAGGTGTGTGTGTGTGTGTGTGTGTGTGTGTGTAGGTGTATATGTGTGGTTAGGTGTGTGTGTGTGTGTGTAGGTGTATATGTCTGGTTAGGTGTGTGTGTGTGTGTGTGTATGTAGGTGTATATGTGTGGTTAGGTGTGTGTGTGTGTGTGTAGGAGTATATATGTGGTTAGGTGTGTGTGTGTGTGTGTGTGTGTGTGTGTGTGTGTGTGTGTGTGTGTGTGTGTGTGTAGGTGTATATATGTGGTTAGGTGTGTGTGTGTGAGTGTGTCTGTGTGGGTGTATATGTGTGGTTATGTGTGTGTGTGTATGTGTAGGTGTATAGGTGTGTACGCGCCTGGAGGGAGGCGGAGCAAGATGGCGGACGTGTCTCGTTACAGTCACGTCACGCTTGGGTCGGCCGGAAGGAAGTCTGTGGAATGTAATGACATTAAGCTGTTACAACTAGACTAGATGAAGAAAACTAGGTGGGAGGTTCGAACTATCCCGCGCGTGGGCGTTGAATGGGAATGTGAGCGTTAGTGGAAGAAGAAGAAAAGAGGAATATGAGTTAGAACAATCACGTTTCTGACGATCGTGGTCGAGAGACGGTAACTATCTGTGTCACGCAGACTTTACTCGTGAGTCTGGACCTTTAACCGGCACAGAAAGTACTGGTCTCTATCGTGATGCAGAGCAGGACAGGTTATCCGCTGCAGACGGATAAATTATAATTCATTCACATGTGTTCACTAATGAATTAAATAAAAGCAACAACCAATATCGTCACAGACATTCAAACAGCTTAGCACACTCTACTGCTAATATCTGCCCAGAGCTATAAGCCTCTTACTCTCTTGGAGGTGAAGCGGTGTGTTTAATTCGTCCTCGGCGTCTGTTTGCAGGAGAGGAGTCGTTGGTTAGCGGCTACCAGCGGCTAACGTGTCTTCTCGGCGAGATGACCAGTCTCCGACGACGTGGCTTGATTCCGGCTCACGGCGGGGAAATCTTTCGTCGACTCAGAAGAAGCGAGGTCTGTGTCCCTTTGTCTTCTTGCGGTGAGTTTCAGGAGTTTCTGCATTAATATAACTTTGGGTGACGTCAGGATGTTGGGTTGACTGTGACGGATTTAACCCAGTGGGAGTCGGATGTTTACGGGATCCCGCTGTTCGGCGGCCGCCGCGCCCGTTGGGGGTCGCCCATGTGGTCAGTTACCCAACTGGGACCTCGTGATGGTGGGTTGCTCCGCTGAGTTCTTTGTCTCCCTCAGTTAGTAACACGTGGTCTTAGCTGGGTTCCAGGTCTGGGTGGCCTGTAGGCCTTCTTCGTCTACAGTCTGTTAGTGAGGCACAACAACAGTATCAGCAAGAATTTAGAACTAGAACTTAGTGGCCCAGTACCTGAAAGGTAGCTGGGCTGTGTCCAGCACAGATCAAGACACAGTATGGATGGTTTAGAAGCAATTTGGGACAACTTGGAAAATGAATATGGAGACAAACTGTTGTTTAAGATGACATGGTAACTGCTTTTGAAAGTGGGTTTTGGCAGGCAGCTGTTCTCCCCTCTTTCCGGTATGGCATACGGCCACTGAATCTTTTATTGGTACACAGTACCGGACCATACTGGCTAACTTTCACCACTGCTTGTGGACCACCTTTGGAGGACAGGTTTGTTGGTGGATGAGCATTTTGATTTAAAAAAAAAAAAAAAAAATCAATCTCTTGATCATTTACACCTTGACTGGAATCCACCTGTAGTAAATTCAAATGATTTGGAAAGGCACACACCTGTCCATATGAGGTCTTGCTGCTGACAGTGCACATAAGAGCAAAAACCAAACCCTGAGTTTGATGGAATTGTCTACAGAGCTCCGAGACAGGATTGGGTTGAGGCACAGATTTGGGGAAGGCTACAAAAAAATTATGCCACATTGAAAGTTATCAAGAGCACAGCGGCCTCCATAATTTTCATATGGAAGAAGTTTAAAACAACTCAGACTACCATCCCGACATTGAAGCATAGTGGTGTAGCATCATGCTGTGGAGCTGTTTTACAGCAGCAGGGACAGGGATACTGGTCTGGTTTTCAGGGAAAGCTGAATGGAGAGCAATGCAGAGATATCCGAAACGAAAACCTAGTTAAAAATGCTCAGAACCTCAGACTATGCTGAACGTTTGCCTTCCAACAGGACAACATTCCTAAGGACACAGATGAGACAATATATGAGTGACTTAGGGACAACTCTATCAGTATCCTTGACAGACTCAAAATAGCTTTGGAGAGACCTAAAAATGGCTGTCCACCAATGGTCCCCATCCAACCTGACAGACCTTGAGAGGATCTGCAGAAATGGAGGGCAGAAAATTCCTAAATCCAGGTGTGCAAAACTTGTCATAACCAAGAAGACTTTTAGCTGCAAAGGCTACCAAAGGCATTTCAACTAAGTACTGAATATAGAGTCTAGATACTCATGTCATGTGATATTTCAGTTTATCATTTTCAATAAATTTGCTAAAATTTAATTTTTGCTTTTTCATAATGGGGTAATTATTGTACAATGATAAGGGAAAAAAATGGTTAATAATTTTGGCATAAGGCTGCAACATAACAAAACATTAAAAAAGTGAAGTAGTTTGAATACTTGTTCAGGTTAATGAATACACAACCGGATGGTTTTCCCAACAATATGGTGTGATGCAAGAAGACGTTTTGTTTTCAGTATTGTTTTCAATTTATATTAAGTATTTAGATCCTTAAAGCTTCTAGCATGGGAGTGAAAATTGATGATCAAATTGTGGGTATATCATTACATGGGGATGATGTAGTTTTACTTGTTGCATGTAAATCATCTGCAGATTATGCTGAACATTGTTGCACAATGGTGCTGGAAATGGATACTACTGGTAAATAAAGACAAGACACAAATAGGACATTTTAGAAAAAAAATAAATGGAGAGAAATTAATTTATTTTTAATTTTGACTTTTAAAGAAGCTGTGAGTGTTCTTGCTCTGGCAGCAGGTAGATTCTATGGTCTGTACTGAACACAGTTTGGTAAGGTGAGATTCCATACTTATACACAAGTCTATAAATCATGTGTTTGTCTTTAAACCTGACTGTGCCTCCATTGTTTGGGGTTTCTATGATCATAGAAGTGGTAACACTATACATCATAGAGCTGTTCAATGTTTTTTGGAGTTAATAAGTGTACTTCTGTTTTGGCCATTTCTCTAGATATGGGATGGGAACCTCCAAAGATCAGACATTAATGCTTAGTCTTTGGAGTAGACCTGTGAAAATGTCTGGTCAAGACGCGCAAAAAAAAAAAAAAATCAACTTGGAAACTTTGTATGGCCATCCCTGGTCTAATGAATTGAAATCCTTATTTATTTTAATAATCTGTCATTGATTTTCTGTAAAAGGTTACTCTGATATTCAGGAGATTTGGAGTAAAATGTTTCTCATGTAGAGAGAAAAATGGTATGTTAATATATTTTATAAAATAATTATGAACCTATTGTCTCGTAAAAAATAGCTATAATTCAAAAACTTATTTGAAGGAATTTAAACAAAAGACAAGGATCCCAATGTACACAGTTATGTTCAGGAATACCATTAGCCTCAGAGATCGGTTTGATGCCAACCCCACTTTGTATTGTGAGCTAGGTGAACTTGAGCTAGGTGAAATTGAGAATGACATTAATGTTCATATTAATTTCCTCTGGCTGGATGATTATGAAAAAATTGAGTTGTGCTTCAGGAAGGGAATGCATTTGTAGCGAATTATATTTAAATTATTAAATGATTAATCAATGCAACAGTGCATTTAGAGTCTTATAAACCCATGAGCATTGGAATTTTGCTCCACAAAAATAAAAAAAAACATATATAGACGTATCAAGTCAATGACAAAAGGTTGGTTGATTCCACCAAATTCCTGTATGATTACCTGAAATGTCTAACTCAGACTGCTGAAGCCTTATATTAACTTTCATATAATCTTTGTAATGAGGGCTTTCTTCCCAATCACTTCCTTAGGAGGCAACATGAGGAATGATTTTAAAAAGCAGAAACGGTTTCATGTATATATGAGCATGTCATGTTTTAGGAGAACTTCCCTGTTAAATTTCCATTCATATAATATTTAATCGCAAATTAATCTCTCTCAATCAGAAGCGTCAACATTTGGCACATGTACCTTAGTAAAATAAGGTTTAGATGAGTCTGTGTGCTGCAGCTGTTATTTCAATGTGTTGGACATATATTTAATCAAAATTGTCATATTATCTGCTCCTCAGCTCATTTTAGGTTGTAGCTGATGGCTATCAACATCAGGCTGACACTAAAAACTTTCTGCCTTTTCAACACAACAAACTACAGATAAAAATGAAATCTTTGTCTGTATGTCAGAGCTGTTGCAATGGATGGAATTTAATTTGCAAATGATTACAACCCTGTACAAAGCCTTTGGCAGCCCAGCTGTGTATTATTCATTTGCACCACAGGTCACTACACAAGCTCTCCAGGGTGCCAAACAGCTGTACTAAAAGATAATAACAGTAGATGGAGCCAGCCTGGCATCTATGGGAATTCAGTCTTAGTGTAATAACATGAAGATCCTAGTACTCTTAGTAATACAAGGATTCTCTCTGCATACATATATGTTTCATGTTGTGTCACATTAGAAATGATGGGAAATACAAGTCTATACTACAATTTAAACCAGCCTGATTGAACAGAGATAAAGAAAGCTGCAAAAATATAACAGGCATGAGAGTGAAAAAGTGAGACTTTTGTTGTTTACCGTGAAACATAGTCTAGTGGCTACATTTAAGAGATTTGAGAGATTATTTTTGAGACTTCAAATGCATGTTAATATACAGCTAAATAAAAGATTGTTTGGGGGTTTTTTAGACCCAAAAGAAACCAAGCCTGCAGCACATTTCACCTTTACTCAAGTGTACAGAGAAGAGATGGAGAGGAGATGGACAGGGATGGCCTAAATGTTGAAAGAGAGAGAGAGAGAGAGAGAGAGAGAGAGAGAACAAGATTAACATGGTGCAAGTTCAACATAAAGATGTATAATAACTATTAAAGGACTACTACAAATAATAATAATAATGATACCAGTGAAAGTGGGATTAAAACATTTTTTTGATGCTCTCACTTGTGCCAAATAGTGTCACACATGAAGTTTCTGCAGTGACGTGAAAGGTGTTGTTTAGGTTGTCTAGTATTCATTAGGGTATATCATTTGGTTTCCCAGTATTAAAAATAACAAACTCCAGTCTTTGCATTTGACCTTTGGGTATGTAAATGTAATCTAAGCTATTTATTAATGCTTAATTTAGATCCTAATTTCAGTATCTGATACTCTTGCACAGGATTTATTGCTACTAAATTTGAATTTGTCTTACTTCTTTCATATCTGTTGTATTTACATTCCATTTCACCATTTTAAAGCTCTGCTCTCAAAACATGGACATATGTTCAATACATTTCCTACCAAAGTCTCTCTGAATACTGATCTCATATTGTCTGGCTTCCAAAATCCACACGTGAAGAGAGTTAAAAGAGAGATAAAAATGCTGATCCATTCATCTGATACGACATCTAAGTTCAGTTACTACAATAGATGTTAGTGATGATCTTAAGCAGCAGTGAGTAGTGCAGCCAATGCTGTGTGGATTTTTTTTTTTTTTTGCCCTGAGTTTCATCTCTCAGGCTATATAAAGGCAGCCCTACCTTACTAGTAAGGTTTGTTGGTGCTATATGCAGCTGGAAAGACACTAGAATTGAACAACAAAGATAAGATAGTAAAGCTCATAGCTCTCTCCAGTAAAGACGCAAATATCTATCAAAAAGTCTCAGGCATCTATTCAGGAAAATAAACATGATTTTACTACTGTTAGTGCATTAACAATACTGAGGTTTAAACAGCACTTCATTTTTTTTTGTTTTGCTGCCATTATTATGGAAAGAACAAAAATTATGTAGTTTATTATTTACTTTTAATCAATTGTTAAACTAATTTTATAACTTTTTTTACTTCATTGTTTTTTCGCACCAAATGTGCCATTGTTAAACTGTAAATAAATATAGGTTTCAAATGAAATGAAAAAGAAAAAAATGTTGCTATAGCAAACCTAGCTTCTAACTCATAGTTCTGCCAAGTTGTTAAGGAATCAGGGATGTCCTACTGAAATCACTCTTAGTTTATATAGCACCATATCATAACAGACGTTATCTCAGGGCACTTTTCATATAGAGCAGGTCTAGACCAGACTCTTTATAGTTATTATTTACAGAGACCCAACATTTCCCCCATGAGCAGCACTTGGAGACAGTGGCAACAAAAAACTCCCTTTAACAGGTAGAAGCACTGAACAGATCCTGGCTCATGGTGGGCGACCATCTGCCTCAACCGACTGGGTTGAGAGTGAGACAAAGAGAGAGAGAGAGAGAAGGGGGGGCAGGAGGGTGGAGAGAGATCGCAGCATAATAATGGGACTAATAGGTATATATACTATAGTTATAATAACAGGGCTAATAATATTACTAATAAGTCTAAAAGAAATGGTAACAGTAGTAATCATAATAATTAAAGCAGCGGGTGTTAATCAGGCTCATGGGGCAGTAGGTGGATCTGTAACCATGGATCCAGACTCAGGAGCATCAGAAAAAACCTGCAGAAAGAGAGGGGAGGAAGAGGAGAGACAATAGGAAGCACAAAACTGTGGGAGAGAGAGGGAGGACAGTTAGTAACGAGCATTTTTGAGGTGTTAATGCACACGAGGAGAGAGGAGAAGGCAGTGGAAAGGGAAGCTTGGTGCATCATGGGAAGTCCCCTGGCAGTCTAGGCCTATAGCATTAATAGTGAGGGGATGGCTCGAGATAATGCTGAGCCAGTTCTAACCATAAACTATATCAAAGAGGAAGGATTTAAGCCGATCCCTGAATGTGGAGAGGGTGTCTGCCTGGAAGATGGTTCCACAGTAGAGGAGCCTGATAACTGAGAGCTCTGCCCCCGTTTTGCTTGTGGAGACTCTAGGAACCACCAAATTAAGTATATCATTAGATAATGTGTTTCTGAGGTTATTGTTTTGCGGGCCAAGCACAATAACTTCAGTTTTATCTGAGTTCAATAGTAGGAAGTTCCTGGTCATCCAGATCTTTATATCCTTAAGACATGCTGGAAGTTTAGCTAGCTGATTGTTTTCGTCAGGCTTCATTGATAGTTACAATTGAGTGTCATCTGCATAACAATGGACATTCAAGGAGTGTTTCCTGATAACATTGCCAAAGGGAAGCATATATATGGTGAATAGAACTGGTCCAAGCACAACACCTTGTGGAACTCCGTGACTAACTTTTGAGTAGATGGAGGATTTATTGTTAATGTGCACGAATTGAAATCAATCTGATAAGTAGGATTTAAACCAGCTAAGAGCAAATCTTTTGATGCCAGTAAAATGCTCTAGTCTCTGTAATAGGATTTGATAGTCAATAGTGTCAAAAGCGGCACTAAGATCCAACAGAACAAGCACAGATACAAGTCCTTTATCTGATGTGGTTAGTAGATAATTCATAACCTTCACCAGTGCTGTCTCAGTGCCATGATGCCTCTAAGTCCTGACTGAAAATCCTAAAATAAACTATTATTATGTAAAAAGTCACAAAACTGCTTGGCGACAGCTTTCTCAAGGGTCCTAGAGAGAAAAGGAAGGTTGGCTATGGGTCTATAGTCTATAGTCTATAGGCTAAAACATCTGGATCGAGGGAAGGCTTTTTAAAAAGAGGTCTAATTACAGCTATTTTAAAAGACTGTGGTACATAGCCTGATAATAGGGACAGATTGATTATGTCTAATAGAGAAGTGCTAACTAAGATTAGAACTTCCTTAAGCAACCTGGTTGGGATGGGGTCTAAGAGACAGGTTGATGGATTAGATGAAGAGATCACTGAAGTTAGTTGCTGAAGGTTGATAGGAGAGAAAATGTCCACGTATATATCAGGTTTTATGACTGTTTCTGATGTGACAGAGGAAATATTACTGCAAGTTGAGGACAGGGGGAGATGAATCCTGTCTCTAATAGAATTTTATCATTAAATAATCACGTGAAATCATCACTACTGAGAGCTACAGGAATACATGGATCAATCGAGCTATGAGTGTCAGTCAGCCTGGCTACAGTGATGAAAAGAAACCTAGGGTTGTTTTTAGTTTCCTCTATTAAAGATGAGTATTATGCTGCTCTGGCATCGCTGAGGGCCTTCTTGTAAATTTTAAGAGTGTCATGCCAGGCTAAGTGGGATTGTTCCAGTCAAGTTGAGCACCAAGTTTTCGTGTTGTTTGCTTTAATATACGGGTTTTGGAGTTAAACCATGGACCTAACCTCCTTTGTTTTATTATCTTGTTTTTTAGAGGGGCAATAGAGTTTAGTGTTGTTCCTATTGAGCCTGAAGCGCTGTCAACAAGCTGATCTATATGGGAGGGGCTAAAGTTAGCATATGAGTTCTCTGTTATATTATGATATGGCAGTGAATTTAGCACTGATGTAGTCACTTCTTTAAATTTAGCTACATCACTATCAGATAGTCATCTAGTAAAGACATTTTTCCCTAATGGTGTGTAATCCAGTAACAGAAGGTCAAAGGTTATTAAACAGTGGTCCGAGAGAAGAGGATTCTGTGGAAAGATGATTAATTGTTCAATTTCTATGCCATAGGTCAGAACAAGCTTGAGAGTATGGTTATAACAATGAGTGGGTTTATTTAACCTTTGGGCAAAGCCATCTGACTCTAGAAGTGAGATAAACAAAGTGCTGAGGCATCATTATCAACATCATCATGAATATTGAAATCGCCTACAATAATTGTTTTGTCAGTACCAATGACTAAGGTTGATAAAAACTCTGAGAATTCAGATATGAATTCAGAGTATGGTCCAGGACTTCTGCTTGTTAATCAACAAAGTATGTTCTTTACTTGAACTACCACATCATAATTCCAATGTGTTAACATTCCCTAACTCTTTTATTCACTTCTTCTCTGGTTGAGTGTGTATTACTGTGTGCGTTAAGAGACACAGAGTAACCAGCAGGGGGCAGGGGGTTCCCAAATTAGTGTGTGTGTGTGTGTGTGTGTGTGTGTGTGTGTGTGTGTGTGTGCGTGTGCGTGCATGCATGCACGCACGCACGCACGCACGTGCATCTCAAAATGGGACTTCATCAGTTAATTAGTTTTTCTCCCTTATTTTTACTCTTATTCTGCTCATTGGGGATCTCTCTCTCTCTCTCTCTCTCTCTTTCTCTCTATTCATCACTGTATTATCTATATCAGCAAATTATGCTGCAGGGGATTCTTTTTTCCTTTAAATAGTCCTCTCACTCTCACTCTTGCACTCTTCCTTCATCCATTTCTCTCTCCATAAGCCTATTCCCCTTAAAGAATGCCGGTTATGGATGCTCAAGTTGTCAGCCTGAGACCAGGAGATTATTAGAAGGATACATGATTAAAGAAACTCTCATTTCCTCCATGGCTACAGGTATTGTAATAAAATTGCAGTCTGCAGCCATGCTAGCAGCTCTGTGAGGCTGAGACAATGATGCTTTGTGGTAAATAAATGCTATCACAAGGGTGCTAACATGCTCATAGTGATGATTCATAATGATGCTTAACAGGTTTAATGTTAACTGTTCACCATCATAATTTGGCATGGTAACATGCCAAAATTCATTAATTAGCAAATAATATAAACCGTGCAGCTGAGGCTGACAGGAATGTCATTAGGTTTGAAGGTGTTTGGTCATAAACAAAAGTATTGTGCAAACTCTGATCAAATGGACAAATTTGGATCACTAGTGTAAGATGAAAAGCTGATCAATCACAATATTGGATGTTTCAGTTGCTATCCCTTAAGTAGTTGTTGAGATATATTTTTCAATTCTCTCTTTCTAGAATATTGGCAAATGACAGCAACAGTATTGTCACAGTTAGGGAAAAATTTTAATAAAGCAAAAGCAGTCAACATGTGACAGGGTGTGAACTCTGATTGCCTGCTTCACAACCATCAGCCACCTGATTTCCACACCCTCACTTTCCATTATAATGTAGTACTGAAAAGAGCCCTTCCTAGTAAACCTACATCGTATGCATTGTCTTTGTATAATCTTGTTTTATTTCTTCTATAATAATGTTTTGCATTTCTGCTATTGATTTCTGTCCAAAGTTTGATGAAGGAGGTTAAATATATACTCTTTGAAATGGAATAAGGATGTTCAGCTAGCATGTGAATGCACTGTACCCCAGATGCGGGCATCATCTGCATATTTTGTCTCACTTGCCCTGGGCTCTGTACAGCAGAATACATTAGAATAGCATAATATATAAAAGCATTGATTTTGTCATTTATAAAATGCTGATGTCATGTATTGATTGCTGGCTGTGTTGCAGGGAGTGTAGAGAGTACCTGGCTCTCTTTAGCAACTTAAATTTGGAATTTTGATAAAGAAGCTGTGTTTGCTGTTCCAGAGTGGTGGTTCTTGTCCGTAGCTCTAACACTTGTTCAGTTCCAGTAAAACTAATGAAATCTTAACACTAAATTATTTCATTTCTTCATTTGTAGTATTAGATTAAGAAGTGTTATTACTGTTCCATAATTGTAGTAGAAGGGGGAGCAGAATTAAAACCAGTTAATGTTATGATTTTGATACAGTACACCTACTCACGCACGCATGCATACACACATGCGTGCACATATGTGTGCACAGACATATGTACACATGCATGTGAATATATTGTGATTCACAAACATATGTGTGTGGCAGAGAAGATGGGGCAGGGAGAGTCCCCGGAAGTGAATTGCTTTTATAGCTAACCCCTTTGGTTTCACAAGCAAGGCGAACACAGTGGATATCTCACATGTGCCAAAGAGGAAGTTAATCAATTTCTCTACACCACCCTGCATAATTGTAAGACCACAGAGCCCCAAAAGTCCATTTTGACATGAGGGCACTGAGCCTGAGAAAGATTCAGGAGGCGATGTCTTGAAGCTCTTGTGAACGATCTGGAACAGGGGTTTAGTTGCCAAGTAGTGGAATATGTTGAATGGTTGTGGATTCCCAAGGAAAAGAATTCCACAGGCGCTGCACAGTTTGGAATGATCTCACTGCTTAGCTCATCAGAGAGGAGCTTGGTGTTAAAGCAAATCTTGTTGTGCTCTGGCTAGACCTTGTTAAAGCTTATGGGTCAATACCACACACGTTGGTAGAGACTGCACTAAACTGGCACCACGTTCCCATTTAGATCAAGGACCTCATCTTAGACTAGTATAACAACTTCAGATTGAGAATCGCTTCTGGGCTAGTAACATCAAGTTTGCACTGAGTAGAAAAAGGCATCATCACTGGGTGCACAATACGGATCATCCACTTAGCCCTTGCCATTCACATGGTGATAAAGCCCCTAATCAGAGCCTGCATGGAATAATTCACAGTAACCTCATCCTCTGTAACTGGAAGGAGATGACTCCTCCTTTGACTCGAGAGGCTTATTAGTGGGCAAGGATCAGCCTCAAGCCTGCCAAGCAAGGTCACTTGTTCTGAGGAAAGGCAGAGTCTATGACAAGTTACAGTTTTCCCTGGATTTTACCACAATTCCATTTTTCAGTGAAAAGCCAGTCAAGAGTTTGGGAAAACTCTTTGACAACAGCCTCAGAGATGTGGTGGTCCATCCAGACTTCCATCAAGGAGTTAGACCGCTAGATTAGCAAGGTGGACAAGTCAGGACTTCCTGTATATATCAGCATGGCATCCTGCCTCGAATCCTCTGGTCATTTCTGTATTTCAATGTAACAATCACATCAGTAACAAGAGACAATAGAAAGGAGAATCAGAGGATACCTCTCCAGGTAGCTTAATTTACCACGCAATCTAAGTAGGGCAGCTCTGTATGGGAAGGTCTCTTTTCCACAGCATAGTATTGGCAACTTATGGTTAATCTAGGCAAGCAACTCAAGTTTCCAGCAGGGAGTGCTGTAATATCTTAGCAAGCAGACATAGATAGAATAAATGAATATGATAGAATTGACTGTGCCCCGGGAGGACTGCATAGAGGAGCCATTTGAAAGAAAGCATGCCAAGTATCAGGGACTCTTGGAGGAATGATGGAGACATGGTTTAAAGAGGGGTGAACCTTTGTACAATGCTGCTGGGACACAAGTCAGGGACTGATTGACACTGGCTTGGTTGCTCGGGCGAGGGTATATGATGTTGTGAGACCTGAAACACCCAATGAACCCAGAAAACATAACTGATGATTAGTCGCAGCGCATCCATAGGATATATCTTTCATCTAGATTTCAGGGCTGATTTAATAATTTTCAAGTGATCTTTGCCTATGTATGAATCCATGACCTGTTTTGTAGTGTCAGCAGCTTCTATATTAATAATGTTCAATTAGATGGTCACTGTGTCAGATTAAACAATCATAGCGTCACAATTTATTGGCAAATAAATGGCAAAAAAGTCATGGCAGACCGTTTTCCCAAATTTGCAACATGCATACATGATAAGAGCAACTGTTGTTATCAGTGCTCATTTTTGCTCTAAGTGTCCCATGTAGTCTGCTCACAGCTTATACTGAGATGATTGAATATAACAAAACTGTCTTCCAAATCGAAAAACAAAATGTATCATTTGTCCATGCCCTCTGAGATGACATATACAGTTGAATGTAAAGATTTGGGCACCTGTGGTCAACATTTTTTTTGTTTTTTGAAGTAAAAAGAAGTAAATCTACACCATTGCAAACAGACATTAAAACCAGCCTTTATTCTAACATTAATGTAATGCTACTTTGTATTTCGTGAACTTGAATACAAATCGAAAAAAAAATTGAAAAAAAAAATACTATGTGCAAAAATTTGGGCACCCTTCTTATTGTAAAACAGTCAGAACTTCAATTAGCTTACAATTCCAGCTTACAATTTCCACTGTAAGAAATGTCATTGAAAAATGGCATATAAAGGGAAATGTAAAAGTCAAGACGAGGTCTGGAAGAACAAGGGAACATTCAGATAAAACTGCATATCTGCTGGGCAGAAAGGCAAAGGGAAACACCCACAACTGGAAAGGAAATGCATGAGGGTTTATCTGACACAAATGGTAGCACTTTTGGATGAGTAATTGGAGTGAAACGTTACTTGCAACCGAATTACACAGGTCAACATCTGCAGTCTGCAAAAAAAATGGGTGGTTTTAGAAAAAAATTGCTAGTGAAGGATAAAGTTAAAGTTTAGCTGTTTGGCCACACTCACCAAAAGTCTATTTTGATCGTAAAGCAGCACCATCTGTTGAAACTTTTTGCTAACAGTAATTGCTAACTAATTCCATGGGATTGCAATGTCAAGCTTTGGGGTTGACTGGTATTCAGTGGCACAGGAAACACTCCACAGAGGGAAGAATGAATTCCACGTAAATTCTGGAGGCAAATCTCTTGAAGTCAATCCAGAAAGGGAAACCAAAAAGAAGGCTGATTTCTGCAACAATACAATGATCCAGAGCAGACTTCAAAATCCACTGGGGTAGGGGTTATTAGTACTGATTTAGTAGGGTCCCGAAACTTTCGAACATGAAATGACTACTGTTTAATTTTCTATTTTTTAGGTTGATAAAATAAAAAGAAACAGAGCAAGAAGGTCTCGTGTTTAATCTGATTTCGCTGCAGGGGTTGGATTTACTTCTTCTCAAGTTAAAAATCAGATGGAATGTGCCAAGGGATGCCAAAAACTTTGAATACTGCTGTATACATGTTTTCTGATCAGATCCCCATCTCAACAGGAAAATATTGTTTGTCCATGCCTCACAAAACTGTAACAAATGATTGTTGGAAAAATAAATCCCCTCTCTGCTCTGTAAACAGTTTATGGTAAAGGTCAGGCTAGGTTTAGAAACAGTACTTGCTTAAAGTAAGTAACGGGGTTAAGGTTACCACTTTATTATGGTTAATGAACGGTTATTATCTGTGCAGTTAGCCTGCTCCAAACTCAAGCTAACAACCAGGCTTGGTTAATCTGTTTGTCTTAAGGCCGAAGCCTACTGGCAGTATCTGACACACATCGAAGACGTCAGAATTCTTTTCAACGGGGCAAAGCACGCTGGCCACATTTAGAACATGGAGGGTCAGATCCATAGAAATAGCTAGACTTTTATAAAATCCAAGTATTTTTTACCCTCTTTAACAATTTCAGACAACTTTTATGTTATTATGGATTAAAAGCATTTCCCCTTTCCTTTGCAACTATTTCAACAAGTAAATGAACTAACTAATGCTCTGCAGCTTAATTTACAAATAGAAAACTAAAAAGAATGATTACGTAATGGCATATCAGTTTATAGCTAGCATTGTTAATTAGCCCATTGGAAGCCATAGTGACATGTTTAATAAACCTGTGTTAGGTAGTGATGAATTAATGGGCCATTTCAATTTTTTCTATATTAGCAATAATCTTTTTTTTAAGGATACATGAGAATGGGCTGTTATGGGTGTTTCTGCCATTGATATGCTTTAAACTATCGCAAAAAGAATGTATTGTTTTCACCATTTTGATGATAGAAACATCTTTTGATGGAGGCTTATAAGGAAGTGTAGCATATTATTTGCAAGAGAAAACACATGGCAGCTATTATAAAGATTCTGCACTTACTACAACCAGCGCCTTAAGATCTTTGGGAACATTACATTAGGAAACAGCTAGGACCCAGACAAGAGACTGTATGAACAGCAGAAACAGACAACATCAGCTGTGGGTAAACACCAGACAAATTAATGAGGATTCTGACATATGATAAGAACTGCAGTGAGAAAGCTAGTATGTGGACCTTTAAATAAGATTGTCAAACTACCACATGTAAGAATCAACTTTTCTGTCAACCCTTTAAGGTGGTTTAAGATATCAGATTTCAGTTTACCTCTGTGACTGACTTATGATTCTTGAACAGCTACAATCTCAAAAGAGGCTACATGAAAATGCATTCAAGGATCATTTGGGACATTCCATTTCTCTTGCAAAAGAGTAATGACATCAGTAAGTGCTTTACACTACATGCCACATTCACCCATTCACACACACACATTCATATAGTGCTTTTCTATACATAGAGCACTTTTTATATGTACACTCACACGCAGATGATACATCAGAGGCAATCTGGAGTTCAGTATCTTGCCAAAGGACACTTCGCCATGTGGACTCGTGAAGTTAGTGAACACAGTTAGTGAATGTCCTGATCTACCTCCTGAGCCACAGCTGCCAAAAATCTATATTGTGGCTCAGTAAGCTAAACACACACAATCAAATAGACAAAATACATGAAAATGAAGAAAACCCCTGCACCAATTTGAGAACCTGTGTAGCAAAAAACACAAAGGGAAAATACGAGTGAGAAAACACAACCACAGAACCCAGGGGAAAATGCCCTAAGTTTCCATGTAGCTAAAAACCGCTTAAAATGCCCAGACACACCTCGGACATACTCTGTTGCAAGATCGATGTCATCGTTTGTGGCTCATAAAGTTATTGAAATTGATTATCCCTCAATCAGGTTTTTTTTTGTTTTTTTCTTATTGCAATATTCTTAAATATGCTGCTAATTTAGTGTTAGCCCTTTGCTGATTACTAGCCTTCCAATTCAAATAATAGTACACAATAACTGTATGGGATCAAAAAGCTAAAAATACAGAAAAAAAATGTCTTAGCACAAATCAGTTAAGTGAATCCACCTGCTTTGGTTTGATTGTTGGTGGTACTTAGGTATTAACTAGAACAATTGAGGGCTGTAAAACTTTTGTTTCACTTGTAGATCATAAATACCATTCATTCGTGTATTTATGGATGTGGAAATGAGACACCTGTTATAGCAAGTTAAAACTAGGTCTAATGCTTCCGGGTAGCATTTATTCTTGGCTTAGTTTATATCAGATAGTCATCTTATCCACTTAAGATGCATTAAATGCTTTAAGAATGTAAATGTAATACAATTCTCTTTTTAGCATACTGTAGATTCTCTGTTTAGTAGTAGGTACCCACACAAGCCTTCTTTGTTGTTTACACAAAGGTTACCTGCTTTCAGGGGTCATACAAGGGACAGTTTCAAAGCTCAGCAACATTGTGTGCATCTTTGCTCTGAAGTGTGCCATTTAGACCCTATAAAAATTAAAACTGCAGTGTACAGCTCTCAAGTATCTGGAAGGTAAATGCAGCTCAAAGACAACATTACACGAGGTGTTAAAATTAACATTGCTATTGTGAGGAATGATAATGCAGTCCTGGTATTGTGGTATAAAGGAAGGTAAACTCTCTCTCTCTTTCTCTCTCTCTCTCACACACGCAAACGCACGAGCACACGCACACGCACACGCACACGCTCACCAGACGCATACAACCGTACACACAACCATGCACACACACACAAACTCTATCTATATCTATTCTTGAGCTGATGTTAATCAGTAAATGGTAGGTCATTTTCCAAGGGAAAAAAAAGCTTTTAATGATTATAGGTCTTCCATAGTCCACACACAAGGTGTTTACAAACACACACACACACATAGTGGCACATACGTACACTTCCCTCCTTTCTTTATCTTTTTAACACAAACAAACATGCGCACATGCAGCACTTTAACATGGTTCAACTGTATTAAAGACTTGCAGAAGCCTCAGTGCGTACATAAACACACACACACACACACACACACACTTTCTCTGCAGTGGTGTTAAACTGTAGAGGATAGGCCTGGAGGTGCAGCTGATCAAAGTGGTCCTGATAAGGCCCAACAGAGTGTATCAATTGCCTGTCTTGCCTCCATCACTTTGTGGAAAGGAGTGTGGGGTTGTGGGGGTTTACACCCCCAGCAGCACTTTGGCAAATTATGCTTCTGACTTTCTCTCTGTAGCTAATCAATTAGCAGACTCCTCCTCTCATGCCTACTGTCTTCTTCCTCCCATTCCTCCTTTCTTTGCCTCTTTGTTTAATCAAACATGACCATTATGGCAGCTTTTGTGCTTTTCTGGCGATTTCGATGGCAGTATAGTCTGGCCAGTGAAATATAAGCTAACATCATCTTTAAATGAATCCAAAGTGTAAGTTAAACTGGTTTTAAAGTTTCAAATGACAAGGCAGCCTCTCTCCTGGTTCATTAAATACAACCAGACCCATTTTTATAGCAGCTGTGCATTTACAACAGGCTTTACATTCAACATATTCAACATTAATATTAAACATATTTACATCCTGTGATTACCTCACTATATATTTGATTACAGTGTTAGTGGCAGAGTTTGCCATTCTTGCACTGGATTCAGATTATCTTGTACACACAGAATTCACAGGAAACAATGCATGCATGTATCTCAACATGTTTTTTTGTTTGTTTTTTTTGTTTTTTTTTGTTGCTTCTTCACATCTTTAGTAGTAAACTTTAGGGTGGTTTTTATTTACAGATGTTAGTGCTTATCTAAATTTCACCAAGAAAACAAATATCTGGATTTAACCAAATGTTGAACTATTCCCTTTAAAGACAAAAGCAGTTTTAAGGTCAAGAGTCAGCTCAGCTCCAGCCAGTGCTGTTTGAAAAAAAAGTAAGGAAATAATTTTACTTTTATACATTTCATATTATAATTTTACTTTTATTTTTTCTTGAGGAAAAAATAAAAGTAAATTTATATTTAATTCAGTCAGTGTGATTATTTATTTATTTATTTATTCATTTATTTTAGAACAAAAGCAAAGGAGAAGTTATTCTACAGACAAACAATCAACATTTGGTCATTAGGTACCCACACAGCTCACTCACATTTCTGGCCATGTGCTGATTGGTTGACTGAATGTGCTGCTGCTCTCCCCTACTCACTGAACACAGTCAGTCCAGAGAGCTACAGCCACATTACAGCACATTCACTGACTGCTAGATTTGCACTTACTTAAAAAAAAAAAAGTTAGCTAAAGGCGTCTTAATAGAGGGTAACTCTAATGAAAAAGTCCATAAGCTAGCAACACTGATTTTCAGATCTCACTCTTGTTTAAGGAAGACACCTTAGGTTGGTTTGTTGGCACTTGTGTTTTTTTTTCCTTTAAATGCTGAAAGTGTTTATATCTAAATCCTAATAATCTGTAATTCTTGTATATGCCAGAATTTTTTTTTTTGAGTATTAACTTTTGAAGTGTGAGGGGCAAGGATATATAAAAAAGAAAAATGCGCTGTGAGATGTACTGTGATGAAAAGTGACAAAATAAATTTGTCTCTAACTTTGTTTCCATCTGAGGTATTGTGTTATTCATCTGCAGTTTTAGTAGTACCTTGGTTTAGTCCTGTACCTACACTTTTATGGATATTTGTTGTTTATAAATTTTTTATTTTTTTTTAAATCACCATTTCTGTTTTCCTGGCATGGTCTCCCTCAGGCCTTTTGTCCATCTCTTTCTCTGTAGCTATTTCCCCTCTCTTCCCTTTCTCATCTAATCTCGTAACCCCCCCCCCCCCCCCCCCTTCCCGAGGTAGCTTTCAGTGAGAGATATATTAATGTGGCAGTTTAATTAGTGAGAACCCACCAGGCTATTGATTATGCACTTGCCTGGGGTAAAGTTTGCCTTCTGCTCCCAGTCATATTGATCTCTGGGTGGGATGAAGCACATCAGTAGTCGCAGAGTTTGCATATCAAGTGGGTGAACCTTAAAGCATGCATGGCTGCACCAATCACTGTATCTCTCTTTAAATCAACAATATGTGTTGTTAGGAGCATACTTACCATTAAGTTAGGTAGGCAGCTGCTTGTGGCCCCCAGCTAAGAGGAGCCCTTGACAGTTTTAGATTTATTTTTATGTTTATTGTGAAAAATATAAAATAATGTTAAAATTCTTACTCATTTACCTTGACATAACTTACATAATGCCCTCGTAGTGCTTCTTTAAGCATGTTCAATGTTATCCAACCTCATACACTAAAAACTAATGAACTGTTCCATCATTAGATGAGGGACTAACTGCTGTGCACCTAAAAAACACTTGTTGCTATGGTCAATGAATCTATGCTGTTTAAGTCTTGAGGTAAAAAACTATTTAACACAGCTTGAAACATTAAAACACAGTTATCTTAATGAGAGAGAAGAATGAAGAGAATAAGTTCATTGTATTACTCCTAGAGGTAATGTCCTTTTCTTGAAACATCTAGCAAGGCCAATGTTACTAACATTTTCTTGACTCAACAACTCACTTGGTAACAGATGGGAGCACTGACCCTTTTCTCTCTAACACTCATGAAATGTTTCATTCTAGAAATCTGCAAAAGGAGATTTAACATAGTAAATTTACTAGTATTATGCTTAATTACAGTTATGTTGCACTGGGGGCTTCACTTGCTTTTCCCATCTTATGCAGCAGTTCACTTCTACTCTATAGCGACAAGGATTTCTGTCCCCTCTCTTTCAGAGGGAGACAATTGTACTTATTATTCCACTACATTTATCTGATAGCTTTTTACTAGTTACTTTGATTAAAAGATTTTATTTTTATAATGTTATGATATAGATTTGATTCTCCAGCAGTATATAAAGCAGTTAGAATGAGCTCCACCTTGAACAAACTTACTTTTAGTTTTGTATGTTTTTGAAAATAAAAAGTTTGCCAAGGGCCCCCAAATCACCAAATCCGTCCCTGTGAGTGTTTTCAGTGTTTTAACAAAATATTATGAATCTATTCTTGAATCATGTAGAAATATAAAAACAATCGCTACTTGGTATTTTGAAGAATGAGACTAATGACCAATAGCAGAGACACCTTGTTGGCTTTTTTTTCCTTTTTTTGAGTTGGAGGCTGCTGACAGTTTAAGCTGACTAATTATTATCAAAGCAAGAGCTGTAAACACTCATTCACATAACCTGAGAGGTTTCTCATTAGTTGGACAGTTTGGTCACCTAGTAGCAGTATGAATTTTTTTGGCCACCTGAGAAAAACTTCTGTACTTTGGTGTTTATGGAAGTTTATCCCATCCCCACACAGGATCTCTAGAGCTCACTCAGAGTGGCCGATGGGTTCTTGGTTTAAAGCATTTTTTAAAGTATTTTTTGACACATACACTTTATATGTCACAACAATTCATTAAGAACATCTAGATAAAACAAATGCAGTGTAATAAAACAGGCCTGCGATAAATCCTTCCTTCATGAGGATAATAATGTTCAGTTTTTGAAAAGTGAAAAGTGTTGATATTTTTCTTCATTTTGGAAGCAATTATTTGTGGTGCTGTTAAACTGTAATTATTATTATCATTATTATGTGTTTGTAATATTTTGTCTATTCCATTTATATGAATTAAGGTTGACAAAATAATAAAAACACAATTTTATCTAGGTGTACATAATATACTGGCAAGTGAGTATAGATTAATGTAGTAACTGTTTGTCATAGTAACTCTTTTCCCTTACCCAGAGATTCATATTTTAACGGAAGAACTTGCCATAAAACTTAAAATGGGTATTTTTCATTCAGATTTTTCATTTACAAAATAATAGCGAATGTATTTTGTATCAGCAAGGAAAATATTTGAAATGATTTAACATTAATTTAAGCAATTTTCTTTATTATACATGGCCAAAAAGGAAATAGAAAATACACAATGGTCAAATAGCAACAGTGGAAGACGAATGGTGTCATGTTTTCCATAACAATAGCAGTGCATAAATTACTTGTTCTTCCTGTTAATAATCCTGATACATCATGCTTGGGTCAAGATAAAAAGTAAAGTGTTGTTGTCTTGTTATCAATGCATCTTAAAAAGAAGCACTCCAGGAGCTTTCGCTTCAAGTGACCATGAATAACAATTTTACTGCAGTGATAAGCCATTTACAATTTTTGGAGATTAGGTCTCTATCTAAAATATTCCCACACTCTGGATGATCCTGTGTGAGGTTGTTTAGTTGCAGCATATTCTCTGGGGAATCCATGCTTTGACTGGGCATGGCAATCTTTGCAATGTGCTATTGTCTAATTGATGACGTTGGCTGCAGGGATGAGTCCACTGCATGGATTAGCCCAGCACTAAGTGACTAGCACTTAGGGCTGATCCAAATACTTCCACATTCAACACTTCATGTCCTTTAGTCCTTAACGATGCAAATGCAAAGTTTTAAGTCGATCAAATGAGCAGCTGTCAAGAAAATCAAAGGATTGAAACACAGACAGACAGTGATTTCTCCATTTATTAGTAGGATGTAGGCCACTGCACTCTTATACATTTAGGTACATAAATATTTGGACAGATTTGAAACTGATGAATCAAGATTTTATTGTAGTGTAGAGTTTCAGCTTTAATTCAAGCAGTTTCAAAAAAAGATTTTCTTAACTCTTTAGGAATTAAAGCTATATCCATACATGGTCATTCATTACAGGGGCTCAAAGTTAATTAGACGAATGATGATCAGTTTCATGGCCAGATGTGGCCTGGTCCCACGTTATATTGTGATATTGCAGTGAATTAAGCACTGATGGAGTCACTTCCTTAAATTAAACTAAAGCACTATCAGATAAAAATCTATCAAAGACATCCTTGCCCATGGGTGTGTAGTCCAACAATAGAAATTCGAAAGTTATTAAGCAAAGGTCTGATTAAATATTTAATTTCTATGCCATAAGTCAGAACAGGGTGGAGGGCGTGGTAAAAACAGTGAGTGGGTTTATATACCCTCTGAGCAAAGCCAACTTGGTCTAAAAGTGAGACAAATGCAGGGCTGAGGCATCATTATCAACGTCCACATGAATATTGAGATCACCTACAATAATTACTTTATGTGTGCTAATGACTAAGGTTGATTAAAAACTCTCAAAAATTCTGATAAAAATTCAGAGTATGATCCAGGAGCGCAGTGCACTATAATGAATAGAACATGCTTTAAGGTTTTCTAGGTTGGATGTGTAAGACTAAGAATCAGGCTTTCAGATGAGTTGTAACTAAGTTTAGGTTTAGGGTTAATTATTAGAGTTGAAAATGGCGGCCACTCCCGCGACTGGGAGCTGGCTAACTATCACAGCTAATGATTTATTTTCTATGGTGTGGAGCTATGCTTATAATTCACTGAGCCTAGTCTCCACCACTGCAAATAAACTAAATTAATTACACGTAACCTTGTCGCTAATGGAGGTAGAGTTGTATCTAAACATAAAAACCTTAACAAGACAGAGCAGGAAAGTGAGAGGGAGAGAGAAAAGCCATTGCTAATTGCAAATCTCATTGCTTCAATATAATGAAGAAAATAGCTAGATTAACTGGGTAGAAGCAGAGCGGCAAAACAACCTATTAGTGGCATGAATGCTGGTAGCCAGAAATTACACAACATGCTTACCTTCTACTGTGAAGAAGGTGCTCACATGCTCCTGATGAGGGATAATGGGAGAAATGGGAGGCACGTGAGCTCAATTTAAGTTAGTAATGTGTCTGAATACTTAATACTGAATAGTTCAGTTTTTTCTTTGTGAAAAATTCTATAATTCTGTTTTCACTTTGTCCTCATGGTGTATAGATGAGGGAGAAAAATGTTTTTCTTTTGCTATTATAGGGCTACAGCAAAACAAAATGTGATAAACGCCAGGGTGAGTACAACATTAGATAAAAGTTTCAACTTTATTGCATATGAAACTTGTAGTTGAATGTTAAACTATACTTGTAACATTCAGTGACTTATCCTGGCTGTGGGCTGCCATTGAAAAATGAAGATGCAGTGAAGAAACTGATTAGGGTCTCTAGATCAGTTTGCTGTAGAAGTCTGTATTCACAAGACAAGATGTCTGTTTGATTATAGAAGGCCAAGTTGAGTAAATTCTGAAAATCATCATTCTTTAAGAAATCATATCAGTGTTTTGGCAGCCTGTTCCTTTTCAGCACAGTTTGCAGTATGGTTTTGAAATCCAGCCAAACAGAGACAGAATGACAGAGCAGACATTAACTCTGTGACAAGGACATTAATAGGCTTTATAACATTCCCTTCTATGTCTCACTACACCACTGTAGCTTTAGGCTCTTTAGACAAAATTAGCTCAGGGTGGTCAAGCTAACATATCATTTGGGCAACGACATTCTCCCTTTATGAATGTAAATCCAGTTCTATGAAGATAGTCTTTTTGTCCTCTGGGCAAAAAGTCTATTCTCTTTCTATTTACTGTATCTTGACTTTTTGCACATGTTCAAAGATATTACTTTTGTCCCTCCCTCCATATATGGCCAATCTAGACATGGTGTTCCATACATCCTTCTGGGCAAGCATAATTATCTACTGTTAGGGTGTCCTGACCATGTGAAAATATGTCAGAGTAACATAAAACACACACTACCTATGTAGACTTTGCTGAGCCTGATAATCATTGTACCTGTAAGCTGCTGCAGAAGTTAAATTTAGAAGTGTGAAATGCAATGCCTGGCTTCAGATTTATAGGAAAGGAGGGAGTGAAAACCTCTGAAGTCATGTCATTAATGGGGTACCACAAATCCATGTAGGTTTGATGGGTGACAGCTTGGATATGTGTTTGTATTTTTGGGCAGTATTACTTTGATTCACAAGTTAAGTCTTTAGACGAGACTGAAACGTGAAGAACACCAAGGTCTGTGTTGGTTGTTAGAGACTATAACAATCACTTTACCTTACAATATCAAATGTTTAAGTAAACAGAGGGAAAGATCAAAAAATGAACACAAACATTATAGTTGAAAATATGAATTCACCAGGAAAAAGTTTAGGTGCATGGATATATAAACATAGACGCCACAATAGCCACTGGATATTAAAGTGGCTATTGTATGAAATGCCATATTTGACACTGTAGCATGCCATCCATCAAAGGGCTGGACTGACAAAAAATGCCTTATTTGCGTGCAGCTTGGGGCTGTACAAACTCTTGCACAAAACAGATCTCAGGCATAAACATTCACAGGTAAGAATTAATTGTTTTTGATTGTATTTGGCCATTGTAACTTCATATTGAGCGCTAAGTTGGCCTCCAGTCAGACTATTAATAGTTTTTATTAGTAATAAAATAGAAATAGAGGGAAATAACTGTGGGATGTGAAAGTTTTTCTGCAATTGAGTTCTCAGTGCTCTACAGTGAGCTTTTCATACCAGAGGACTTTGACAGGACAGGTCGACTGTCAGGATTAGAAATGGAGGTAAACCACCGTCACCAGAGTAGGTGTTTAAATAGGCTATGAGGATTGTCACACTAGTCAATGTCACACTTTGCTGAAAATGTTTTGTTGTTATTGTTCTGTTCAAGTCATATATAAATATATTTTTCCTCAACTTTAGTCGGTGGCATCCAGTACAACACAAGTCTAAAGGAAGGCTGAAGACAGCCTGTTACTAGACTGTTTTTCTGAATTTCCAAGAGACTGAACCTCTGTCTAATGTTGTTGGTATTTGTACTAGCTATGAGCTAATTGTTGTGAGCAACAAGGCCCAGGTCATATTCATACCATTGACTGATTGTACATTGTACCAGCTATGCATCAAACAGCTGTGACTGTGAGTGGTGTGATATGTAGAGGGGCAACTGTGGCTCAGGAGGTAGAGCAGGTCATCCCCTAACTAGAGGGTTGGTGGTTTGATCTCCAGCTCCTTCAGTCCACATTTCAAAGGTTCCATGGCAAGATACTGAACCCCAAACTGCCCCTGATGTATCATCGGTGTGTGTGTAAGTGTGTATTAATAGAAAAGTGCCGTATTTATAGGAAAAAAAAGTACTGTACATACATGTGTATGTAATTGGGTGTACATGGCATGTACTGTAAAAGCACCATTTACCATATAAACATTACTCAAAACATTTTGATCCTTTTATGTACTAGGAACTCTCCTATGCATTGCCTCTCCTATACAATGACTTGGGTGCCAGGTAAAAGCAAAACCTCTTGAGCCCTTAAAAAAACGTTTTTGTACATCCAGTAACTAGTGAGAGGGTATTTGATGATGTTGAAGCTAGCATGGAATATGTTACAGACTTAAAATCCAATAACCAGCACCATCAGCCAGATCAATTGGACGCATATTTGCTCATATGAATGATGTCCAAAGAGAAGATGGACTGCATGCTGCCGACAAGGTCTGTTATGTCTGTTACCTTCTTGGCAGATGTACATTGATTCCCAGAGGATGAATGTGTCCATGGTCTGTGATAATAGCTCTGCAAGCACTGAGGAACCTTGGTTTTTCACAGTTAAACACTATGAAGCAATGATTAAATTCACTGAGGTGATTGTACCTGCAAACACTGTTTCTTGTGTCCCAGCCCCGAAAGTTTTCCTAAAAGTTCAACATTTTAGAAGTTTATTCACTGTATTTTCACAAAAGCTTTGTCATCTGACAAGGGCAAATATCAGTATTAAGTATTGTGTTCTTCTATTTATGCATGTTTATTTCTTAGAGGGCTAGACCAGCAGTCTTTCTATGGCCAGATCCAGGGCATTTTCTGTTATCTCATGGTCCAGTGTGGTGTCTCTCCAAGCACTTCAGGCAATGTGGCAGCACAGGATGAGACTGTGACCCTATCTGCTTTGAGATGACCTATGCTCTAGCAGTAGGAGAAACAGAAAACATTCCATATATCTCTGCAATTGTGTGTGACCATTCCTCCAAATATGCGTTGGTGGCCTTGTGGACATTGCCCTTGTCTTCATATCAGGGTTTGTAGATTATGAGAAAAGTGTCCTGTGAGGTGCTAGCTTGGTGACCAATGTGGTACATGTATCATTTGATCAGAGTGGTTATCTATACTGAAAAACCAAGGGGGGCTGATGGTTCCTTCTGAAGGTACAGTAAAGGTGGTCAGATCAGCTGACTAGTTTATCTATAAGTCATCACTGGGGAAAGACATCAGAGTGTCTTTGATCAATCAGTTTGTCTGGGCTAAGATTAGTTCAGTGGGTGTCTATTTCTCAGGGAGCACATTAGGGAAACACAATTTGGAATTGACAATCATATTTTTTTTTGTGATAAGATGTGTCTGTCTTGAACTAAGGCTGCACTACATTGCCAAACTAAACACTCTTAAATTACATAGTGGTAAAAGTTCTGTCCCAAGGGTTTTACCAGTGCTTTTGTAATGGAGAGCATAACTTGAACAGGACAAATGTAGAAACTTACACATTAGGTAGAGTGTTGTGTTTTTTGTTGTTTTGAAATAGGTTCTTTTTCTCAGACCATGGATTTTCTTTACCCTTTCTTTTCTTTTTGTCTTTCTGAGGAAGGACAAAAATGCCCTAATATGTTTTATTATACTATTATATTATTATAATACTCACTAATAACTATATGATTTATTTTTTTATTGTTTAATATATATTGTACTATTATATTACTATTTATAC
Organism: Istiophorus platypterus; assembly: GCA_016859345.1. Lineage (NCBI taxonomy): Eukaryota > Metazoa > Chordata > Actinopteri > Istiophoriformes > Istiophoridae > Istiophorus > Istiophorus platypterus. The sequence goes on along the minus strand of CM029112.1, from coordinate 23,926,016 downwards.
TACATATACTATCTAATAATCTAATATCACATTATCATTATCATTATTATTATATCACTGCTATAATACAATATACCCGTACTACATCTTATTGTATTCATACCCTTATAGTTATACTAAGCTATACTACTGTACTGCACTATATATTGTTTTACTGCTTCTACATCATCATTGTACTTATATGGTATTATTGACAATATTGTTTTTAACCATGTCAGCAGTATCACTCTACGGATAGAAATATCTGTTTGTCAGTCAGTCCACTAATTTCCTCCAGACTGAAATATCTATCGGACAGTTAACCATGAATATTCATCAAATATAATTCAGACATTCATGTTCCCTTCAGGAAGATATAACTTGGTGATTTTTTTATCTATTTTGATTTGTCTAAAACCTCAAATACTTGTTAATGATATTCCAATCAGCCTCAGCTGCGCTTAATGTTTAGTGCATAATATTAGCCTTCTAACATAGTAAAAACTATGATGTGAACACCGTAAAAATTGCACCTGCTGAACATCAATCTGTTAGGATTTTCATAATGAGCACCTAAGCATGCTGGTGTAAACATGTAGTTCAAAGCACTGCTGCCCAAAAGAGCTACTACTGTGCATGGCTTTAGACTTCATGCTATGTCTAAGGTAGCAAGAAGAGCAATTCAACATCCAATTTTGGCTTGAAAATTCCCTTTTCACACATTCAAAAAATGCATTTGAACCCTGACTCCACCTTCACTGATTGCCAAGGAAGGCATTAAGAGCTCTTTGAACTGCTTAACCTTAATTTACCATGGTTTCAGTGAATTGGACACATTCTTCTGACTGCTACAATACTGCTAAGCTAGTTTTTGATGTCAGTGGCATCGATTGCTTGTCTATTTATAATATGGAAGTTAATTAGAGAGGAGGCACTGAACTGAAATGGAATTAAAAAAATGTGTAAGTCTTTGTTTATCAAAGGGAGTAATTCTGCAAAACGTCACAGTTTTGAGAAAGTGTTGAAATTTAATTTTCAAATTCAATTAATTATACTTTTTTTAAAATGATGATTTTAATGGAACATCCTTCCAAAATGTTATTTTCTAACGTTCAAAATTATTCATAAAAGTGAAGTGACAGAATATTATTATTTCCCTACAGTTTTTAGGTGGGGTGTCAATGGGGGGGGGGGGGCATGTGGACAGGATTTCTAGAAAAAAATTAATTTAACTTTTATTGCAAAAAACATTGTAAAATAGGACCAGGATGGATCAATAATAAAGTGAAAAATGTACATATAATTGACTAACTCAAAAAAGGTATTAGTTACTCTTTAAATTTCAATTTTATTGAATATTATACAGCAGATTATCAGATATTAGGATTACTTTTTTCATAATTAAGTAGTTTCTGTCATTTATTTGTCAATTACTTACTACTCCTATAAAACTTAATTCCCTTGTCAGATGAATAAAAAGATGTATCTGTTAATCTACCTGGATTTTCCCTCAGGGTCATGTTAAGTTATTAAGGAATTACGATGTAAAGCATATATTACTATTTTTATGTTTAGTTGTACCAGGCAGGGTTTTAGTTGTGATTCAAAAGTTAGTATATACAACTAAGTATAATTAGTTAGGGTTTGAACAGTGGTTGTTTAAGTGTACCATTAAACAAGATATTATCTAAATGTTGCCATTATGTTGCCATTGCCATTACAATGGTGTGTGTGTTGTAATGGTACCTTCAATCATTTTTTTTTCTTTACACCTGGGATAGACTACTATGAAAAGGGACAGTATGAGACATGCTGTATCCAAAAGAATTTAATATACATCTCTCTATATAGTAGATTCTTTCCTTTTTCTGTAGCTCTACAGCTCACACTGGTTGCAAGTGGATACTGCAGATTAGTGTGTATCCTCTAATACATAGATCCTGTCCACCATGAGGAAATCTAGCTGACTAGAGTGATATGAGTGAAATAATTATGAGTAATCAGGGACTGAAAAGTGACAAATCTTAAATGTAAAGTCTGAGTGTGTCTGTTCATATACAACCCCACTTGGCAATGATGGATATTCATTCTCAAGAAGTTTGGGAAATTATTAAAGTTATTCTCTTTCCATAACAAAAAACTCTGTACAGCCAATGCTTCAATGAAAACAAGCTGGGTAGCTGCACGACTGAAATCCAGTCGCCTGAGGCTGAGATGATCTAATTGGCAGCTGTCTGACATGTCAGCTTAGTCAGCAGTCCCCTTTTTGGTCCTGATCAAAGGTGAACACTGGCTGTTATGGGGTTTGGGAAGCTAGGGTGATGCTACCAGTGCTGGGATGAAGGTCCAAGCCCTCTCCATTAGGACTCTGCTACACTGTGTGTGTGTGTGTGTGTGTGTGTGTGTGTGTGTGTGTGTGTGTGTGTGTGTTTGTTAGTATACGTGTGTGTGTTTGTAATTCTGTCATCAGAGCTATGCCAACTGATGGCATCTCACTTTTAGCAGCTTGTTATCACTGACGTTGTGACATCATTAGGGATTAGGTAACATGTTTGAATGTATGCAGTACACATTTTTGCTATAATAAAGCTGGCCAGGTCCATCATTTATTGTTACTTGCAGAGAATTTACCTCTAAAATCATTCTATCAAATTTGGAGCCTTTCTTGCTCACACATGCAATTTAATTACTTTTTCATTTTTAGTCCTTAAAATATGTAACAGAGAGCAAATAAAATAATACATCTTCTTATAAAGACCAAACACCAACTAAATTCTATTAAAATTACACCTCAGGAGGATTTCAGTCCCATTTTTGGATCAATACAGAAAATCCTCTGTGTTTGATAATAGCTGCAATACATTAAGTTCTAAGACAAAGACACTAAATCTATCATTGTATATTTTCACCATGATGTTAAAGGGATGAAATACCTTTTCCAACATCTTTCATCAATGAAAACACTGATCCACCACACAGAGATTCAGTTAGGATCAAGTGAACTTGATCCTGACTGCATCACATTATCCTGACTGCATCACATTATCAATTATTTATCTGTTCTTTTTCTGTTTTGTCTTGGCCTGGAGTTTGACAGTTCAGGAGTTGCTGATATAAAGGGTTGTAAGCAAGGAGTGGGGAGAAGGTGGAGGCGGATTTGCATGGTTTCCTTCTCTTCTATCCTGCCCAAAGATGAAACAGGAGGGGGACAGGTGAGAGGCAGCTTTACCTCCACAATGCACATTGTGTTTTGATCTAAAGCTGCAGATATCCTCATCTCTAGAAAAAAACTCCTAGATTCAGAAATGGCAAAGAGGTTGGATGTTATTTTAGCTATTCATTTTAGTTCTGTTACATTTTGCTTTATTTTCTTTTGGGGAGATCTTTGTCACTCATTCTGTCCCTCTGACCATGGTATCTCTCCAACACTTTGGTCCAGAATAAGAAATTTTTTTAAGACTACTCTTCAGCTGATGATGATGATGATGATGATGATGGGATAAAATGGTCTCTATAGCATGGTTCCTAATTTCATAAACTACTCTTAACTCATAGTGCACTTACTAGGTCTTTTTGAGCTTTCAACTACATCTCCCAGTTTTTATCAGTGACCTGAGTTAGCTCAGTTGTCTTTTGGCAAGGTATGCATTTTAGTCATGTGATAACAAGTGGTTGAAAATGGGTGTTGATGGTAACCTCTGTTTAAACATGGTCTTCGTTGTCAGATTTGAATTTCCTCCTCAGTCTTTCTGAAGCCATCCACTGACTCCTCATTCATGACCCTTGCCCCCGTGTAAATGCTATTAAATTTACTATAACACGTTACATTCAAAATAGAAATAATTGAATTGAATTTGTATCCTATACGAGAATCTCATTGTCTTGTTTCCTTATAGGGCTTCTTTATACTGGAAATGTCATGTGAAAAACCTTGTTTTAGCTATGGTTTGTTTTGTGAGGGAGAGTCCTGCTGAGATGCTGACAGCTGCAGAAAATGGAAGCAACAAAAATTCAGGGAGAGGGAGTGTGAGAGAGAAAGTGAAGGCTCATTAAAACAAAGCTAAAACATGAGTGCTGCTTGAAAATGCAAGAGGAGAAGTGAAACCAAGGCTGGGGCTAATTTAAAAGGCTTAAATAATTGAGTTACTGTTTTTAACTGCCATGTAAATCTACACACACACACACACAGACACACACACACACACTTATACACCCACTCAACAAACTGAACAGTGACGATGCAGAGAACAAATCAAAGGATGAGAAAAGGCTGATTAAGAGCTTAGAAACTTGAGGAGGAAGATGAAAGGGGATGCATGGAGAGAGATGGAGGAAGAGACAAAGAGAGGGAGAGCTCCATATTACAGGCATACTGTAGCTGCTAGAGGGGCTATTCAGAACATTACTTAGTACAATAATAGTTTGGACTCTGCCACTCTGCAACTGACAGCACTGGCAGCTCATCAAGCCTGTGTATCTTTCAGATTTCTTAAGGTGTGTCCAAAAAGCCTCTCAGAATAACTCAAACAACCTTGTGTTATTTGCATGAATTTGACTGCAGCCAATGCATCAGACACTAGATTTAGGCAGCTAGCAACATATACAGTACATATACATTCGGAAAGTATTCAGACCACTTCAATATTTTATCGTTATGTTGCAGCCCTATGCTTAAAAACAACACAAAAAATCGCTCATCACAGTGAAACTGATCCTTGCTTTGCTGTACTCCAATATGAATTGTCAACCTCCACCTGTTAGTGTTCCAGAATTGCTGGCCGTAAGACAAACAGCTTTACACTACAAGCATTTTGCTCCATATATGAGTGAAAAATTATGCTTTTACTGCTGTCTGGTGCCTGGTTATACTAACTTTTGCTAATAAACATTAAATCCATAAGTAAATTGATGGCAGGTCAAATAAATACTTAGCTGTAGTAAGGTTTGTGTACTCTCTGCGAGCTGGTGATTGCCAGGTAAAAGGTAAAAGAAACAATACTCTCTAACACCACTGTAGAATAGCACACGTAATTTCAATGTATCAGACACATATCTGATCAACACTGAGATGAGGGTAATAATGGATCTGACTCACTATCAGCAGATACCTCATATTAAAAGACTCCATTTGGGAGTGGAGCCAAAAATTTGATTAGGACATTTGTAGTAAAACGATGTACTTTGTTTGGGATAGGGGAGCTTTGTAATCTTGGTCAATATCAACTTTGATGTTATGGTGAGGGAACAATCGTGGTCACAGTTAAGACACCAACATTTTAGAGTCAGTTGGAAACAAAAGCAAACAATGGTTTTCTATGTTAGAGTCTGATGGTTTGTTAAGCACTCAATCTGCTGTGACCCCCTACACAGATTTCGTCACTGTATAACAGTGTCACCTGATTGATTCCTCTGCTCAACCAATAACTCCCACAGCCATCGGAGTGCTTTGTCACCTGAATGTTAACATAGAGTGCAGTATTCAGACCCCTTCATTTTCTTCACATTTTGTTATGTTGCAGCCTAACATTAATATCATTTAATCATTGGCATCCATAATTCTTAAATTGTATAAGTTTGGAACAACTATGACTCTTCCTGGAGCTGGCTGTCCAGCCAAACTGAGAAGACAGCTTTAGAGAGGTTACCCTGAGCCCAATGGTCAGTTTCGCTGAGCCCCAGAGATCCTGTGTGAAAATGAGAGAAAATTCTAGAAGGACAACCATCACTGCAGCACTCCACCAATGTGGGCTATATGGCAGACTTGCCAGACGGAAGCTTCTCCTCAGGGAAGGACACATGAAAGCCCGCTTGGAGTTTGCAAAAAAAAACCCCAAAGGACTCTCAGACTGTGAGAAACAAGATTCTCTGGTCCAATCGGACCAAGATTGAACTGTTTGGCCAACTTAGAAAAAACTCTGTGATGTCCTTGGTAGCCCTGCCAGAGCCCTTATTTGAACCTACTCGAACATCTCTGGAGACACCTGAAAATGGCTGTCCCCTGACGGTCCCCATCCAACCTGACAGAGCTTAAGAGGATCTGCAAGAGAAGATGGCAGAAGATCCTGAAATGAAGGTGTGCAAAGCTTTTCACATCAGTCCCAAGAAGACTCCAGGCTACAATCACTGCCAAAGATGCTTCAACTGAGTACTGGATACAGGGTCTGAATACTATTCCGATGTGGTATTTCAGTATCTCCTTTTTATTACATTTGTAAAAATTCTAAAATTCTGTTTTTGCTTTGTCAGTATAGTGTAATGAGTGTTTGCTGATGGAGGAAAAAAATAAATTTAAAAGTTTTCAGCACAAGACTGAAACATAAAATGTGAAAGGTAAGGGGTCTGAATACTTTCTTTAGGTACTGAATGTAATTTAGGGGCGTTTGCCGAGACAAATGATATTGCCATTCTTCTCGGGACGTTAGTGTCAGTGTCAATGTAACTCAGAGCTAACAAGCTACATGTCCCTGAATGTTCTCAGTCATCCAGGTCATAGTGGTTGTTAAGTGCAGAAATTGAAGACAACTAGATTTTCTGGAACTGAAGAAGCCTTTTGGAATGTTTTCAAAAACCAAATAAAGAAGTCCAGTTATCTTTGATTTCAGCACTTAAAGACAACAAGCAACTAACTAATTTTTGATTTTTAGAAAATAATGTATAAAACATTAACAAATTAGACCACAAAGACTGATCCATTAACCCTTTAAACCACACTTTACTTTTGGTGGGAAATTCATCCTGCCTCACAACAGAAATTTCTTTATGACACAGGCATCTTTTTTACTGCCTACCAGGTCTTAATGCATATTGGTTGTTGAAAAGTTACAATAGTTGCTGGTATAGTCTTTATTTAACAGAAACAAAAAAATGATACAGTGCATGCAGTAACTTTAAATACTGGTCATATAGACTAAATTGCGTACGCAATGTCTGTGACGTTATAATATATTTGTCTGTCACTCCTTTGCTTTCCCCCTGAGTAGCTTGATGAATGTACCTCGCACAATAATTCCTTGCACACTCCCCCCAGCACATTACCACCAGAATAATAAGCAGGGAAAGGGTCATTGTTCTTGGTCTTTTCTTGGTCTTTTAAAAGCCAGAAAGATGACATGAACCCTCCAGAATTAGAATATTTTGCTTATCTTTACTTTTAAAAGTTACTGGCATTTAGGTGCTATGGTTGAGGTAATTTAAATAAAGTTTAATTCAGTAATGCTAAAGATTATTCCAGGGTTACATGAGCAGATTAAGCTGACAATGAATACAGTGAATATATGTGATTAGAGGAGTAGTTGAACAAATGTACATATTTATGTATGGAAGGGATAAAGAAAAAGAACGGTGATTAATGCACCTGAAAGAGATTAATGCACATCAACAGGACAGTCCTCCCACCAAAACAACAGCAGTGACTGTTCAACCGCTTACAGTAAATTTGTCTACCTTTACCTGGCAAGGACCTCTTTAGGCCATGTGTATAGTAACTGTTGGCAATGGCAGGAGTAATGAGACACTGTTAAAGCAACCCAAAACCTGAGAAAAGTGGCTGGGTGGAAGATTGGTAAAGCAACTTTTATAATCAACATACAAATTACATAAAAAAATATTTTATTTGTAACTGCTCTTTTGATCAAGATCAAGTTTTTTCTGATCTGACACTCCTATCAGAACAACCGATTAATTTCTCTTTTCCCCTTCATTACTATTACTTATCCTTTTTTGAAAAATAAATCAATTTCTTAATGTGACAATGCCATGGATAAGGTTTTGTTAGGTTTCGGCCTAAACAACTTGGTCAAGGCTAGGCAATAACTGTGGTCATAGTTAGAAGATAAAATATTACATGTTGGTAGGAAACTGGAAATGAACAGCAATCTTTCATACTAAAATCTGATCTGAAGATTTTGTGACTTGCCTCTTTTTTACTAATGGACAAGAGCTTTGAAACTTTCAGGGGGACAGGATACCACAAAATAACTGCACACACCTCTATTCTAAGTAGACATCAGCTCATATATCCTGTGCAACATGACCTGCTTTCCAAACCTTATCAGATACATAAGTGTTGGATTGATGTGATCACATAAAGTTATAATTTCTATCACTGTACTTTTAACATTAAGAAAAGATCAACAATTATGATGCTATGGGTTTATGTTGTGTCTCTGAATATCATCCAGACAACAATATGATTGAACCAAAATATCACATATCCTTGGAGCTACCCACCCACTGCACCCAAGACCTAATTACCACTCTGCGATGGTCATTGTTTGGCGTGGTGGACATGACGACAAGTATACAAACCTGTGGGTGTCTGTTGGTGATGAGCTTTTTGTATTTTAAGCTGATTCCTGTTCGTTGTTGTAAAAGCTCATGACCAAATTGTAGAATGAGTTATTCTAGTGTTTTGTTTAGGTGAGGAATCAAATAAGGTTTTACCCTTTGACTCAACTTATAAATGTGAGTAACCAGCTGCTACTTAGTACAGAGTAGGAGCAGAAAAATAATGTTGCTTTCCAACAACATCTGCCAAGGTGGGTAGGTTGACCAAAATTGACTAACTAATATAGAAATATACAAGTGGAACAGCAATATGGCCTCCCATCACCCCAAACACACTCATGGTATTAGTACCTCTTGCTTCATGGTGTGTTCTCATGATGTAATCATTTCTATGTTTACATTGTTAATTCCAATATGATTAGGCTGCAGTACCTAACTTAGACATTGAATGACTTTACTGACCTACAGTATATTCTGTATTTGGACAATTTTACTTTTTAAATTTAATAATTGAAAGTGCTTATTTGTAGTAATTGTAAATAACCTTGTAAGTACTTTGAGCTAAGCTTGGAAATGGATTCCTAACTAGTTGGTTCAATGCAGCCCCTGTTAGTTAGTGGCATATTAACTCTTGAAACATTAAGGATAGGTTTAAGATTGTATTAACTCTACTCTATATAGACTATTATAGAAGTCTCAGCCAAGAATACAATTTTAGCCACAACATGTAACATAGTACTCCAGTACAAGTAAAACAAGCTCACTACAATTTACGGTATAACAAGTATTTTGACAGCAGCTGGGAGGAAAATTGTGAGCCTGGAGCTTCTCACATTGTAGACAGATAACAGAAATTTCTGACCTGCCAGTAATCTAACTTATTGTCCAACAGATCCTCAGTTGTTTGGGTAATTAATAAACCATAATGACACCCCTCAAACTAAATGTCGTAAGAAAACCAATTTTACAGAAATTTGGTCCAATTCTACAATTTATTTGAACATGAACAATTCAGGGTTAAAACTGGGTTTAATCCTCACAGCGTAGGTCAAATTTAAGGGAAAAAGTTCTTGGATTTTGCAGTTAAGCTTGCAGTGCTCTATGTTCATTTTTACACATTTTCTTACACCATCCATCTCTGTCTGTATGTGTGGTTATTTGTTGGTCTCAGGGAGAAGAGGGGGAGGAGGAAGAAGTGGAGAGCAGGTGGGGTAAACAGCGTATCCCCTGGCAACCCATTAGTTAACAACCTCCAGCCTCCCAACTCTCAGCCTGCCTTTATTTAGGCTCATATTAATTTGTTGGAAAAGTTGTGCACAGCAAGGAAAGGCACCACTAACCTTCTACTCCCTCTTTAAGGCCCCCACCACCCCATGTTTCAACCAAAATAGTGTGCCACAGAGTGCAATCCAAACACATGGAAAAAATGTTTCTACTCTGAATGGCCACACTCACATGCTGGGTGAGTGGCCTGCCTTCATGGCCTTCTACTGACCACATCCCAGATTTCTCGCCAAAAAGTTGGTGTCTTTGTGCGTTTGTTAAAATGATGAATTGTTATAGCTATGCAGACATGCTTTTTTTTTTTTACATACTCACCCCAAAGCATTCATTGTTCATTTGTTCTCAGGAAAACCGATGGAACCACACCTCCAAACAGGGGTTGAGTGACTACTAGTACCAATAAACACACGGAGAGAGGTCTATGCTGTGCTGTTGCCCAGTGTGAATTTGGCTCTGTCATTACCTGATTTTCTTCTGTTTCCCCCTTCAAAAGGAGAATGGTTTTGGCTCCTGCCTTCCTTTGTCCTATGGAAGTATCTTTAACCACTTTCCCAGTGAGTTAATGAATTAAAATCCCAAAAAATACCAGCATCCAAATACTTAAAAAAACTAGTTATGTCACTTAGTAGCAGTGGACAATATAGGTAATTTAGTAAGGTAATTAAGCCCTCAAGTATTTTGTCTGTGTGATTATCCCAGACCTTAGACAACTTCATTACAGAGGGATGAAGAAACAACAATAAAATTAATTATGTTTGGTACTGAGTATATTGCCATACTCTTAAATTTTATTTCTAATCTTTATACATGTAGTTAGTATAAAGACATTAAACACTAATACATGTACAATGTAAATACAATGCAAATGTAATGGCAATAAATACCATTTATCTATCTTATTATTATTATTATTATTCATTTTTTGTTTATATTGCAACTTTACAACTACAATTCTGTGTTGAATACGGTGGTATTATAGACTAGACTGGACTATATGAAAAATCTGATGTTTACAGAACTTCACAAAACACCAGAGTATTTGATCTGACCCACTGTAAATAACAATTATGACATACATATTTTAATTAGTATCATTAATACCATTGTAGAGATGTCTGTTTCATGTGTTGGGAATATAGTAATTTACTTAATTGCTGGACGTTAGGTGAGAAGATTGATAGAGCTTCCATATTTTTCCATTAATTATAGCTTAGTACCAAGGCTAGAAGCGAGATAGTTAGCCTGATTCTGTGAAATGGTAATAAAATTCATTATTTATTCTCTTGTTCACTAATTCACATGTTGTTTGGTTAAACTGGAGTGTAATAACAATAAATACAATGTAGAATCTTGTTTTACAAAGGAATATGTGCTGGAGTATTTTTTGGAGTCTTGCTGTCACTTGAGGTTTTTAGGCAACCAGTGTAAAAAAGAGAGGAAACTATGATTTCAGGTTGGTGACCATTATGTGCTAAACAACCAAATTGATACACAGTGGTTGTGGAAGAAGACTAATCAGTCTAAGCAGTCTGTGTTTTGTGCAATTTTGAAATGATTTTCCAACATATACCACTGATTTTGATTAAATTGTAATTATTTGGGGATATTTTTGTATATCATGATCTTTAGATGGAAACTTTGTCACTGCTTATTTCACCAGTGACTAAACATTATTATTATTTTTGTCAGGGGTAGCTGTAGAATACAACAGCTGAAGTCAGCATCCTCTACTATAGAAATGAAAAGTTATTATTTCCCTCAATAGAGTAGATATTATATAGAATTCAAAGGAATTTGGCAGTTACATTAGTACTGTATATGCTATGTAGAGAGGGGGATTAGGATAACTTTTTTCTTAACTTCATTTCTATATTTGTATCTCATTTCATGGTGCCATTGTAATAATTTCCTTCTAAGGAACTGAAAGAGAAGTAAATTCTTAGGCAGGTACAGTAGTGTTCAAAATAATAACAGTCCAATGTGACTAACCAGATTAATCACTGTTATTAGTATATTTTTTATTGCTACATGGCAAACGAGTTACCAGTAGGTGCAGTAGATTCTCAGAAAACCAACAAGACCGAGCATTCATGATATGCACGCTCTTAAGGCTGTGCAATTGGGCAATTAGTTGAAAGGGGTGTGTTCAAAAAAATAGCAGTGTCTGCCGTTGACTTCACAAACTCAATTTTGTGCAAAAAAACTTTTCTGTTTCTAGGATTTAGCAATCCTGTGAATCACTAAACTAATCCTGTGAATCACTGAACTAATATTCAGTTGTATGACCACAGTTTTTTATAACTGCTTCACATCTGTGTGGCATGGAATCAACCAACTTGTGGCACCTTCCAGCTGTTATTCCACTCCAAGATTCTTTAACAACATTCCACAATTCATTTACATTTCTTGGTTTTGCTTCAGAAACAGCATTCTCTTGTCACCCCACAAGTTCTCGATTGGATTAAGGGCCTGGGGATTGAGCTGGCCACTCCATAACATTAATTTTGTCGGTGTGGAACCAAGATTTTGCTTGTTTACTAGTGAGTTTGGGGTCATTGTCTTGTTGAAACACCCATTTCAAGGGCATGTCCTCTTCAGCATAAGGCAACATGACCTCTTCAAGTATTTTGACATATGCAAACTGATCCATGATCCCTGGTATGCAATAAATAGGCCCAACACCATTGTAGGAGAAACATGCCCATATCATGATGCTTGCACCACCATGCTTCACAGTCTTCACTGTGTACTGTGGCTTGAATTCAGAGTGTGGGGATCGTCTCACAAACTGTCTGCGGCCCTTGGACCCAAAAAGAACAATTTTACTCTCATCAGTCCACAAAATGTTCCTCCATTTCTCTTTAGGCCAGTTGATGTGTTCTTTGGCAAATTGTAACCCTTTCTGCACATGCCTTTTTTTAACAGAGGGACTTTGCGGGGGATTCTTGTAAATAGATTAGCTTCACAAAGACGTCTTCTAACTGTCGCAGTACTTACAGGTAACTCCAGAGTGTCTTTGATCATCATGGAGCTGATCATTGGCTGAGCCTTTGCCATTCTGGTTATTCTTTGATCCATTTTGATGGTTGTCTTCCGTTTTCTCTGTCTCTGGTTTTGCTCTCCATTTTAAGGCATTGGAGATCATTTTAGCTGAACAGCCTATAATTTTTTGCACCTCTTTATAAGTTTCCCCCTCTCCAATCAACTTTTTAATCAAAGTACACTGTTCTTCTGAACAATGTCTTGAATGACCCATTTTCCTCAGGCTTTCAAAGAGAAATGCATGTTCAACAAGTGCTGGCTTCATCCTTAAATAGGGGCCACCTGATTCACACCTGTTTTTCACAAAATTGATGACCTCACTGATTGAATGCCAGACTGCTATTTTTTTGAACACACCCCTTTCAACTAATTGCCCAATTGCACAGCCTTAAGAGCGTGCATATCATGAATGCTCGGTCTTGTTGGTTTTCTGAGAATCTACTGCACCTACTGGTAACTCGTTTGCCGTGTAGCAATAAAAAATATACTAATAACAGTGATTAATCTGGTTAGTCACATTGGACTGCTATTATTTTGAACACTACTGTATCTGAAAAGAATGTGTGAACCATATGTAATTTGGCACTAATTATTTGGAACATGGAGACAGTGTTGACTTGATACGTTTTAAATAAATTCCAATTAATTTTTAGCATAACCTGTTTTTTGTTTATTCCAGAGTAACTGACTCCTTTAGTCATTTCATATTAGGTTAGCTGATCGTGCAAAACGTAACAAAAACAAAGTCTTTTCAGTTAGTTGTAAATTATCCTACAGGCGACTATACAAAAAGATGTGGAGATATCAGGAGCACAGAGAGGAGTAGAGGGAGGGAGTAGTAGTGGAAAGGATGTCGGCTGCTGAAGCTGCTGTTTCATTAACTGCCAGTCGACAGCACATACATCAAGTTCCCACAATGCTTAGAGAGTGCAACCGTAACCGGCAGTGATCCACCCGCAAGAAGAGCTGCCAGTGATGGATTGTGTGACATGAGCTGAGAACGCACTCCCTCTCTCTCTGTCTCTCTCTCTGTCTCTCTCTCTCTCTCACACACACACATACTCATGCTCAATCTAAGCATTTCTCCCAGAATGAATTTCATTGGATCTGATGATCTCTGGAGGAAATCAAAAATAACTAGCAAGGGCAATGTTATTCAGACTGAAATAATTTTAAACACTGTTGTAAAACAGATGTTTTACTACTTTCCTTTATTGTAAGAGTTTGTTGAGCATGTATGGCTATGTAACCTACTCCTTCAACTACGTCTATACAGTGTAAAGAAGAAGTCAGTTGTTGTAAAACGTGGTTTGAATATCCAGTTTGGCACAAGATCTGCTTTAGTCTCAAATAACAACGTAAATCACCAAAAAAAAAAAACAAACAAAAAAAAACAAACAAACAAATCCCATAAAGTAAAATTATATAGAAGCAATGTCATCATTAAGATGTGTCCAAGGGATGCGGCTGAAAACATTCCAAAATGTCTGACAGTTTTTTGAGGAGACCAACATGAACTGTGTGAATCAGAAGAATGAGTCTAAAATGTTAATCAACCCGAGAAAGAAACATAGTTCCAATGATCTTGTCAAAACTCTGGCTTTTTTGAAGTCTGTGGATGGCTTTACATTGAAAGTATAGAAATAAGTGTTGGTTTAAGGTGAGACAGCTCACACTATGTGTAAAGCTGTGGAGAAGACCAATGGTTTTGGATGGAAATATGTCATGCTGTCATTCTTTTTTCCAGGAAATTATAAACAGGCATTCAAAGTCTCTTTCCATGATCCTGTATGGCTAATCAATAATACTGAATAAATATTGACAGTTTGCTCTGCCTATTTACAATGCAGTCACCTTGAATATGAGAATTTACATTAATTTAACACAGGTTGCATATACTGTACTGTATATATATATATTTATGAGATTTTTTTGAACTCACTGGATAAATATTTCAGCACACATGAATGCCAAACCTTCTCTCATCCTCACCTTTTTTTCACTAAAGCCTGGTGTGGTGTGTGGAGGAGCCTTTATATTTCATGCATGTGATCTTTCCACATCTTTCCATGAGATAGGGTGTGTCGACAGCAAGAGCTCAGTCTAAATAGTAATTGGTTGGGTAAGCGGCTGGGATGTCTTAATGTATAAATATATCAAGCACTGATATTACAATTTAATGGTCTGTGGAATTAGAGAAGGAAGCTCTTGTTCTCGCTATGCGCTCTCAGTTTTTTCCTCACTGCCCCAGCCCAACCCCTTTCTCTGTTGTATCCCTTGCTTTCATTCACTCCAAGTTCTTTTTTTTTTTTAACATTTTGCAAATTCTTTTTCATATTGTGCAAAGCTTACATTGGTTTAATCTAATATTTCTACATATTTTGTTATTACACTAAAGTATTCTAAATATATATTGTGTCATGATTTTTTTGCAGTACATTGTTGAGTAAAAAAATGCATCACAATACCAGGCAAAGCCTAACAGGCTAGTGTGACCAGAGCACAGTGGCTCACCTTTTGTGAAAGTAATGCCATGAGTGTTCTCTGTCAGAGATAACCACAAGCTGCCCTTAAGTTGAACTGATTTTCTGGCTTCTTCCACTGCTGTTCCACACTTTTTTGTTAAATCCTGGCTCTGGGGAGTGTCGGTCTGTCAGCCCACCAGCAAGGCCAGATTGAAATACCTTATTGGCCGGAATGCAAAATGACCTTGATTATAAAATGGTCAGTCTTGTTTTAAAACAACTTTTTTGGGGGGAAAGAAACCCCCACTAAAGATAAGAAACACTTTATCACACAAGTCTGGTTGAGAGAGTTTCCCTGAGATGCTGTTCATCCAATGATAAGAGACTCCTTGTCCTTTAAGCCTTTTCTCATGTAATATGAAACATAGAATACATATTACAAAATATGTTTTTGTAAAAACAGCTGATTCTCCATACTGTTTATCAGTCACATACTCTCACAGTCTCCTTTCAGGTTCTTGAAATGTTCAAAATGATTTTCTCTGGATGTCTTTTTGGTTCCGCATTGTTGTACCAGTGGTAATTTTAGAAATTCTTGAAAGATGGTTTGGTACCCAGTATGTTTCTATTGTAAAAAAGATAGGAGATACTTTCTGGTTATTTTCACTCACCAGGATGTTTTTTTTTTTTACTGACTGACCTAAACTTAAAGAAACACAATAAACAGGCATAAAAAAACCTCACTAGTTTAGAAATGTTTAGTCTCAAATTGACCCATTATATAACACATAATGCAACATTCTCCTAAACCTTATGTTTACTTGTTTTGAGATAGGCTTTACCCTCTCATTTTAGCATCATGCACTCCACTGCTCATTTTTTCAAATTAAATACTTTCCTTTTTTTGTCAATCTAATGGTAGACCCTCCCTTTTCAACAAACAGAGTTTATACTTTTGATGAAAGCAAAAAATGCAGAAATGACCATGAAGATTTGTTATTACACCAAATACAGAAACATTTCATGGTTTTACATTTGTTTAAGTATAGCCAGTATAAATTTACACAATTCTCATCACTATGTACTTGTACCTCATCTCTCTCTCTCTCTCCCTCCCTCACTCTCTCTTCATAGACTCATATTCATGTTGTCTTGGCCTGTCTACATGTCAATCTGTATGCAATCATGCCGCCTCTAAAATTTGCTTTGTGTTCTGTCTATAACACATAGTAACAATTACCCATATTCATTATATATAAAATCAGGCTGCTTTACAGATGGTCCCACTATAATCGCATGAAACATGAAGCCTTAACTAATATTGGGTTAAAGAACCTTAAGTTCCTAAGTTTGAATGAGTCCTTTTTGAAATGGATGATTTCAGCTTTCTGAGGGTTTTTTATGTTTTTTTGGTCTGGATTTATTGTTAGTCCTAACCAGTTTAAAACAGTCCATCTTTTCCTTCTCAGCCATTATGTCTGGTTGAAAGAGTTTCCCTGAGATGCTGTTCATCCAATGATAAGAGACTCCTTGTCCTTTAAGCCTTTTCTCATGTAATATGAAACATAGAATACATATTACAAAATATGTTTTTGTAAAAACAGCTGATTCTCCATACTGTTTATCAGTCACATACTCTCACAGTCTCCTTTCAGGTTCTTGAAATGTTCAAAATGATTTTCTCTGGATGTCTTTTTGGTTCCGCATTGTTGTACCAGTGGTAATTTTAGAAATTCTTGAAAGATGGTTTGGTACCCAGTATGTTTCTATTGTAAAAAAGATAGGAGATACTTTCTGGTTCTCAGCCATTATGTGTTTAGAAATTTTTGCAAATATATTAAAATCTCTCTTTTAAAAAAATATTCAGACCCTTAATCCAGTATATTGTAGGAACCCCTTTGGCAGCAGTTACAGCCTCAAGTCTGAATAAGCAATGACAGCAATGGCTTTTCATTCACTGTAAGGTCCTTAATTGCAAAGCATATCTTGCCATATCAATGACTGATTTAATGGGGAATGACTTTATTTTAAGTGACAGAATTAATACTGGTCTTTAGAACTAATCAACAAATTTTAGCATGCTAACAACTTAAATTAAGATGGTGATCTTGGTAAACATTTTTCCTGATAAATATTAACATGTTAGCATTTTATTGTGAGCATGTTAAGTGGTAAATGGACTGTACATATATATATATATATATATATATATATATATATATATATATATATATATATATATATATATATATATATATATATATATTCTGGTCTTTTTTGACCACTCAAAGTGCTTTTACACTTCTGTCACATTCACCCATTCACACACACTCAAACAGTGCTTTCTACACATTGTTGCGCATCTACACACCTTCACACATCGATGATGACACACATTGGGCGCAGTTTTGGGGTTCAGTGTCTTGTCCACGGACACTTTGACATGTGGACTGCAGGAGCGAACCATCACCCTTCTGGTTAGTGGGTGACCACCCTACCACCTGAGCCTTAGTTACCCAGCGTTAAGATGCTGACACTAGCCTTCAGCTCAAAGCACCACTGTGCCTATATACAGGCTCACAGAGCTGCTAACATGGCTGTAGACTTTAAGTCATGCTGAACTTTGGACAGAATAAACCAGCTTTTTCCCCTAAAGTCTTTATCCTAAGCTAGGCTAAACATGTCTTACTTCATGGTCTGTACCTAACAGAAAGACCTCATGTTGATGTTGATCTTCACAAGGTTTTTTCAGAATGAAAGTGAATAATTACATTTCCAAAAATGCTGACCTACAGAGTTTTAAAAATAATGCAGTACATTTCCTTGTTTTTGTTAAAGAACATTAAACATCATTTTTATTAAGATCAGTGGGAAATTTATCTTGGGTAATCAAACAAAAGATATTCTGTTGAACTACGGAGGATGAGAGCCATTATTTTCCAAGAAGCCCCCAAAATTAAACCAGTTTGATACAAATGCACATTAAATCATGATAAAAAATACTGACTAGAAGTTAACCTCTTATTCATAGAAAATAATACAAATGTCCTCTCTTTTCTCTCGTTCTGTCTTTGTGTCTTTCATTATTTTTCAGCCCTTGCCCATTCTGCCTTTATGAGACTAAAGGATCAATAAAGGATTCTGCAGGGAAGCAGAGCGCCTCGCATCCCCATTTGGGAAAATAATTTGTGCAAGAAAATGGAAGCCGCTGCACAATAGTATATTGATGTATTAAAAGAAAAGGAACTGGATGGCATACATTACAGGGAAGAAATAGAAAAAAAGGAGCAAAAACAGTGATTAAAAAAACTGAGAATGAGAGATATCTTGAAATAGACTGGTAGGAAGATGTAAAAATAAAAGTACAAGGTGCGATATGTGATTTCTAAAGAAATGTTTTTCAATTTCTTAATACTGTTCAGTAGATATGGTATAGAGTATAATGGTAGTAGGAAGCGCTGTTCATGCTGATCAGAATATCAGTGAATACTGATACATAGTTGGACAAGTCAAATGCAAAGAAATATAGTGTTTGACATGTCCACACTGACCATGTCCACACTGGATCCCTGGAGCTTGGCCAGATCGACCATCTGGTTCTTGGTCACCCCTCTTACCAGTGCTTTCTCCCCCAGTTGCTCGGTTTGGCCAGTTGGCCAGTTCTAGAAAGAGTCTTGGCGGTTTCACAGTTCTTGAATTGAAGAATTATGGAGGCCACTGTGCTCTTGGGAACCTTCAATGTAGCCAGCCTTTTTTTTTAGATAGGTGTGTGCCTTTCCAAATCATATCGAAACAACTGAATTTACCACAAGTGGACTCCAGCAAAGGTATTAAAATCTCAAAGATGATCTGGAGAGATGAAAGGCCCCTGAGCTAAATTTAAAGTGTCACAGTTAAAGATGTGAATTGTAATGTGTTATTTCAGTTTTTTCATTTTAAATAAATTGTCACTATGCCATTATAGGACATTGAGTGTAGACTGATAAGGGAAAAAAAACAGTTTCAACAGTTTTAGCAGTAAGCTGCAACAAGACAGAATTCGAAAAGAACTGAAGTGGTCTGAAAACTTTCTGAGTGCACTGTATTATATTGCCACCATTGTAAGTTTTATCTATCTGTCTGTTCTATAGTTAAGATCAGTGATATTTCTCTGTGACTGAGAGAACTTTTTTTCAGCAGTTTCATCATTTTTTCCCTGAAACTTCAAATCAACTTTATTTTTTATCTGGACCTCCTCCCATTTATATGCTCCTGTTTTTAAAAGAAAAATCATGCAACTTAGCTCAGTGAGCAATATAATACTTTTTCAGAATAATTTTTTAACTTATTCTTTGATCACATCATTATCCATTTAAATTATAGTTTAGCAAATTTTAGACTGTATCAGTAAGGCAACATTATTATGCAGCTGTTGATGCTTTGGGAAATGTTGACTTAATTTGTTAAATATGAAATGAGTTTGTAGGATAATATTCCTATTTCACAAAGGAAACAAAAAACAAAAAAAAGTGTTGTTTTGGTGTCAGTACCAAAATTACCAGTCATATCGGTACCAGTTTTTAGGGAAAAAAAGGATAGAGACAAAAGAAAAGATGACTTCTTGACAGTTTCAAAACATGACCTCCACAGCCAGCATTCTGTCTATTTGTCTTCTTTCTTCTCTGGTTAAAATGTTGCCATCCCACACTATTGTTCGATCAATAGCTCTGTGAAAAGATTAAAAGGGATCTGTGGTGTGTGTGTTTTTGTGTTTTGTGTTTTGTGTGTGGGTGCATTTGTTTGTGTGGTGGATGAGGGTTCATAGAGTGCTATGGTTGAGTAGTTGCTTCCATTTGTCTTCAGACCACACTATAATTCCTGGAAACAGGATTTGTTGTGGATTCTGTCCTGCTGGGCCTTAGATTCATTTAACTCATCCAGCTATTCATACTCCACTTCACCCACTCATTTCTTTACGACCTGACTCATTTATTCTCAGTCAGGGCTGAACTGGGACCAAAATTTAGCCCTGGCATTTTCTGGCCCAGGCGGTCCATTGCATCGGACACCACCCACCAGTAAAACATCCTTAATGTCCACTTAATGTAAATATGGGTACCTGTTTCCCAAAAAATTACAACAAAGTTGAGTAGTAAGTGATGTGGGCAGTGTACCACTCGCTCTTGACTGACTCCCTGACTCAGAGCTGGCCATGAAGTACATAATCTCCATACTCGAATAGAAGTATACGTAATTGTCAAAGAAAAAGCTCTGCTAGAAATCAAAAGGATCGTTTAATAAAATGTAAGTATACATGTGTAACAAATCAAAATGTTGCCTGTGAAATCCACACCAATGGACAGCAGAAAGAGAGAAATGATTACAGTTAATTGTTTTCCTGAAAAGTTTGTGCAAAAAGCTATTCAATTTGAACAATACCATACTGGTAATGAGCTAGTTTATTCAACAATTAACACAAGGAGCTGTTCCATCTTGTTTTTTTTGATACTACCTTTTCAGTTCGTCTGGATTTCAAGTATCCCCATATTGATCATGAATATTGCATAAGGTTCACACAGTTAATAAATCACCTTTTTATTTATATTATTTCACAGAGAGAGGTTATGGTTAGATATTTGTATTTGAAAGGACAGTTAAAACTAAGGTGTGGTTGTTTGTTTGGGAATTTGAACTATAGTTCATGCTCCTATCACTTGAGGATGCATATTTAATAGTTAACAGCACCAAACAATTTGAACTAACAGTAATCCATATATATCCTAATAGTTACTGCCATACCTGACTGAAAATAAACATAGGACAGCTATGTTGTCGGTTGTTGGAAATGTAATTTTTTTTTCCTTAGAGGCTACTACATATAAGCAGGTATACATTTTACCACAGTACAGCTACAGGTGTTGTATTGGCCTATTATACAGCCTTTTTGTGTATCTTTATTGAGGAAACCCTTAGCCTGATATGTTGATAATACAATTATAATTACAATTATTATAGAATATTATGTAAACTTATCTTATTATCATTAAGATTAATTGAATTAATTGTCATCATCATCATTATGGCATGGCACACACACACACTACCTCACTGTTGTCTCTGTTTCGTAAAGTTACTCATGCTTACTGCTTCACCTGCACTCTCCTCCTGCTCCTCCTTACTCTCTCCTTCAGCCCTATCATGGTCACTCTGTCCCTCTCCTGACCTGTTACTGTTCCTCTCCTGACCTGTCAGTGTTCCTCTCCATGGCCAGTCAACTTTCCTCCTTCAAGTGCCTGTTGCTGTTCATTTTCAGGTACTACTGTTGATGATGTTAAAGCAGCCCCTGCAGCAATAATAGCAGTGAATTTTTGCACATTTTGCTTCATCAGCCTGTAGAGTTTTTTTCTTTGACCTGTACCCTCTCCGTACCCTCCTTGTGCTTTTGTTTGTCCATTTTCATGCCCTGGTGTATCCACATATTTTTGTCTCTCTGGGCAGCATCTGACATGAGAAACAGAGAGGGGTAGGGATTGCGCCTAGTAAGAGTTGGATTGGGCCAGCCCAGTGTCAGTATGAAAAGTGAACCAATGGGCTGCTGTCCCTGCTTTATGTGCTGGTCATTGTCTGGCCAAGTCACATCTGGCCACTAGGAAAATGCCCAGTATGCCAGATTACTAGTCCAGCCCTGCTCTCAGTGAGAAGTTACCATTATTTACCCTTTATTGTTCTTGAAACAAAAAAGGTTTCAAAGAGCAGGTTAAAGTTTTTGAATAGGAAATGACTCAGTACCAATAGTTCCTTTTCAACAGCTTGTTCAAGGGGAGAATGTTGGGCCTATATTCTGCCACACTGTAGTAGTTCCACCAAAGACGGATTTCCCTTTTAATCCTTCAAGGGTTCAAAGCATAGGCTGTATATAAAAATGGAATGTAGACTCCATTATATCACCCACATGTTTCCTGAAGAGCAGTTTTTGAAGCTCAGTGTGGTGGCTCTGGCCATCACCTTCTTGTTAGTGCCTGACTACATCTAACTCTTGGCTAACCCGAAAATTGAATTATTGAAGAGGTGAGGTGGGGCGGTCTTAGGCAGGCCATATGAAGCCTGGTTGCTGAAACACGCCCATCAAGGTTGAAGCACTCAAGCTAACTAAAGCCAACAAGCTAGGCTATATGCTACTCTGTGTTGCTACCTAGCTAAAGCTGTGGTCTTGCTGCTCCAGGTACCCAGTCATCCCAGTTTAGATTACTTTAAGTGAACCTTAAAGTATAAAAAAACCCCAAAACACTTGAAATAATTATTCATCTGCCATAGAAATTATATCACACGCTTTATTATTTTTTTAAATGTATAATCATGCCATTTTTCAACAATGGATTTTGTCAAGATTTGCAAAAACCCGGCCAGAGTTACTTTGAATCAGCCTAATGTTTAATACACATCTGCATCAATTAACTTGAATCTAGATTACCACATACATTTTATTACTTGTTTATTTGGATATCATGTCTATATATATTTACATAAGTTAAAGTTAATAAGCTAAGTTACATGTGATGGTCACTATTTAGTGATCTTATCAAAAATGTTTAATTAATAATGGCTTGCATAACTATAATTAATTAATCATACTGTAATGCTGCTTTTTTTTTTGCTCATTATACAAGAAATGAAAAATTCTGCGGTTCACAGTAGGGATGTGGCGGAACATAACTTAATACATTAAAGATTAGAATTCCCCACATTGCCATTGCAAAAAGATCAAATACTAGTGGCTTTGACACTGATAAAAATCTGTGGGGGATAGAAACTTACTTTTAGTGATATTGATGGCGCTGTGCAAAATTATTATTTTGAATATGACTGTTGAGAAAGAAAGCCAAATTTGTACTTGTTACAAGGGGTTTATTTCTTTGAATATATCGGTCTTTGTTGAGGTCATTGCCAATTGCAGGTACCAGTCTTAGCTACTTGACTTTAGACGGAGTAGGTTTTGCTAGTTTGGACTGCGATTAAAAGGCCTTCTCTTTTACCATAGCATCGGATTGTCTTACATCCACTGTGGTGGCAACATCATGGGGGAGGTCAGCAGTATGAAGCTGGTCACCAGGAAGCAGGAGGACCTGCATCAGGATCACCTCAAGTACCCTGGCATAAAGATCATGTCCTCTGACCCAAAGGTGCTGGTTGAAGGCCAACGAAGTTTGATTAGGCCAGGAATTTTTGTCATCAGTGTTATGGCTGCATTTATTTGAAACTTAAGTGGTGCCATTATTGAGTGCACTCACATTAGGCTAGACAATCCTGAGCTAGTTATGGAATTGTTTTCCTGAAAAGTTTGTGCAAAAAGCTATCCAATTTGAACAATACCATACTGGTAATGAGCTAGTTTATTCAACAATTAACACAAGGAGCTGTTCCATCTTGTTTTTTTTTGATACTACCTTTTCAGTTCGTCTGGATTTCAAGTATCCCCATATTGATCATGAATATGAGCTAGTCATTTGACGATGTGGGCAAATTATATTTTTAAGTAAATTGCTTGTTTCCTTGATGACTGCCTCCAAACACAGTTTACTCCTTACAGTTCACACTGTCACTGCTTTTGCGTTTGGCTTTTATGACCCATTTTATTAGGCCTAAACATAGCCCTAATTTTCATGGATAATGTTAATGTTTTTTATGTTCATTATTGTAAAAAAACATTTGTAGCCATAACACCGCTTTCACCTTTGCTCTTCCTCATCTCAACAATCCTACCCTTTATTGGCTTTTCTCCCTACCATCCCCATGGACTCTGCTTAGCTGTTACCACTTGCACAGGCCCAGTCTGTTGATTTCATTTGACTAAAAGTGTTTACTTTTACATTTCATAGTTTAAACATAGTTTTAAATATATTCTACCGTTTTTTTATGTCCTAATTCTTTGAGACTTAATCTATGCTAAACTCGTGTTCACATTTCAATAAATTCTACTTATATTTGCACTCCTTTTTTCTTTGTTACTGACCATAAATGTTAGATTTCATTCAAATTTGACTGTCAATTGAAAGGACAAGCCAATCATACAATACAGATAATACATTAAGCCTTAATGCTCAACTCAACGTGCAAAGGGATAGAGGTCTAGTTTAAGTGGAAAGCAAAATACTCCTACACAACGTTTCGGTCCTCTGACCTTTCTCAAGACATTTCAAGATGTCTTGAGAAAGGTCAGAGGACCGAAACACTGACAAATAATTATGTAGAGTCTATTTCTGTGTGTGTGGGAGTATTTTCACTTTCAACTTGAAGATAACTAAGGAGCCTTACACCCAGCATCCAGACAAACCAGTAGGTCAGGTGTTGGATAAAAGGGTTCAAATGAAAAACACTGAAATACCTACACACTAAACCCCCAGGTGGTATAATTTATGTGTGACGTTGCGATCTCTGAGAAGGTCTTGTGGGTACTGCACAGGTATTTTGAGGCTTACATAACAAGGCAAAAAGAGCTATAATCAACTGATCTAATGCACTAGTGGCAGCATTCTATTAGCTGATTGAGCTGTAAAATTTATATTACCCATTTAGGAATTACATCCTTTAGACTAACTTGATGGTTATTAGCACTCACACACTTCCAAAGCCTTAGTTAATATTAAACTAAGCTGACCATCTCATGCACCTGCTGCTTTTAATAAATGTAGCATTTCATTTATTCAAAACAAATAATGGAGGATCAGGCTGCTGTCATCTTGTTGACAGGAGCAGGGCACAGTTCAATTTTCCATTCAACTCAATTAAATTCAATTCCATTCAATTCAATTTTATCTCAGGTGTTATCTCAGGGCACTTTTCATATAGACCAGACTCTTTATACTCATTATTTACAGAGACCCAACATTTCCCCATGAGCAGCACTTGGTGACAGTGGTAACAAAAAACTCTCTTTTATCAGGTTGAAACACTGAACAGATCCCGGCTCATGGTGGGCGACCATCTGCCTCAACCGACTGGGTTGAGAGTGAGAGAGAGAGAGAGAGAGAGAGAGAGAGAGGGAGAGAGAGAGGGAGAGAACGAGGGACAAGGGGGGGCAGGAGGGAGGAGAGAGAGCATTGGACAATAATGGGACTAATAGGTATATATACTATAGTTATAATAACAGGGCTAATAATATTAATAATAGGACTAAATGAAATGGTAACAGCAGTAATCATAATAATTAACGCAATGGGTGTTGATCAGGCTCATGGGGCAGTAGGTGGATCTGCAGCCATGGATCCAGATTCAGGAGCAACAGAAAAAACCTGTAGAAAGTGACAGGAGGAAGAGGAGAGAGATGAGGAAGCACAAAACTATGGGAGAGGGAGGGAGGACAGTTAGTAACGAACATTTTTGAGGTGTTAATGCACACGGGGAGAGAGGAAGAGGTGTGGGAAAGGGAAGCTCGGTGCATCATGGGAAGGGATTGAGGGGGATGGATAGAACTGGCTCAGCATTACCTCAAGCCACTTCTAACCATCATCTCACTATACTGCCCTAGGCCTAGACTGTCGTGGGACTTCCCATGATACACAAGTTCCCCTTTCCTCTGCCTCCTCCTCTCTCCCTGTGTGCATTAACATCTAAAAAATGGTCACTGATAACTGTCCTTCACAAACTGGAATATGGTTCCACAGCAGAGGAGCCCGATAACTGAAAGCTCTGCTCCCCATTCTGCTTGTGGAGACTTCAGGAACCACAAGAAGACACATGCTAAGAGTAGAACTTCCTTAATCACCCTGGTTGGGATGGGGTCTAAGAGACAGGTTGATGGCTTGGATGAAGAGATCACTGAAGTTAGTTGGTGAAGGTCGATAGGAGAGAATCTGTCTAAGTATATAAATACGTTTTTACGTCTGTCTCTAATGTTCCTGAGTTTGAGGAAAATTAGTGCCAGTTGAGGGCAGGAGGAGGTGAATTCTGTCTCTAATATTTAGAATTTGTCATTAAAAGAAACCTAGGGTTTCTCTTATTTTCCTCTATTAAAGATGAGTATTATGCTGCTCTGGCATCGCTGAGGGCCTTCTTGTAAATTTTAAGAGTGTCATGCCAGGCTAAGCGGGATTGTTCCAGTTTAGTTAAGCGCCTTATCAAGTTTTCATTTTGTTTGTTTTAATACATGGGTTTGGGAGTCAAACCATGAAGCTAACCTCCTTTGTTTCATTATCTTCTTTTTAAGAGGAGCGATAGAGTTGAGTGTTGTTCCTATTGAGCCTGAAGCGCTGTCAACAAGCTGATCTATATGGGAGGGGCTAAAGTTAGCATATGAGTTCTCTGTTATATTATGATATGGCAGTGAATTTAGCACTAATAGAATCACTTCTTTAAATTTAGCTACATCACTATCAGATAGACATCTAGTAAAGATATTTTTCCCTAATGGTGTGTAATCCAATAACAGAAATTATTAATATTGTTATTAAACAGTGGTCTGAGAGAAGAGGATTCTGTGGAAAGAGGATTAAGTGTTCAATTTATATGCCGTAGAAGGTTTTCCAGGTTTTGTGCGTAAGACTAAGAATCAGGCTTTCAAATGAGTCATAGCTGTTTTTAGGTTTAGGGTTGATTAACAGGCTTGAGTGGAAAAATGGCTGCAACTCCACCTCCTGGGCCAGTGTCTCTGGGAATATGAGTATAATTAGGACTTGGGGGGGGGGGGTCATTTAAGCTAAAACATTCATCATGAGACAGCCAGGCCTCAGTAAAACAAAATACATCAATATGATGTATCAATATGATGATCGGATATCAGATCATCGACTAATACAGTTAGTGTCAGTCAGTCAGTCACACTGGATGATATTAGAGGAGGTTACAACAGCATGTGGTTAGAAAGTAGTTTAACTGACTTGCTTGATTCTCTGCCCCCCTTTCTATCACCCTTTTTTTACTTCCATCAAAGTTTGTTTTGTGTTTTCAATCATTTGAGTCAAGAGTCAGTTCATAAAGTTTATCACCTGCCGCACTGTTGCTCATGTGAGTAGTGCAGGAAAAAAAAAATTCTCGATGATGACGGAAGACTTGAATTATTAACTTTTAAGGGACTCCTCCCTTAGGGGTGTTCCCAAAAGTTAATAATAAAACTTACTCTTCTTTTCTTTCTCCATCTCTGCTTTAGACAAAATGTCTAATTCTCTTCATGATTGTCTATCTCCCTTTTTATCGCCTCTTCCCTAATGTTGCTCTTAATTGCACCTTTTTTTGGTGGTCTCCCTTCAAACCCATCATCCCTTATATTCATCAATTTCTTAGTCTTTCACCAACAGTATAAGTGTAGATATCCAGTAACATTTGGACAGTTCTTTTAGTCCCTTTTCTTAAGGTACTTGAAAAGTTACATACAACAAAGTTTGAGTCTCATGTGTTGTTGTATTTATTAATAGTGAAAGGTATCTGTTTGGATATGTGTGAGAGATAAATAACTAAAAATGGTACTGAAATACATCTGATTTTGACAGGGAGTCAGGATGTATCCTCATTGTCAGTGTTCTCTAAGGCCATTTCTGTCTGGAATCAATATATGTAAGGAAGCTGAGCTTTGTTTTCACAAGAATAATTTTCATTCCAAGCTATTTCTGTCAATTGATGAGTACTTTTAATGATTCAGAGTCTGTGATCATAACCATAATCTTTCCCAGACTCTGACCTAATGTTGTAACTGATTAATCTTAAAACTACAACAAACTGAAAATTGTGAATTTGTGTCTTAATAGGTGTCCATGATGCCTTATGTCTTGCTATCACTTCTGGGCAATGTCATCAATGCCTTTAGAGTACTAAAGAGTACTTCATCAAGTACCAACTACTTAGCATTGCAGTCCGATTACACTGTCAAACTTGTGTGGTGACAAGAACATTTCAATACTACTAGATCACACCCCACTTGAGCAGGTAACCCATCCCCCTTGCTTCGTTGTAATGACCTGTGATGCCCCTCTTATAGGTGGTTAAGATGTTATATGACTGTGATGAAGCGTTTTGGAAACCATTTGCACAATTTACAGGGATAAGATGAAGCAATACAGTTGCTAGTTATAAGACACATAACCCCTCACAAAAATTATTTAAACTCACACACATTGATTGTTCTCTAATTGATATATGAAGCATTCTTACACCATATAATTATTGCTAGTAAACATATTTTGTGCACAATGATGCCTTGGATTTGAACTCTGCCTCTGTGCAGTGTGAGGCACAGAGCAATGACAAGGATATTGCACTTTTCTGTAACAGTGCCATGTAATGCATTAGGGAAATAAAAGGAGAAGTACCTGACAGCTTTGCTCATTAAGAGGGTGGGTAAAGAGCTTCATGTTCACACCCAAAATGCATCCATATTTCTGTTTCATGATTTGTTGACAAGCCAAGATAAATGAACTGTGCCAAAAGGGTGGATTCTGACTCTGTCCTCTCAACAAATAAAACACAAATGATGTTTTGCTCAAGCATATTGAAATTACCTATTGTATATTTACATTTTGTACTAAAGCAGAAAAACCAGCGATTTGCATTTGATGCAGGTGTAAATGTGGCATAGTGAGGCCTAATCCCAATCATAGACAAATTTTTGTGAAAGTATTGCAGATGGTTTAAGTACACTTGAATGTACTTACACAGTCATGTCCCAGTTCTCATTAATCCACTATGTCCAGTGTTGCTGTAAGTTACGTGTTGATAATAAAGCTCCTAAGGAGACCTTATTAACTTGGCAGCGTCAGTCAGCTCTGGTTTCTCATTTGTATCCACCATAATGACCAATTTGATTAGGTTTCAGAGAAACATCATCAATGAGAGACGCAGGCCTGTGGAAGGCAGAAAACAAAGCAAAATGACTGAGAAGTGATCAATAGATCAAAAATGCAAAGATGTTTTTGCATCTTAAAATATAGAAATCAATGGAATATGTTAATTATCTCAAGAAGGAAACCTCCATGTTAGCTCAGAATGCAGAATTAGCTTTTATATCTAATATAGAAAATGCATAAAAAATGCATCATGTTAGTAAGTTCATAATTATTCGGAGAAAAAAATGTAAACAGATCTGCAGTGTCTGAGAGATAACACATTAAGTAACATATAGACACTTTGTCATGAGTGATTTTTTTTTCTGTTTACACTGTAGTTATGTAATGTTCTAAAGTAAACCACTCATCCACCACATGAAAACCAGTTACCAGTTTTAATGTTTGACTGAATGGTGTACAAATACGCGTGTGTGTGTGTGTGTGTGTGTGTGTGTGTAAAAAGTTCTATGTAGTAGCAATGCGCTCTTCTGGATAAAGATCTCAGATGTTGTACCTGAGATCTGCTAGAGCCACTCGCTAGGCGCAGCCCCGAGTGCTCCAGTTACCACTGGGACAACTGCTGCCTTTACTCCCAACATCTTTCCTAACCCCTCTTTCTTCCTTGATATTTTTCAAGCTTCTTGTGTTTCTTCTCCTCTTGATGTTGCTGTCACTTGGGATTGCTATGTCTATCACCACTGCTTTATTCTGTTGTTTGTCAATCAACATGTTGTCTGCTTCGACACCTTAGGAGGTGTGTTCCATACTGAAGCTCTGGACTTCCAGACCATACTAAGTGCAGATGTTCCCGTACACGATGCCAGCCATTTGGCTACGGTGTTCCATATATGCTGTTCCTGCGTGCGTTCACAGGAGTGTGTTTGCACAGCCTTTAACTGGGGTCCTGTCTGGTGTGGTAGAACCCCACCTCTATTGATCTTGTACTAAGTGCCTGTACTTGTACTGTCATTATTACTGCTTCTTTTTTCATTTTCATTTTTTTTCCACAAGCTGCATCAATTTTTGCAGACTTTATCTCATTGAGTTTCCTTCTTAGTACCACATTCTGGATCTGTCTTAACAGTTTTATGACCATGGAGCATCTTGAAAACATGACTTGCTGAAATAGGGGTTTCAAGATCTTCGGTGTACACTTTGGAGTTGTAATGTTTTTTTTTATAATATAATTTCTGATGTTTTCAGACAGCTGTTTTGTCTTTGCCATAGAAAAAAGACTCTGGAAACAATTAACCCATTTGTATGCAGTAAAACCATCATTGCTTGGTTCATTCAGATCGTGTGAACATTGATATTTAAGCACAGGTGAGTTTTTAAATTTAAATTGTAATAATTGTGCCATGTGTATATTTTACATTATATTTCATGTCTGTATAAAAGCATTTTGTTTTGGTAGTTGGTAGTTTTTTTTCAGCATTTATTAATTCTGATTATATAAAACTGCTCAATTTGCATTTATTTCTGATGAAACTTCTAAAATCTGTGTTTTGAATTTAGAGGTGACAATAATTTCACCCAGGAGTGTGTATAGAGTATGTACTCCACATTGTAACAAGGGGTGCAGCGGTTTATGTATCTGCCACAAACCAGCACATGATGGCACATGACATCCTGGATATTATATTAGTAATGTCAGCATGTATGTTAATCCATTCTTTGGAATATACCAGACACTATATAGATGTTGTATGTATTACAGGCATGTATATGTTTTCAAGGAAAAGCTCAAAAAAAGGGCCATATCAAAAGCGATAGCAGACGTGTAATTTGGTCTCATAGACATAACCTAATGCCTCTTTTTTAGGATGTCTGTTTTAGTTTTTTTCTGGCCCTTGCTTTTCTATGATGTATCTACATATCAAGATGGAATTTTCCTCTTGAATACCTGTATGTTTTGGGGTAGGATTTGATTCACAAAAATTTTTAACTAATGATGTATATTTGAAGACAGTCTGTGATTTCTTTGATCTCTAACAATCCAGCTCATTTTGTTGCTAAGCCCTGTTTTACTCACTTTATACTGCTTGCTTCATATGGAGGCTATGATTCAGTTTTTCTTCAGGTTCCATTTCTCAAAATTAGTAGGCCTGCATTGTTCAGGGTGTGATTGGTAGATTCTAAAATATCCGAGAGAATGAGAAGCTTCTGAGTATTCTATTAAAGACAGTGGGTTGCACGTGCATACACAGACACATACTCACACACACTTAAATACACCCTTTGACAGGCATCTGAGGGGCGGGACTTATTGACTGAGACATGAACTCATCAGAAGATTGTTCAGTCGGGCCACTCGTAATGGTGAAGTAAATTGAAAAATGCAATCAATGATTGAAATGAATGCTTGACGGTAATGATATCAGTGTGAGATAATCCAATAATTGCCAACCTGATGTATTCTCTATTGGTCTTTGGCCATTCTGCCTGTCACTATAAAGTATTCTCCCATTTTCTTTCCCCTTGCCAAGAGAATAAAGCAGAGATATTGAAAGAAAAGTAGGATACAGCTGCTATGTGTGTGGAGCTAATGAGGATAAGTCTTTCTTGATATAATACAAAGAAATTTGACCTCTTTATTCATTCAACACTAAGTAGCCATGGTTGTTAGAAATTATCACACACAGTGACCTCTTCCAGTTTTAGAGATAAGAAATACCGTGGGCGGGATGTTGGACTAAGGAAGGACCTGCAATAAAATAAATAAATGAATAAATAAACAGGGCTATGAAGGCAAACTACCTAAATGCCTTACAATCTTAAAGTGTTGCTGGACAGTGAAATAATTGAAGCAAATTTTTGTATGCTGTATACTCTAACTCTAAGATCAAATAATCTGAGCACTGATCATAACAATCGCAATGGTTGAGGCAATGTTACCATCAGTAGCAAGCATTGCAGGTAGTAAGTGTTAAGCAATGCCTAACTTTAAATGCTGTGTTATTATGCTTTGTATTTTTTGCTGGTGAGCTCCCACATCTGGTTCCATAATCCCTCAAAGCTCAAGCTAACTGAAAAAGAATTTCAGAAGACAGCTTGCTATGGGTGGTTTCCAGTCTATCGAAACCAGTGAGTACCATATGATTGCATCATTTGCATATTTAAATTTTGGAGGATGTTTACTCTATCTATTCAAAATTTGCCTCTGCTCTTATAAAAGCTAATGCAAGGTTGCCTCAATATTCAGTGTATAGGTTATTATAGTTGGAACTAGTGTGGGATGTGGAGTGCTAAAACATGACCGCGAACATGAATAGAGGCAGTGCTGGGTCTGGAATGACACGTTTTTCTTCTCCAGAGTTGCACAGTTGACAGCTAGCAGCTGGGAGATCCACTGATATTCAACACATATAATAGTAAATTTGCATCAGAAATTGACAGAGGCATAGTTAACATTTTCCCATCTTTTTGGTTTTACTTTAAAATGCTCCTACTCATTCAACTGAAACTGTGGTATTAGAGAAAGAGAGATTTTTATATGTTGCCTGTGCTCTAAATAGCAGTTCAGAGCACCTGTCATTTTTTGGAATAGAATTCAAGGAGGGCACTGCCGAATCTGAAATGGAAATGTTTTGAAGTACTGGATTTATGTGCTGTTCATGAACTGTTCTACACAAGTCCCTTGGTTGAGCATGTGTTGAGCAAAGATTGATCATCATGTTTGTGTTTGTGGTTGTATGTCAGAGACAGCCCAAAGACAAAGTACAGACTAAGAGTGGACGGACAAGTGCATTAATCACTTTGTTCTTTTTTAATAATTTTCTGGAAATTTGGGTTGAATTTGTACTAAATTTGGATGAAAAACTGACTACTCGCACATCATAATTTCCCTTTGTATCTCAAGTAAAAGCCAAAAGGTTGTATTTAAATGGAATTCAATGTAAATATTATAGGCCTTAGAGGCCCAGATCTAATGGCCTGTTGGACTTACCTCAGTGGGCTATTCATTGGATTTGTTTCGGTGCGTTCCTGTGACAGCAAGAGGATTTTTTGACCCTACCCAAATATAATATATAGTTTTCACAACTCTCTACCAGTAAGACTCCAGAATAGAATAATTGCCAGGATATCATTATATACAGTGAGGTCCAAAAGTCTTAGACCAAAGTATTCTGAGATTCTTGGACCCCACTATATGTTTAATACAACCGTTGGGATGTGTAATGAACACAGCAGCCTCTACAGGTTACTAGCAGGGCTCCAAACTCTTATCCTCTCTAACAGTCTGTTATGAGCACGACTACTAACTACACTAATTTATAATATAGAAATTACACCAATCAGCCACAACATTAAAACCAGTTACCCATTTCATTTTTTTGGTTCACTGTTGTGTATATTTGGACAGTGTTATATATGGCTCAGGCACAACTTAACTGGTTTAATGTTTTGGTTGATTTGTGTAGTTTTCCATCAACAGCCCTGTGCTGTTAACACATTAAAGCTAATGTACTCTCAAGTAGCTAGATGGCATACAAAAATATGACCCACCTTGTCAAAGACCACCTCTAAAAAGATCAAGTTTTTATTCTTGTTAACATGAGTGAAATGAGACTTAAAACTTAGAGATTATTAATTCAGATTTTCTTGTTTTGTCATCGGAAAGACATCAGACTTTTGCTACAGGCTTGGGGTATATTTTGGTAAAGTCCAGCTAGCAGTGTACAGAGCATCAGGCTCATACCAATGTGCTTTTGACGATTTTATGGCACACTTGGATATGCGATGGCATCAGAAAGAAAATATTATCATACATTATGCAGTCCTGGTGAAATTACTGGCAAAATGTGTTACCAAGTGAAAAAAAACTAGGTTTGAGGCAAAGGTCTTTTGTCTTTCAGCAAGACAACAATAAAAACCACAGGAACAAAAGAATGATTGAATAGGTAAAGATGGATTGTTTTAAACTGCAAAATCCCATTGAAAACCTCTTGTTAGGTTAAGAGTTTGAATGCATAGCAGTGGAAGAGTGGTGGAAACTACCAGCAGACTGGTTCAAGAAGCTTTTAGATGGCTACAAGAGACATTTGGAGGCTGTCATAATCCCTGGCAAGGAGGTCGAAATGTGCTGCAGGATTGGCAACAGCACACCCTCTACCATGCCTCCCCTCCCAATTGGGACACATGGTGAGTTATTTTGTGCACTTCAAGAAAATGCCAGTTCACCAGTGCTACAGTCCTCAACTTGCACAAGCGTCAAAATAGAGCTCAAGGTGTGCAATAACTTTCAATAGTTTTAGACTCCAAGTCACATGGCTTGGACTTGCAACATACACAGAGACAAAACATTTAAACTGCTGATAGAACACAGCCTTTCACAATCCAAAGAAGCTGCTTAAAAAATCTAAACTTTACCCACAAGTATTTTAATATAGAAGTACCACAACAACCCTAGCACATAGCCTAGCTTTCCATCAAAAACAGTGTTTCAATCTTTGGACTGACAGATAGTTTGTCCTGATGTGAGAGGAACAGATGATTCATCAGTGACAAAAATTCAAAAACTTCACAGAGCAGTCCACAAAAAACACAGACTCCACCAGATTGATGCAAAATCTGAAACTGTTAATATCTTAAGACATTTTACTATAGAATAATGTCTAAAACCTGCAGGTGGCTCTTCACTGGTCTACATGTCTGTGTGGTAAGATGAGGTGCAGCAAGCTATTTACCAATATGTGAAACATCAGAAAATACAAATCAGCTTCTTTCTCACATCAAACTTGTCTCTTTAAACAACTCAACATCATCATGTGTACCCTATTTAATTTTTATACAATTTATACAGGAATTTTTACATTACTTAACATTATTCAAAGGTGCTAGTTTAACTTTTATTGATATCATATCTCCATTAAGTTGATTAACTTTATAATTCTGTGTTAGGACCTCCAGTATTTGGATCAAGTTGCTTGCAAAAAATAAGGAGTTAAAGTTTTGCCTCTTCAGCTGTTGTTTTAATCAACAGTTTGTATCTTCTACTGTTCATTTCATTTTCTGATGTTGTGATCAGTTATAATCCTGGCAATCAAAACTTTAGTTTTATTTATTTTTAAGCTTTATTATTGATTTTGATGGATTCAAACATGGATTTAGCTTTCATAAAACGCTATCAAATACTAACTGTGGTTAGAGTGGTGATATACCACTAGAGTGGTGATATACCAAGTCGCCCACCAACCAGAGGGGTTGTGGTTTGATCCCCCACTCGTCCAGTCCGCATGTCGAAGTGTCCTTGGGCAAGATACTGAACCACAAGTTGCCCCTGATGTGTATCATCAGAGCACGAATGTGTAGGTATGTAGTTGCGTATCAATATTTAGAAAAAAAATGCACATGTAAATGTGTGTAGTGTAAAAGAGCTTTGAGAGGTTGAAAAGTCCTATATAGTAATGGTCCATTTTCACCTGATCATTTTGCTTTGAACTATTTTTTTCTCGTTATTTGGTCTTAAAAAAGCATTAATTCTGTAAATTGACTTGGTAAATAAAGGTTATAAAAATTAATGTGGAGTCAGTGTGTACATTAGCAAATATGATGTCTGACTCCATAGTTTTCTCTGGGCCTCTGCCGAATTTGACCAGCGACGATATGTACAGCGACATGTCATCGTTCCGTCGCTGGCTGTCAAGGTGGTGTCCATGAAACGACACTGGCTTTATAGACAGTTGGTGGACTTTTGAGGAAGACCTGGTCTGATTAGGACAGATGGCTACATCCCACTATGGATGCAGCAGCTCTCATCTCTAGAAATCTGACTTTATTAGAAAACCAAAACTATGACAAGCCAGAGCTGAGCCCAGGAAGCAGAGTTGTAGTCTTACACACTTCTCTGTGCCTCCATTACTGCTGTCACCCACTAAATACCCCATAGAGACTGTCTGCCCCCGACCACCTAAATGAATTAACTCAAAAACATGCAGAAGAGGAGCTGTAATGAAAAACCTAATAAAAATAAAGACAACCAATACTGAAATACAGCAAAATATGAGAATTAAATGTGGACTCTTAAACATTAGATCTCTCTCATCCAAAGCTGTATTAGTTATTGATCTGATATCAGATCATCATATTGATGTATTTTTCTTACTTGGCTGTCTCATGATGAATTTATTAGCTTAAATGAATCCACCACCTCCAGTCATATTAATACTCATATTCCCAGAGACACTGGCCCAGGAGGTGGAGTTGCAGCCATTTTGAACTCAAGCCTGTTAATCAACCCTGAACCTAAAATCAGCCATGACTCATTCAAAAGTCTGATTCTTAGTCTTACACACAAAACCTGGAAAAGTTTAAAACCTGTTCTATTAGTTATAGTGCTCCTGGACCATACTCTGAATTTCTACCTAATTTCTACCTAGTTTTTATCATCCTTAGTCATTGGTACAGACAAAATAATTATTGTAGGTGATTTAAATATTCATATTGACGTTTAAATTGATAAGATTAGCACTGCATTTATCTCAATTTTAGATTAAGTTGGCTTTGCCAAATAAACCCACTCATTGTTAAACCATCCCCTCGACCTTGTTCTGACCTATGGCATATAAATTGAACAATTAATCATCTTTCCACAGAATCCTCTTCTCTCAGACCACTGTTTAATAACTTTTGAACTTCTGTTACTGGATTACACACCATTAGGGAAAAATGTCTTTACTAGATGTCTATCTGTCTATCAAGTCCTAATTATACTCATATTCCCAGAGACACTGGCCCAGGAGATGGAGTTTCAGGCATTTTTCCAATCAAGCCTGTTAATCAACCCTGAACCTAAAAACAGCCATGACTCATTCAAAAGCCTGATTCTTAGTCTTATACACAAAACCTGATGGAGTTTCAGGCATTTTTCCAATCAAGCCTGTTAATCAACCCTGAACCTAAAAACAGCCATGACTCATTTGAAAGCCTGATTCTTAGTCTTATGCACAAAACCTGGAAAACCTTCTACGGCATATAAATTGAACACTTAATCCTCTTTCCACAGAATCCTCTTCTCTCAGACCACTGTTTAATAACTCATGAACTTCTGTTATTGGATTACACACCATTAGGGAAAAATATCTTTACTAGATGTCTATCTGATAGTGATGTAGCTAAATTTAAACAATTGATTCCACAATATAACAGAGTATGCTAACTTTAGCCCCTCCCATATAGATCAGCTTGTTGACAGCGCTTCAGGCTCAATAGGAACAACACTCAACTCTATCGCTCCTCTTAAAAAGAAGATAATGAAACAAAGGAGTTTAGCTCCATGGTTTGACTCCCAAACCCGTGTATTAAAACAAACAACACGAAAACTTGAAAGGTTATGACGCTCACCTAAACTGGAACAATCCTGTTTAGCCTGGCATGACACTCTTAAAATTTACAAGAAGGCCCTCAGCGATGCCAGAGCAGCGTAATACTCATCTTTAATAGAGGAAACTAAAAACAGCCCTGGTTTCTTTTCAACACTGTAGCCAGGCTGACTGAGACTCATAGCTCTATTGATCCATTTATTCCTGTAGCTCTCTCTACTTATTCTAGATGTCACTGCTCTGGCCTCTAGCACCACTGCAAGGAATCTCGTAGTTGTCTTTGATCAGGACACGTCCTTTAACTCCCACATAAAACAAACTTCAAGGACTGACTTTTTCACCTTCATGATATCTTGGTATCAATAAATCAGGCAAAAATGATGCAGAAAAACTAGTACATACTTTCGTTACTTCTAGGCTCGATTATTGCAACTCCCTATTGTCAAGCTGTTTCAATAAAACATTAAATACTCTCCAGCTGATTCAAAATGCTGCTGTGAGAGTATTGACAAGAACCAGAAAGAGGGATCATATATCTCCTGTGTTAGCTTCTCTGCATTGACTCCCTGTGAAATCCAGAATACAATTTAAAATCCTCCTCCTCATCTACAAAGCCCTTAATGGCCAGACACCATCCTGTCTTAAAGAGCTCACAGTACCCTATTATCCCAGTGGAACACTTTGCTCCCAGAATACAGGACTACTAGTGGTTCCTGGAGTCTCCACAAGCAGAATGGAGGCAGAGCCTTCAGTTATCAGGCTCCTCTACTGTGGAACCATCTTCCAGTTTGGGTCCAGGAGCAGACGCCCTCTCCACGTTTAAGAGTCGACTTAAATCCTTTCTCTTTGATATAGCATATGGTTAGAACTGGCTCAGCATTAACGCGAGCCATCCCCTCACTATTAATGCTATAGGCCTAGACTGCCAGGGGACTTCCCATGATGCACCAAGCTTCCCTTTCCACCACCTCCTCCTCTCTCCCCATGTGCATTAACACCTCAAAAATGCTCATTACTGACTGCCCTTCCTCTCTCTCCTGTAGGTTTGTGCTTCCTCGTCTCTCTCCTCTTCCTCCTGTCACTTTCTACAGGTTTTTTCTGGTGCTCCTGAGTCTGGATCCATGGTTACAGATCCACCTACTGCCCCATGAGCCTGATCAACACCCGCTGCTTTAATTATTATGATTACTACTGTTACCATTTCATTTAGTCCTATTAGTAATATTATTAGCCCTGTTATTATAACTACAGTACATATAGCTATTAGTCCCATTATTATGCTATGCGCTCTCTCCTCCCTCCTGCCCCCCTCCCATCTTTCTCTCTCTTTGTCTTACTCTCAACCCAGCCGGTCGAGGCAGACGGCCGCCCACCATGAGTCAGGATCAATTCAATTCTTTTCAAGTAAGTTGAGGAACAGCTTGCTCTTAAGATAAATGGTCATCAAAGAAGCCATCTTTCTAAACCACATTGTTGAATCAAACAGACATATACTAAGTAGCTCTATTCAGCCATAATAATCCTGCTCAGGGAACACCCTGGCCCTCACTTGCCTTTTCAGATCATTCAGAAAGGAGTAATTCACCAAAACTTAGCTGCAAATGATTTGGTACTAAAAGAGAGAAAAATCCACCATCATCTATAATCCCTCATTTCACCATAGGTTCTCTCTCTGCATGCTCCTTTCAGGCTCAATAAGATTTTGATCAGCCGAGTTCTTGGCTTTTGTCTTTATTCCATTGTTTTTGGTATGGATAATGTATACAGTGTTGTAGAGGGCTTTTTTCTCTCCCCTATCTGATGTTTTCTGTGGCTCTTCACTGCCTAAAGATCTTTTGATTTATGCAATCTCTGTATCTCTCACTCTTTCATTCTGTTTTCCCTTTGTCTATATCAGCTGTTCTCTGCAGCAATTAACATGAATTAGTGCAGAAAAAAAACTAATGAAATCTTTTTTGCAGACATTTGTTGGAGTTTACTGTAATAGGTATGCACTGTGAATAAGGCTCTAACAAAAGCTTTTATTTCTATCACCAACTCAGGGTTTAAGTATTACCAGACTAATTGTAAACATTGGTACAAAATCGCTTGAGTACTATGTGTAAATGGACAGGACCGGCGCTATTGGACATGTTTTCTCCTTGGTGTTTGCGTTAGTTGTACAAGCCCTGATTTTATTCGCTCCCCACATCACGATATGGTAAATGTATGCTGGAAAATACTGAGAATACCTTCTGGGAGCTTTGGGCCTTCACCAGATTTACTCTGCTCAGGGCCTGTCAGGCTGTGGATATTATTACTGACTTCAAAGTTTTTTAAGACTCACTGCTGCACTTTCGATAATTGTTAGACCACTAATTATGTGTGTTAGTTCCAGTAATTGTTTGGTGTGAAGCAAAAGCCTGAAAATATCAAAGAAAACTTGAGAATATAGGCTGAAATTAAAAGATGTGTCTCTTGGGAATACACAAAAAACCATCAGCATACAA
The DNA here is from genome assembly GCA_016859345.1 of Istiophorus platypterus. NCBI lineage: Eukaryota > Metazoa > Chordata > Actinopteri > Istiophoriformes > Istiophoridae > Istiophorus > Istiophorus platypterus. The sequence continues at coordinate 23,886,360 of CM029112.1, read as the reverse complement.
TCATAAAAATTTTCTACCTTCCTTTTCCCACCCATTATTTCTCTCTTCATACTATACAGTGTTAGCTTTCTCTCCCAAAACAATACTGTCTTTTTTCTCCCAAAACAGTGCTGGCCAATGCTGGAACTGCTTACCTGGCAACCCCTCAAGGTGATGCAAATGGGAACGCTTTGTGTAAAGTGCCACTTACTGACTATATACAAGAAAATTTTCCACAGAGCCTCAGATCAGGCTCATAACCTAAAAGTAGCTTGAAAAAGTAGGTTTTGCATATTTTGAAAAAAAAAAAGGATAAAGTTGGAAATGGGCATGGCCCATTTAGTATGGGTATTCATGATCTTAAAAGGATGCTTTTAGTCCTTTTAAGACCATCTCTTGCACAATCTTTAGATCAACATTTTAAATTGTAAAGTGGTTTTTCAAAAATGTAATGGCGATTATAACGTACTTTTCTTTAGGCGGCTGTGGCTCAGGTGGTAGAGCGGTTGCCTACCAACCAGAAGGGTGGTGGTGTTGGTTCGATCCCCGGGTCCAGTCCACATGTCAAGATACTGGGCAAGGTACTGAAACCCAAATTGCCCTTGATGTTTGTGTCATTGGTGTATGAATGTGTAGGTGTGTGCCTCAATGTAGAATGAAAAGGCAATGTAGAAAGAAGCCCCATGTGTGTGTAAATGGGTGAATGTGTCAGTAGTGTAAAAGCGCTTTGAGTGGTCAAAAAAAGACTAGAAAATTGCTATATAAGTACAGTCCATTTACATATTTACTTACTAACTATGTGTGGAGACCCACCATAGCCGGACAAGAATGTTAAGAATGGAAGATTTTGCAAAATACATAATGCCAACTACTTCTTTTTACAGTGGCAATTTTAAATTGGGAAACTGTAAAATTTGGGATAGCTGCTGATATTTTACCTATACTAACTACATAGCAACTATGGCTAACATTAGGGAAAGATCATTATGGGGTAGGTTAAATAAATGAATAGGTTTAGGAAACAAAAACACCCAGGACATGGTGTAGTTCAGCTTAGTAAAATAAAGCAGCTGGTAAAGGTTAAGATTGGGGTCATAGCTAACAAAAAGGCAAACTCTAACTGCTTTTCTATCACAGGACAAAAACTTTGGTATATACTGTATCAGCATGTGATGTGCTACACAATCATCCACCACCCTGACCTCCAGACCATTACTTTATACCTTTCTATGTAAAGAACACACTACTTCCTGTGTTTGTGCTGAATATTGGCAGCAGATATTAATCATTATATGTGGAAACCGATTTGATTGTGATATACTGGGCTTTGAAGCCTCACTTTCCAAACTGACCCATTGGTAAGTTACCCTGTCCTTGGAAAAACATCTTAGTATAGAGAAACATACTTGGACAACCACAAAAAAGGTTAGATATTTGCTTTATTGCTTTATTAAAGCTCCTTAGATCCAGTAATATGCAGGACACATCCACTAACATTACTCATTTTCCTCTTCAGTTAGTATTTGCTGTATTGTTGACCTCTGTGCTTGCGGTTAGGGCTTGACTTAGGTCAAAGTTATGTCATGGGTAGATGTCACATAACAATTTTTGAATTTTTTAATTATCATTATTAAAGGAGATTTTTTACGCCTTTATTAGATAGTGATTGCAAAGGAAACGACCGATAAAAAAGGGAAAAGGGATAAAGCAATGGTCCCTAAAAAAATTTGAACAGGTGTGTTTTGGTTCATTGTTGGCATCTAACTCCTAAGCCAAGGAGAGGGGAGCCACAGTGTCAGAGTTTAGGTTGGGTTTAACAAGAGGAAAAAAAGCAATGGAGAAACAGACTTTGAAACAACACAAAGTGGGTGTTCCGGAAGAGAGCCTTCAGAGCTTTTTCTAATGTAACCCGCAGCTAATGTAGTTAGTCAATGATATGCTAACTCTTGGCCTTTTAAGTAAGATGTTTAGCCAAGTCTACTAATGTTAGTAATTTAGGCTAAAGTCGATGAATACATTAATTGATGCATTCCTTATATTTAGCTTCTTATATTTTAAATTTAAGAAGGTCAGGTAAGAAAAAAAAGAACAGCCCCTCAAAATCCTTTGGACTCTATATATTGCTCTTACTACCGCTCTACGCAAACCATTTTGTTGTGTTGAGAGATCAAAAGCTTGAACGATCTGCCATTCTTAATTATAGTTTCTAGATTATGATTGGAAAATTTCTGTTCATAAGAGGTGTTCAGTGAACAAATTTTGACTAGTAAAGGTAACGTTTGGATGCAATTGTTGTATAAGGTGAAGCTAAGAAGTATTATTATCATTATTTCCTCTCTCAGGCTTGTTAAACCAACAAAGCAAAGTAAAAGTGCCTGAATTGTTTCAGCATTAAAGTCATTTTATGGATCTATTTACCCTTAACTATTTCTCCTGATTGAAATATTGTGGATAATTTAATACAGTTGTGCTCATCTTGCTGATGGCTGAAGGAAAGAAGGCTTTTAAAGATCATTGTCATTTTATAATCAACAGCTAATGGTCCCTTCTCTTGTAGATTTCAGGCCAACTGATGAACTGCGAACAAGAGCAGCTGAGGGTAAGTCCTACCCATATGTATCTTGTAAAAAAAAAACCTCCTGTATATTCCACACATCCACACTTGATTAGACATGTTTAAATACAGAAACACTTTGCTATACCTGACTGAGATTTTTTTGCATGTACACTGTATTTGTGTGATTACAGTCCTATGCAATATGCATGTAATTGTTTTTTCATAAATGTCTACAGATATGGTAAGAAGTGCATTGGTGATGGTGAGATAATTTGTATAGATGTTTTACAAAGTACAAGGAGCTACAAATATTCATATCGTTAAGAGATTAAAGATTTTTAGATTTAAATGGTATATATATATATATATGAAAAAGGAAAACAAACTGAAAGTTTATATCAAACTCCTGACGGAGCATCAGTACAACTGCAGAAAGAGACCAGCTTATGCATCATATACATTTGTTTGTTTCAATGACCACATGATCTGCTCTGTTCTGTATCATATTTGCAGCTCAAGGAGATGGAATATAACTTAACACCCACTGAAAATCTTTTTTTACTGACCTCCAGTGGTTTCAATTTTACCTTTGGTAAAGCAGGTGTATTCTAGGAACCTATGATATCACCACTTCTGTTCTATTGGAAGTGCCACCCTCACAACTTCATTGATGAGGATTGCCTGGGCAAAGACACAATGGCAGAATCCAGTATCTTATACTGCATGGAAGTGGATACTTTTTCTGAAAAAAAAACCAACCAAATTTTATGATATAAAAAGTCATCAAATAAACAACATGCAAACCAACATATAATCCAAAACAGAATGGAATAAAACAAGAAGCATTAGTTGTTAAGATTGTTTTTACAAAACTACTGTGACAGAAGAGTAGACTGTGGCTTTGTACCTACGTTAACAAAGAAGGCAATGTTAGCTGCTATGGTTGTAAAGCTAACATGCATAAAGGACAGTTTACCAGAGCCAGCAAACCCACTGCAGATAGCAATGCTCACAAATCCCCTGTTAACATCAAACATAGCAAAACTAACGTTAACCACCTGTCAAGCAGAGCAGAAACACAGCAACCTCCACCTTCATCTTCATTTCTTTTAACTCTAAGGTTTAAGATGGATTTACCATCGGGACTACCAGGACAAATCCCGATGGACCATCAAGTGGACCACTGCATCTGTGCGCTGGTGGACCATTAAAAAAAATCTATTATTAGAGTTTTTACTGGCCTTCTTTGTTTGCCTGTCATCCACTGGTCCCTGTGGAGTGCAGGGCTGAATTTCTTTCCCAGACCAATCAGGCAATCTTGGAAAGCCTCACTAATGTTAAATAATGTCTTCTCCCTCACCTGATCATCGGCCTCCAATTTCAACCTTTGCTCCTAAGATTTTCTCCTCTTAGGCTTTTTATCGGCTATTTCTTGTTCTCTTTTGTGTATCACATTAGCATACAGTGGAATTACCATTTGTCTGACTTCCACCCCCCCATCTGTGCACACCCCAAGTTGCTGATTGGCTCGAATTGTTGGTGCTGTTTATAGAGCCAGGGCTGTCCAGGAACACTGTGTAGGAAAATTTTTTTTTTTGGCACACATACACACAAAATGGACAACTAGGGAACCATGAGAAGATATTTAATTAATTAGATTTTAAAAGAAGTGTATTAAATTAAAGTACTATTGACTTTTATTGATTTTTCAAATTTGTATTATTAGTATATCAATATGTGGTTCCAAGGTGAATTTACAATCAATGACTCTAGCATTTGAGGTACAGATTTGAGAAAAAGTAATGTAGCCATTGTCTTCGGCTCTGGAGAAGAGTATTCATTATTTTAAACTGCATTTAATACAAGTTTAAGATATATGTGTGTCTTGCAAAATGCGGAAAAAAGCGGAAGGTTTTCAATATATAATTTTAAAGGGCCACCCCAAAATTACAAAATAGTATCATCTGCATAAAGGAGGAAATTACATGTCTGTAAAGACTATATATATTTTTTAATATAAAGCATGAACAGGATTGGTCCTAAGATTGAACCTTGTGGGAGGCCTTTTGGTTACTGGTAAGAACTCTTATTTAGCATTACCTACTTTTATGCACTGTTTTGAAGGGTTCCAATTTTACCTTGATGGTTCCTTTCATTTGACTACACTGGCAGACAGGGGATTGAGAGCAAACTGAGGGCCAAAGTTTATTGGTTACTGTTATAATTAGTAAGAGGCAGCCTTATTGTTAATTAATATATTTGTAAGATTTGCTGAACCCATTCCTTCATCAAAAAGGTGGCTGTGGCTATTAGAAGCTCTACATATTTTTTTTCCTCTATTAGTATCAAACTTATGGAATTGTGGGCAGAGAGGAAACTGTAATTTTAGTGGAGTTTACTACTTTCTGGAATTTAATTTGATTTAACCAAAGCTAGAGATGTAGTTGATTAAGTAGAAATTAGATTTTACTTTTCTTATTGAGGAGGTGCAATAATTTCTTGAGGGTGCCCTTGGACATCTCTGTTTGGTTCTGACCACATCTTCAAAACCAGAACATTCACATTCTGTAAAAGAGTGGTGTTGACATGTTTGTGTTCTGTAAACACCCATTTGTCTTACAATCAGTCAGACAACAAAAGAAATTCCAAGATGAGTGTTTTCTTTCATTTTTTTATGTCCTATGAAGTATTACTGCCCAACTTTTAAAAACACAACAGACCGTATTAAAATCACACAAGGGTAATGGCAACTGCCAATTTTTAGGTCATGGGGGCACGGACTTGCCTGGTGGATGGATGGATGCAGTCCTCTGACAGTCAAGTATTTCTAGTATTTCACGTTTTTGAGTATTTGATGTTGCATCAGGCATCAAGAGTTCAGGACACACTAATATGATACACGGGAATTGACTGGCAGTAAAACAATCTGCTTCATTATCCTCCCAAAATGTTAAGATGTCGGCTATATGATCAACTGCTTTTACATACCATGTAAAATGCATTGATACTATGTGTGTACTATTTTTAGAAGAAATAAAATCCTAATGACTCTTATTTATGTTGTATTATGACATCAGCAGATACATGCCTTAGACACTCATGAATGATTGTTTTGATTTAACTGATATGTCTAATGCATCCGTATGTTGAGCACATGTTGGTCTAATTACTGACTTGAACAGAGAATTGACTTGAGAATAGCAGTGAACCAAGAGCCTCAATCTAAATCTTGAAGATTGAGTAGAGGTAGTGCATATCCACACTTAATGAGTGAGAGATCTTGCTTTCTTCTTGCCTCATGGGATTTGTATTATATTGCCATGTTGAGCAAAAGTGTTTTCCCAATAACCAACCATGAACCTGCAAAAAAAAAAAATGCAGTTACAGCAGTAATAAGTTGAGCCTTTGTTAACTTTGATGCTATGCAGCATAAAGCTCATTAAATTGTGGGTACTTTTTAGTCTAAAAATAAACTTCCAGGCTTAACTTTATTATTCAAGCCATGGCATCTTATTGCAATCCCCTCTCACACAGCTACCAGCCAATTTCATTTATTTTCAATTGTCCATAGCCGTAAAGAAACGAACAAGTATGAAACAAGTAAAAGAGAAATGAGAAGCAAATAGATTACACTATCGGATGGATTTAGACTCAGATTTTATTTTTCTTTTCTGTGTGATTATTTAGCTTTTGGGGCATTTTTTTAAAATCTAAGCACTTTTTATCACAGCAGGTTTTTTTAATCACCTTTTACATCAATACACGTCATGCAAAAATGCTGTTATTTCATTTCTTTGTTAATCCTTTTCTCTAAGGACTGATATGCCAAATAATGTCCCTGATCCCTGATCCTATTTAACCCATTCAAGATAACATTTTATGTTCTATGAAGACCTATGACCACATATTATAATATATATATATATATATATATATATATATATATATATATATATATATATATATATATATATATATATATATATATATATATATATATATATATATATGCTTTTATGCTTTTTAATACTTACCTTTGCACAAAATTTAACCTGCCAGATATTGAACACATGATGTTCCCTGGGATCAAATGACTTTAGTATGCATTTGCCATCCGAGTGAAAATATTATATTGTACTATATGCTGCCAAATGTGTAATTAATTGTAATCGGAAAGAAATCGAAGGGGCCTGAATACTTTCTGAATGAACTGTAATTTCTCTAGATGACATTTCCTTGGTCTCCAGCACCACCATTAGATTTCACCATTGGTTATCTTTGAACAGACTTCAACCACTGTATGTTTTCACCTACCTATTATTGCAAAATCAGGCACATCCTATCTCAAAAATATGCAGAAAAACTAATCCATGTATTTGTCACCTTCCAGCCTGATTATTGCAATTCCCTAATATCAGGATAACCCTACAATTCTCTAAAGACTCCTGGGCTGATCCAGAATGCTGCTGCATCTGTACTGACAGGAACTAGGAAAAGAGATCACACTGTGTTTCTCCCATATAATCCTCTGTGCAATGGCTTCCTGTGAAAGGGAGCAATTGCACTGCATATCTTGAACCACCCCTTAGTTATGCAGCCCCCTCCCCCTGCCTATATTTCCAGGAGATTTCCCATGATGCACAAAGCTCCTCTCTTCTCCTCTCCCACTATATCTGTATGCATTCATATACCATTAATTCATGTTACTAATGTAGCATTTTCAATTCCTGTAGTTTTGTGCTTTCTCTACACTCCTGCCATTTTCTGCAGCTATTTCTGCCTCTGCAGCTGCAGTGTCATGATCTGATTACAAGCAACTTACTGGTCCCATAGTCCTTTTAATTATTATTATTATCATTATTATAAATAGTAGTAATAGAAGTAGTTACAGTACAAATCAGTATGGAATTTATTATAAAGTGTGCCTTATTGGGTGTCATACTGCTCAAGGTCTCCTGCCTTTTAAAGTGAGTTTTGTATCCAAGTGCATGCTTATGGGGGAAGGTTGGGTCTCTGTAAATACTAATAAAAAGAAAGTGGTCTCGAACTGCTCTATACAACTGACAATACATATCTGAGGAAAAAAAAAGCCATGGTTTTGCAGAATAATGTAGAGCTCAGAGAGAGGATTTTGCCGAGGCACAGATCTGGGGAAGGCTACCAAGAAATTTCTGCTGCATTGAAGGTTCCAAAGAGCACAGTGTCCTCCATACATTAGAACAACCAGGAATCTTCTTAAAGCTGGCAACCCAGCCAAACCGAGCAATCAAGGGAGAACGGCCTTGGTAAGAGCTTGGTATGCTCCAGAGATCCTGTTTGGAGATAGGAGAAAATTCCAGAAGGACCAGAGCAGCCGTCCTCCGATCTTTGCTTTGTCGCAGAGTGGCAACACAGAAGCTCCTCCTCAGGGAAAGACACATTAAAAAAACATAGAGTTTGCAAAAGAGGACCTAAAGTACTCAAACTGTAAGAAAGAAGATTCTCTGGTCTGATGAAAACAAAATAGAACTGTTTTACCTCAAGTATGGTGGCAGCTTCATGCTGTGGTGGTGTTTTTCAACAGCAGATAGACTGGTCGGGTTATCCTACCCTCTGAGATCTGAGTAAAGACATACTTTTTCCTTAAGGATTTTTTTCCCCTTTTGAGTCTACTTTTTTGTGTTAGCATCTCAGGATTTTCGACTCCCACCAATTAGAAGATGCTCAGTGGCTCTGTAGTCTGACCACAATGGTGAAGTAACTTGTGTCATCAGAAGTTAACTACAGGAGTCAGGGTGTTTTCATCAAGCAGCCTATAGGTGGTGCCATTATACAAGCCAAAATAAATGAAAGATAAATGATAAATATAATAAAAGATAAAAAACAAGTAACTTTCAGTGAAGCCCGGGGCAGTCATAACTCCAAGGTTGAGTGACTGAATTGGAGGAAATTCAGAAAAAAAGGCTATATATTCTGGCCATGGTAAGAGTTGCAGTTCCAACCTGTGGCAAAATGGAGTTTTTGCTAGAGTTGCCTGTAAGCTCCCCTGTGCATATAGACAGTATTGAGAGTGTTGGTCCACAAAAACAAGGACATATTCGGGTTTCAGGATTATCCAGGGGAAATAACAGTGATCCAGTTCAATTGACAGCCATACATGCCCATGCCATAATACATTGTGCCTCCACATTGTTTTACAGATGATGTGTTAGCTTTGGATCATAAGCCATTCCTCTCCTTCTCTGTACTCTTCCCATCATTTTGATACAGGTTAATCTTTGTTTCATCTGTCCAAAGAATCTTGTTTTAGAGTTGGGCAGGCTTTTTGGATTTTTTTTGGTAAAGATTAATCTGGTCTTTTGCTTCTTGAGAGTTTTTCAACAGTTCTTAATGTTATCAAGAAGCATAAAACTTTTAAGACATTTCCAGGATGTTTTACTAAGAAGAAATTCAATGAAAGAAGATTGTGAAAGTTTTCTTTGAGTGGATTTTGAGGAAAAAAAACAACAAAAAACAACAACAAGACATATAAAAAGCTTCTGGATGACTTGGAGCAATCTGGAGTGGTGCTTTTAGCCTTGACTATATATAGCACACTAAACGAAGTAGGGCTCCATGGGCAAAGACCAAGGGGGACACGACTGTTAAAAGAAAGGCACAAAAAGGCAAGACTAAGGTTTGCAATAACTTATATATTAGCCACAGCCTTTCTGTGATAATGTTCTTTGGACAGATGAAACCAAAGTAGAGCTCTCTGGGAATGCTTTGTATCAATTTGTTTATAGGTGATGAAATAAAGCTCTAAAGTAAAAGAGAACACTATCTACAGTATATCATGGAGGTTTTATCATGCTGTGGGGCTGCTTTGCTGCCTCTGTTACTGGAGGCATTGAGCATATCTCAGGAATGAGGAAATCCAAAGATTACCAAGGCCTTTTTAGCAAAATGTGTTAACCAGTGTCTGAAAACCTACAGACAGCTGCAAGAAGCTTCTAGATGGCTACAAGAAACATTTAGAGTCTGTCATTGTTGCTAAAGGTTTTGCCACCAAATCTTGTAAGTATTTTTCCTTGGAAAAGTTAAACAGAATTTGGCAAGAATTCCTGGGAAATGTCGGGAGGTCAGTTTCATTTTTTTAATTGTTTTTCAGAGGCCTTATAAAGTTGGATATAGCTAATGCAATGTGACCATATTTCAAAGCATTCTTATTTGTAAAATGGTGGACAAAATGGTTTAAAATTCAATTAAACTCAATTAAACTCAATTCAGTTTTATTTGTATAGTGCCATATCATAACAGCTGTTATCTCAGGGCACTTTTCATACAGAGTAGGTCTAGACCAGACTCTTTATAGTAAAAGAGAATTAAAATTTGATCTTCATTTTGCTTTTGATTACTTAATTTTCAAACCCAACATTAAACCTTGAAAAGGAATCAGGAGTGACTGTGAGAGCAGCTCTTCCCACTCTCAAGGTTTTGTCCCATTATTGTGAATCTCATTTGGACAGTCAGCTTTGCCTATAGTCATTGTTGGAGAATAAGATGTCCAGATCAGGGCCGGACTTTTTCTCTGGACCTCCCTTCCATGTTTATCTTCTGTGAGGGTGATGAGTGACTGGAGTCTCAACAAAATTCAAAGAAAACTCAGTGGAGATAAACAGAGTTTGAATAGAATAGAGTTTATTCTTCCACAAGAGATAAACTGTAGCTGTCTTCAGAGATGCAACTGCCGAAGAACAGCCAAACATCATCCTTTACACTTAAACACGTTAACCCTAACAAATGATTCTCAACCTGTTTCCCACAAAAAATGACCTCTGTCCTTCCTGGAAAATAATGGTGACATCCTGTCCATATTAGGAGCCTTTGGGGCTTCTGGTCTGAAAATAATGGTATTTGGCCCTTTGGAAATTCCCCAGCTCTCCCAGCCCACACGGGAAAGTCCAGGCTCCTCTTTACTCCATTACCCCTTAGGTTGTCGAGGTGGCATTTTCAAAAAACATCAATACACTGTGTATTGTCAATAGTCATTTCATGTGTACCGTAACAATTTTTTCTTAACTCTTAGCAATCACATTCCATCTTCCATACACCACAAGACTGTGATTCAACATTATTTAGATATTATATTGAATGATATTTAATAAATTCTGTTATTAAATGTAACACACATTTTATATGTTTATGCATCTTGGCACACAGAAAATATACTGCTGGGGTTTTTACTACTATATTACATCATTCTCCTAAATCATCATGACAATTGATAAAGTTCCTTTAAAGTGATTCTGGGAGGGGATGAATCAGCAGGAACCATCTCAATTCGATTGCTAGTGGAGGAGGAAAATGAAAAACAGTTCATCATAGATGCAACACTGTTGAGTCACGTCTTTCAGTCTTAAGGTGTTTTGATATTAAATGTGTTTATTTAGCTTCAAACAGGAAAACCTGTACATAGAAATGGCCTCCTGCCCTCATTGTTCCAAAGTTTTAATTTGACTTTATTACCATACTGTAAGTGTTTTGGCAACTGCACATAATTTAATACAACTGTAATGAAAAGAAGAAATTTAAGAAGAGCTTCTGTCAAACAGTGTCACACAAGATCTCCTCTCTGACAGCACTACTGTGCAGTATAAGTGATTTAGCAGTGCTCAAAGCCTAACTTACAATCATAGCTTGCTGTGTTATAAGTTAGAAGAAAATAGACTTGAAGACTTTGGCTAGCTGTTCCATGCATAAAGTGCAAGCCACATTCAGCAGAAAGTAGAGCATGTTCTCAGTAGTTGTTGGATTCCAACCAGGTTGTGCTGAATTTGTTTGTGATTTTCATGGACAGAATCTCAATGCACCGCTGGGGGATGGCAACTGTATGGTATGGTGTTTTCTGGCTTGCATGTCTTTTTGTCCATGACATGGTTCTGAAAAATGTAATGACCTGTTGTCCACAACTGAGGGTAAGATGGAGCGTTACTTTGGTCAGTGAATTCGTGCTGCATAAGCGATAATGTGGATGCTGTACTAGATTGCACTTGACTGTACTGGACTGTGGTGGTGAAGAGGGAGCTGAGCCTGAAGCTGGAGCCGGAAATAATGAATGTTGATACAAGTGACTGCTAAATGTATTTTGTAGGATGCCTGTGCTCACCCCTAGGGACAGGTAGAAGAACTCAGACATCCAGAGAGAATAATTTTGTAGAACCAGTGCATAACATAATCAGTTGAAGTGCTTTGGGCATCTGATCAGGATACACCCTGTCATAGGTTTTTCAGGTACATTAAAGCAGGAAGATCCAGATTTACTGAACAAATTTATGGCGAACTGCCCAAACAATGACCTTGCTTTATAAAATGTAGCACTTGGGTCTTTGATATAAAAGTAGGGTTACCCATATAATGATTTTAAGGAATCTTGGCATAGTTCTGCAGTTAAATGGAATTGACACAGCAATGGGTAAATAGAAATTGCCTCTCACTTCCCTCCTAGTTAAGCAAATATTGAAGTATTTTGGAGGGGAAATACTTAAGTTAAGTTAAAACATACTCTAGATGATGACCTCTGGATGATGACATCTCTCCATGTGTATATACCACCCTCCATCCCTCCAATTGTCCTGTGTGGATTGACTTTTTTGGTGGGAATGTACGACTGGTCACCACAGGTCATTTGGTTGTAATTTGGGATTTTCTGGACTTGTCATATTATGGGGAATTTAAGGGAAAGGGCTAATATTTATTGATTTTCTAGAATGGCCCTAATTAATTAGATAGCATGTAATGGAGATATATAATTTGAGATGCATAGCTTTCTCTGTTGGCCTGGCTCCAAACCTTACTGACCACATGTCTGATTTTTCCAGCCTTTGTTGGAGTCACAAAATGTGATAAAAAAAAAAGGACAAAAAGTGTAAAAGTGTTGATGAGATCAGATTTATGCATTGGTGTGCTCTACTCAAATAAAAGTCTTAAAAACAAGACATTTTTTTGATGACTTGACAGATTTTAAGTTAACTGCTTCTGGTAACCTTACCACCAACCACTCCTGCACAGATGAAAATCATGTTGACAGGACACATTAATCCCTTACTCGATTGACATTTCATTTGATTGTTGATTACTGGCTGTTCATTGGTGTGGATGAGAGTTCAATTTTCCCCTGCAGTTTGCCATTTGTTGCAAGATATTGTGGGTACTAGAGAAAAAACTTATCATCTGTGAAGCAGTTCATTATTCATGATAGAATTTAACAATGTTGACCTTACTTTCTCAAGCACTTTTTATAAAAATGATCATGTTGAAATTGGTCTCTAATTGCTAAGTGAAAGGGATCTAGATCTGGTTTCTTCAGTAGTGACAGAATAATGGCATATTTGAAACAATTAGGAAAAACTAGTCTAGCACCAGGAAATACATCTGTTTAAAGACAGACTTTTACATAATAATGTCCTGTAGCTTGTATCTTTTTTTTTTAATTTGGGAGACTTGTTGGATTATTTCAATAATCCGTTATTTTCTTACATCTCGTCGAGCATTATTTTTTACATACTACCATTACATAACTTTCTAGGTGTTCATCCTTTTCTAGGTATAAATTGCAAATGCTTATAGGTGTAGTTGGAATTACATTTTTAAATTTCTTATGCAATAGATTGTTGGGTCCTCATTCATGAAACAGATCCCAATGACTTTTTTTTAAGAATGGCAAATCTTTTTGTAAATTTATTTCGATCTCTCTGGAGCATTACTTCATGGTGTGGGTGTAATCTCAATTTGATAGGAAATCTTCAAATGAGGTGTACTGCTGCATAGATAATATGACAAAAAAACATCAAGCTTTCTTTCATTGAAGGTGTCCTAATATTTCTTAATTAAAAAGTCCCACTACCAAAGCCCTGGAGTCAGTAAGAATAGAAATTCAAAGACATCTAAAGGGTAGAGTCTCATAATGATTATATTTTTCAAAAATGTTATTTTACCAGGTGTTTTAAGGATGGGTATAATTTAGTGTAATCTTGGTCCTGCATCGAGTGTGTGGTTAGGTTTAGGCTCAAAAACACTAAAATACTTGGTTAGTGGTAGGGGACCATAGTCATGCTTACAGAAATAACCTTGTGGTTAAGGCCAGGGGCCGATCCTAAAACCACTGTTGGTTGGAAACAGGAAACAGACAGCAGCATCCTATGTTAAAGTTCTGTTAACCCATCCACCCACCCGACTTCCTCCCTACACATAGTGTGTCACTCTATAAGAATGTCACCTGCTCTACAACTTAATGACTACAGCCAGACGAGAGTTTATCATTTGAGTGTAAAAATATGTGGTTTTGGGCACCTGCTGGAACGACTGATGCTGCCATTTTTCTTGAGAGAACAGTCTGATTGTAATTTTAATTCTAATTAGCTACAGAATGAAAAAAATTTCACTGGCAATGGAACCGAACACTGGAATACTGCACATTACTCTCAGTTATTCTGGACGTGCTGTGTATCTTTACTAGATACATTTCTCAGCATGATGGTGTGTTTCCTTCATGAAATTGTAATTGTTTAGGTCACAGAACATCCACCAAAGTACTGGTACATTCATATCAATTATTATAAGTTTGGCTTCATGTAGTTTTGCTCAGAGGACTACCAGTTTTTCCTGTTTTGTAGTTAATTATGCAGGGTTTCCTGAGTGCTAGCTGAATAGACACTCCACATATTTCAGCAGAAGAACAGAGATATAATGTGGGCTGTGGGCCTGGTGGATTGGTATCAATGCGAGGCACTGAAGCAAGGCAAAAAGAGCACCGTGCAAAAAGAGCACCGTGCTCTGGATTCAGAGTTTTCCAAGATGAACAAATAAGTACAGAGCAGTTTTTTAGTTTTTTTTAAATTTTTTTTTAAATTTTAATTTTTTTTTTTACAATAAATTGACCAACAGCATTTGATAAAGGGTTTTATTTTAGAGGCATAGTCACTGACCTAAACATTTCACATGAACTCACACTGAGTGTGTGTATTTATGTAACTCTTAGACCATCTCTCGTTTTCTTTTTTTTGATGCCCCCACTTTTTTTTTTTTTTTGAAAGCCTCACAAATTTATAGTTTCATTAAAAATAGGCTCAGAAAATTTTCTAAACCAGCTGTTCACTTTTGTATTTATGGTACTTTACTTTAGAGGAAATAACGCATTTGTTATGTACAATACACTTCTGGAGCTTTGATGATTCCTATATGCATGTAAGTACAACCACATCAACTGAGAAAATTCTGTTAGAACACTGTAGACTGCCCACAGGGCCTGCTGAAGGGTTGGTTCTACACAGAGCCTACGTGTGTTGTGTTGAGTTGCTCTACTACTGTTTTCCACTAGTTTGTTTGCAAATGAAACTGAGTGGGTGTTGATTGAGTTGGAGTTGATATTTCACAACAGTTACTTTTCCTGAAATTACTGCAACACAGAAATGAAAGAAGATGCCAGAGGAGATGGTCTGTACAACTGCTGTGATGAAGCTGTAAATTCAATGCTACCATGCCAACTAATCACAGCATAAATTGGCCCTAACCCCTATCCCTAACCCTAACCCTATGCCCTGTTTTAAAAAATAGGGTTTCGGGCTTGCTGCACCACTTTCATTGAAATGATTAAAGTGGTGTAGAATGTATGGTAAATATGTAGACTATCTGATAGCTTTACAACAGTGTTTGCACCCTATTATAAAACTGTTTTCATCAGAAATAATAAAAAGAGAGTGGGCAGGGTTTAAACTTCTCTCTGAAGCTTTCTTTTTTTGTTCTCCTTATTCTGTTGCTTTTCTTGTCAATAAATGATTACAACACTGAATGTCTTTAAGGAGAGGATATTTGAAAGTATTATTTTGCCTTACAACGGGTTTGAACAGAGAGTTGAACAAAGTAATTAATTTTAACTATAGCCAGGACTTAAACGCCTTATTATGCGGTGTCTGTGCCGGAAACTCCATGATGAAAGTGATAGATAATCTGACACTCATTGCTGCTTTCCATAGTGTTTTGCGATGGAATTATGAAAGCATGTAGAGTTTGAACTTGTCTTCACCTGTCCACATGTTGTGTTTGTATTTATTGCTTTGTAGACGGAGAGATGGATGTTGAAGAGAGATCAGGGAGGCAGTGCACTGTAGCCAGAACATAATGCTATAACAGCAAGCTTTATATCCCTCCTTTATGTGAGGCAACTCAGAACAGGAACAAAAGGCACACTGATGACTTCAACCTTCGGGGGAACCATAAATGAGTTTACCAATATAAATCTGACTTCAGCTTATTTCTTGCAAAAATAAAAAAACACATTTCATCGTTTGCAAGAGTCTGCCATAAGTTTGTGTTTCTCTTTCATTTGCTGATCCACTTCCTTATCCAAAGTTTGCCTCCTACCGTTTTGCCCAATAGCTGTCTTGATTATTGACTGAGCTATTTGTCTCACACAAGTAACCATCACTATTTACCAAATCGTACTTCCCTGCTTGCTGGGCTCCGGCGGGGCTCATTCAATCACATCAGGCCTGTTATTGGCCCTATCATCAAGCTTGAAGCTTTTCAGGGCTGCGCTTCACTCAATGGAGCCTGTGAAAAGACAGGCTTCTCTGCCTAACAGCTTGCACCAGGCAAACTGTACTATCACACACACACACACACACACACACACACACACACACATACACACACACATGCACACCAAAGCAATCTGTGCTATCTATTAGCTGAGAGCAGAGGATAGTCTATTCCCAATGCCCTGAACAGTACTCTCCTCCTCAGACATCTCCTCAGATTCAATCAATAGCTGCTAGTTCACCATTGAGAGACGGCTCTGTGAGTATGTGGGTGTGTGTGTGTGTGTGAGTGTGTGTGTGTTGGTGTGTGTGTGGGCTTGTTTCAATATATATAGGGTCCTGTGCATATATATTATATATATATATATATATATATATATATATATATATGTGTGTGTGTATGTATATGTATGTATATGTATATGTATATATATATATATATATATGTATCTATATCTATATATATATGTATCTATATATATATATATATATATATCTATATATATAGATATATAGATATATATATATAGATATATATATGTATATATATATATATATATATATATATATAGATACATATATATGTATATATACATATATATATACAATGAGTATATATATATATACATGTATATATATCTATATAGAGAGAGAGAGAGATGGAGGCTGGATTAAGATAAAGTGATGGTGGAGGTAGAGGATGAGGAATGCCCGTGCTGCTAAGTAATCACAATGGATCTCTAACCAGACCACTACTGACTCTCTCTCCCTGATCTGCTCTCCTCCATGTCATTGTCTTGAACTCATATGTTGATTGCTTCTTTTTTCAATGTGCCTTTTTTGTATTCACAATTTACAAACTGCAGTCACTTAATAAATTTGCCTCTAATTTTATGGCAGTGTGGTATAGTGGTCTAGAGTGGCAAAAAGAGCAGCAGAGGTATTTTTCAGTTTTAGCAGTGTTCAACTTAAAATATTGAGGCTATTTAGACAAAATAAGCTTCATGTGCATAAAAAAATAATTGATTAATTTCTTTGTCATGAAATCAGTATAGGATTGTGGCAGGTGGATAGTACCACAAATTATCTACGAAAGGAGACTGTCATCTGACATTTACATGAAAAGAGAGGATTTAGTTGTTACATATCTAATATGTCGCTGATAGGTACGTTGCCATCGCTGTCACTAAAATGTCACCACCTAAATGCCTCCTAACTATCACTGCGTAACTCATTTATGAGTACATTATTTCTTTTTTATAGTAAATTTTGTATGGAACAGCTCTAGTAGGAATACTTATTTTGCCTTCCTAAGATTAAGGCTACATTGATAATAAATAAAAAATAAATACATAGATAAATAAAAGATTAAATATTAAAAATAAACATACTTAAGGTAAGGCTACTTCACATACCACTGGTAAGTGTAAAAGTCCTAAACTGGATTTTTTCACTTCGCTAACTATACTATCATTTACACGATTACTAATACTTACAGTGATACTCTGATATAACTCAAAAGGCAATATTAAGGGGTTAAAGTAACACCTTAAAAGACAATTAATACTTCCTGTCATTTGAAAAAGAGAAGATGGTGAAGTAAACCATAAATATCGTTAAGATTTGATAAAAGTCTGCAACCATCTTAATTCAATGAGGCCACTCAGTTCCCCCAAATCAAATACATTCATCATTCATTCCTCTACCGATTTAACCACATCACCCTTTCAATCAGGTGTTGCTTATTAATCAAAAAAAGAAAACAAAGCAAAAACTATATTTTCTTGATACATCTATCTGGCACAGCTAAAGAATATGCTCGGAAAATTAATCTTGAAATCCCTTCCATCTTTGTTAGCAAGATTTCTCCAAAAATCCAAATAGTCCTGACAGCTATCCAGTTTTTAGCTCTTTTACTTATTTTTTTTTTATTATTATTTTTTCACAACAGCTTCATTAATAGTACTTTTCTATAAACAAGACTTTTCCTAGTAGTTATTCTGAAATATTTAACCTCACTTTTGAGTATCATGGGCATTCGATATGTTTTTTTACATTACAGCTTCCAGGTGGAACAACTGCAATATTTTAACTGTCATAATAAATATTATGCAAGACTTTTCCAAGTCTGTTAAAAATTGTTTCGGTGTCCTTATAAAGACAATGACTAATTTCAATAAGCTAAATTCATTTTTTTAGAAAACTATTGAAACTATTCAGATTTGTAATACTTATCACATATGTATCTAGTTTTTAACCTCTCTCCTACCAATTAATTTGTTCATTTAATTTCTAGTGTTTCTTTTTAAATTTTCTTATTTATTCTTGTTGATGTTATTATTTATTTAATGTGCCTCACTGTTCTAATGTCATCACTGTTACCCAACCCTAACTGGTTGACACATATGGAGATGCTGTATTATCACAGTTTTTCAATGACATACCAATTTCAAACATACTTATCAAGCACAGTGAAAATTGTTGATTTTTGATTTTGGATGCTTTCAAGAATTGTCAGACACTATCTCCCCAAGTCAGATGTTAGAATGATGCTTGGGAAGTTGGTTTTAGCAGTCACTTTTCCATTCAAGGGAATGGACTTTTGGACCCCACTGTATATTCGTAACATTCAACTGTAAACATCAGGGACAACAACATTATTTATCTAACGTTTTGACATATTTCAAATCTTCATCAGAGTAAGATGAGGCGGTGGATGTGCAGATATTTAAAATGCCTCTGCCTTGTTTTTAGCTGTATCTCATAGGATGAAAAGGTTCTGGGCATTGCTCATGTCTGGCCAATGTGGTATTGTCACAGCACATACATGTCACGAAATTATCACAGATACTATCAAACTTATCAAGAAAATACGTGTCTGGATACATGTCTAATTCACAGAAAATATAAAAGATAAATTCATTACCTAATCTATGGGGATAAAATGGTAAATGGTTTGGTATAAATCTTTTGAAATGTGTTACTCTAACCAAGGAAAAATGTAACAGTGTCTCATTTTAAAGCCTTTTTATATAATATCAGGTTTTCCTCTTTTATAGAAATCAAGCTAATACTTTATTACAGGTCAGTTATTTTCAAATAATTTCTTGAATACTTGGGGGAAGAGCCATGTAGTTTGGTATATGGCTCAGGAAAAATAGTTAAAGTTCTAAGACTGTTAATTCAATGATCTGTGTTAATTTTGTTAGTGGCTGTCATTTTCCATGAAAGAAATTTCTCCATTCAAACCCGAGTGAATATTTATTATAATTTAATTTATTATTGGAAAGTTTAGGCTTCATTATGCTGAATTGTGTTTATTTGTAAAGACATTACACATTTTGCATGTGTCGGTAACCTGCTATCCCCTTAATAAAAGAATCACGGTTGTGTTGGTATGACATTTAGAAATAACTGGAAATTTACTTATTCTGTATTCATTGTATTTTGAAATTGTGTTTGAAGTAATTGCTTTAGTAGTATTAGTTTTTGTCTACAATGATCAATGATTAATTTAGGAAAAAAGGACTTATGAAGTCGTTCAGTAAAGCGTATAATTATCCTAAACTCTTTGCTCAACCACATTCTTATAGACTAAAAACACCAAACAAAAGTGAATTCTGGTCTGAACTCTCCTTGTGGTCCATCCCTCCACCACCGTCTTTAGTCAGGAGTCAACTCAATTATTGAACCAGCTTTTTTCTTTGTATCTTTTTTTAATAAACACACTACAGCCAGAAACTCTGATAGAAAACATTTCTGAATTTACTAATCTCAAAGGATTTTAATGTCCTCAGTAAACAAGCTCATTTAACATGATGTTTGTTAAAATTGCAAAAAGCCTGTGAAATAATAATGTAATCTTTGATGGCCACATTGAAGAACTAGCTAGTTGAATACGGTTGGGCAGCAGCTGCCTTTACCTCCAGATTGAATCTAGCAGACATATCCCCAGCTCAACACACGCACTATGTTTTTTTCATTGGCTGGTTTACATTGTCCTAGGTTGCATTTGAGTTCCACCAGCAGACTGAATGACCGTTGCCGCCTGTGTTTAATTGCCTTGCTCTGCCAAGCGTTGCAGGTAAGAGACCACACAGCCACATATGGATGTCCACTCACACTCTAAATATACAAGACACATTTACACAGTAACTCTGAAACCAAACTGCAGAGTCAGTGTCTGTGGAATGAGCAAAAGAAACTAAAAAACAAAAAAAACACAATTATTTCAGCATTTCAGAAAATGAATAAGCACATCAGAAATGTACCAAACATCTAATTACAAACCTACAGTACAGGGGCTATTTAAATAATGGTTGTTATTATGTCTAATAATGGTTATTCAATTCAGCATAAAGCGTGTGAATCCAAATACTGTCAAACTCACAACTCTCTCACTTTTTCTATTTAACACAAGATATGATTTTATTCACTGATGAATTCCAATCACGAGATCGGAAAAAAGGGAGATTTCTTACTAAAATATGACCATATGCAGTAAGGTCCAAGTATTTGGACAGTGACACTGTTTTTGAGGCTTTACCTCTGTTCGCCATCACATAAGATTTGAAACAAAGCCATCAAGTTGTAACTGAAGTGTAAAGCTTCAGCTTCAATTGAATGGATTCAGCAAAAATATCATATTAATCATTTGTGAATTACAGACATTTTTATACATAGTACCTCATTTAACAGAACAGGCTACACCTGATTGTCAGTCAGTTGTCCACTTTCTTCCAAGCCTCTGAAAATGGGGGACTTTGTATAAAAATGGCTGTAATTCCTAAACAGTTAATGCAGTATATTTGTTTAACTAAAGCTGAAAGTCTACATTTCAATCACATCTCAATGGTTTTGTTTCAAATCAATCACATCTCAATGGTTTTATTTCAAATCAATCATGCTGATGTATACAGATAAAAATAGGAACATTGTGTCACTGTCCAAATAGTTATGTACCTAACTGTATTTATCAAATGGGTGAATCAGAATTAAAGGCCTGTCTCTAATACAAGGCCACTATTTGAGAACTTATGGTGTTTATGGGAATTTCAAATGCACAAAGAGCTGTTCAGTGCAGTCAATCAGTAAACTGTAAAACTACTGATTTGCTTATGCAAAGTAACATATTTTAATGCATATTTTATTTTAAAACTGTGAAAAAGAAAATAATTATCAATAGTCTCCTCAGTTGATAACTACAAGCTCACACCTGGCATTACCAAGTCTCCACATATGTCTCAATTGAACACTTGTGATCAGATTTCCCTCCTTGCTCTATATGCAAAGAAACATATACATCATTTCCACTTGCAAAGACCAATTGCATTGTTTTTTTTTTTAACAAGTCAGAGGCAGCAATGCATTTCCTGTACCTATTCTGCTGGAAATTAAAAGGAGAAGAAGTTATTAAAACAGTACAGACTGGATCTATTCCTTGGAGTATTCCAGGCAAACCAAATTGCCCAAGATATTTGACAGACTCGTAATAAATCTCTGTGGGCTTTTTGAAATTTTCAAAAATCGTGGCCAGCGTACTTGATTTGTAAGAGTATTCCTTTATGAATGAGTATGTACGTCCACTTAGGCAGAGGATGTCAGTAGAGCAGGTCGTCCTTCAGTGTTGCCCAGGACACATTTCTGTACACAGTGCTAAAAGAATGTGGCCATATGCGGTCCAAACCACCTCGAATGTGGTCTGTGTGATCAGATTTTAATGTGTCCTAATTGCGTCTTAGGTGCATTAACATCTGCACTTAGAGCTGTCCACTTGTGATCAAATTACCAAAAATGTATGTTAATGCCAGGTATGAACTGGGCCAAAATTTCATGTCTGACATGATTTTCTTGAAAAGTATCATATTTTGTGGACCACCCATCCTTCTTCTAATGCAAAATTTGATGCTCTTTATACAATGTCACCTTTTTTGCTACTGTCATAATTAATATGGCCAATACAGGTTGCCTAACAATAAAACATAACTATGGATTATAATAAGATTCTTCACAGATGCTCAGCATTCTCTACCTCATCCAATTACCATAAATACAGTTAGACTTCCTGTTCTTGATTGATTTTGTACCTAAATACTATTTATCAAGATATAATGCCTAATCTTATCTAATACCTAGGAAATTAAAAATGCAAACAACATGTCATTGGACATGGTATGGAACATGAGAAGACTCTTGGTTTCTGATTGGCTGATTCTGCACATTACTCCTGTTTGTAGTATAAAATGTTGCATCCTTCTAGGAGGAGTCACTGCTTGCACCAGCTCATTATACACACACACGCCGACACACACACACACACACACTCTACACTCTACACTCTACACCTCTAGACTCTACACCTTCAATTACTTTAGCCTTATTGATTTAGCCCGAAGTGACAATATTTTTCCTCCTCATCAAACACACTTCTGAGAGCTTTGGCTGCTCTTCTTATTGTAACAAAGAAACTTTTACACATGCACCAAAAACACATTACACATGTCAAAGTATATTATGCCCACCAAAGGCCATAATTACAATGGTAATGCCAATTAATCACCTTAATGAAGACATGAATCTTGATATTCTAGCCTGTAAGTAGAAGAGATTTGAAAATTGACCATCTGTGCCTGAGATTTGCCTGTCTATCTTTATAGCAAAGCAGAAACAGAAGGGGGGTGGTGGTTAGAGCTCTCAGTTTTTTTTCTTATTTTTGTATATTTTTCCATTATTTGATAAAGAATGTGGAGACCAGAAACACAGGGAGAGGGTGTGGCATGATATGCAGAAAAGGTGCATGGCTGGATTCGAGCTAGAGACATTACGAATATGTGATATGTGTCTTAAATATTGGGCTAGTATGTGTACCTTACCTAAAAACTTGCACCTTCCTCTCAGTCAAAACTTTATCATATCTGAACATACAACAATCATCTGACATACGATATAAAACAAGTAATAATATATATATATATATATATATGTGTGTGTGTGTGTGTGTGTGTGTGTGTCATCCTTCCTTAAACTGGTCTTCTATCAGAGGCCTGGGAGTGTGAGGGTTCTGCACAGTATCTTAGCCATTCCTAGCACTACACTCTTCTGGAGACCTTAGATGTTGTACCTGGAATCTGCTGGAGCCATCAGTTGGTGGGTCACAGCCCCCAGTGCTCTGATTACCACTGGCACCACTGTTGCCTTTACTCCCCACCTCTTTTCTAGTTCCTTTTTAAACCCCTGAGATTTTTCAGGCTTTTCATGTTCCTTCGTCCTGTTGTTGCTGTCGATCAGGATTGCTACGTCTATCACCACTGCCATTTCCTGTTATATATCGATCAACACGATGTCTGGTTGGATAGCCATCACCAGCTTGTCAGTTTGGATCTGAAAGTCCCATAGGATCTTAACTCGGTCATTCTCAGTCACCTTAGGAGGTGTCTTCCATTTTGACCGTGAGACTTCCAGCCCATATTCAGTGAAGATATTCCTGTACTCTTTGCCAGTCACTTGGTTATGGTGTTCCATGTACAATGTTCCTGTCTGAATGTTATACCCTGCTATTATGTGCTTAAATGTCTCAGGAGTGTTTTCACGCATTAATGGGAATTTGCTGCTTAGCAGCTCATCTTTGGGGGCCATTTTCCTAATGTATTCCTGGATCTTAGACAGTGGCTCTGATGCTCACTAGTCCTCATCTTCCTTGTTCTGCAATGCATGGAGGTTTCCATCCCAGGTCTAGCACCTGGGATGGAACCTCCATGCATTGGGAAGAGCTTCCTTGTCTTGATATCAGTGGCCTCTGTCCCCTCCTTTGGCCAGCTTATTATACCAACGGGATATCTGATGACTGGCAGGGCATATGTGTTGATGGCCTGGACCCTGTTCTTCACATTCAGCCAACATTATAGGACTTTCCTAACTCCGTATAGGTATTTGGCTTTGGCTCCCTTCCTTGCAGCCTCCCAATGATTCTCATTCGCCTGCGGCATCCAAATGTATTTTTTAGGTGTCCTGAACATCTGCAATGCCACCCTCTCAAGACATTCAAGTTGTTATCATCTTCCCTCTCTTTGATACCTTCTGTCTGCACTTATCTAGTCTGAATGACATTCAAATGTCGTTGTTGTAGATCCTGGTTATGTTGATTAATGAGCTGGTGTCTCGCTCATTCCTGGCATACAGCTTGATGTCATCAATGTAGAGTAGGTGACTGATGGTTGCTCCACTTTGGAACAGATATCCATAGCCACTCTTGATATGATGATCTGGCTGGTGTTAAATATATCATCAGTCTGATATTTTTATCATCTCCCTCACTCATTAACGTCTCTCACTAACACACTCTCTAAATCTCTGATTTCATTTCACATCCAACTTGATATTTCAAATAACACTTCACACTGTGTTTAAACATTTTATTTGAGAGTTTTTACTCTTAAACTCTTTTCTTTAATACAATTGTCATGGAAAAAGGCAAGCATGCCTCTTTGACTTGATGACTTAAACTCCACTAATGTTAACACTAACAATGCATGTTTAATCTAACCCACCTGGATTCTTTCAGCACATACAATAGATTTGGATGCAACAACCTCTTTCATAGTTTTTCTTATTCTTCTTGTCTGTTGTCTGCGCATTTCAGCCTTTCTGTATTTTGTGTAGTTTGCAGTCGAAAGTTCTGTTCAATAAATTACTTTTGCTTGTGTATTATATGTAAAGATAATTGCGTAACTGTTTTTAAAAAGCATATGAAAGTTAAAAATGTGGTACCAATAAAAGTTTAAAAGTTTAACTGGTCTACATTTTTGATGTCACACCAGTATGGAGTGTTTGAGCTTGAATGATTTTGTGTAGTCCTGTGATTCTCCTAACTCCTCTCAAATTTTCTCTTTTTAAGCTATGAACTGTTACCACTCATTATTAATTTTGATTGGTTCTACTTTCAGTTGGGAAAAACAAATGCCACTGTATCTATTTTACACTAATAAAAAAAAGCTATAAATTTCTGTTTTGCCAAATACTGAAGGCTGTAATGTGATCAGAAATGAGTATAGTTTTTTCGAGGAGCTGAACAGGATAAAGAAGATCACCTGAAAAATCTCAAAACATTACAGAGACATCAGTTTCAAGAACTGGGAATAAAGCAGAGGTTTCTGCTGTCTCATTTAGACTCCACCTAGCTCCCGCAAATTAGATCATCTATTACTTCAGCCAGTTTAAATAACTGCCAATAATTACCCAACATACACACACACACACACACACACACACACACACATATTGCTTAGCTCATTAAGTGGGTCCATATTTATTTTGCTTGGAGATTGCAACTCCTTTAGTCTGCTTTACAAAAAGCGGGCAGGCAGTCCTTCTTACTGCTGCACTGTTGTTTAAATGAAGGAACAGACTCTTTCCCTCCTAATTACAAGCAGTCAGGCTGGTGGAGGAAAACCATGAGATATGACCATTTTTTCTCTACACAGACAGCCAATTATGGGAGTAAATTGGAATAGCTAGGTTGAAATGTTTGCTGGCTTTGCACAGTGGGGAGTTTTCAGGAAGCTCAGTGTCTAACAATTTTCTACCTACCTCTGTTTATTTTGGCATTCAAAACTCTTGTGTAGAACTGTGGAGCTGTGTTTTTTAAGCATTTTAAGATATGTTGTGTTATTTTGCTAATAATAATTATAATACTGATATATGCATTACATATAATATAACAAAATTATGAAAATGGTATTTAAAAAGTAAAGGAATAAGCAAAAAAAAAAAAAAAAGCTAAATTCTGTATCAGACTTAGAGATTACTAAAAAACAAACAAACAAGAAGAGCCCTTCACTGATGTCAAAACCATTTTAATTACCTTGTGACTATGTGTGAGTAAATGCATGGGTGTGTGCATGTTTGCTTGAAAGCTGAAAGGTTTTCACTGTCTGAGACAGTCAGAGGGGAAAGAGAGATTCTGCCAGAAAAATGGGCTTCATGCAAGAACATCTCCATGTTCTTCTCCTAAAACTCACGTAAATTTTGCTCACATGAATCTTTCAAGGTGGATTCTTTACTGCATAAACTTAACGTAAATCATTTGTATTAACTTAATGACTACTCTCTGTACATGAGAAGAAGCACATTTGTGAGATTTGATTGTTAGCAAAGTCAAAACCTGACACTGCTATACAAGGGTATACTGTATATTCCACATGGTTTGTGGACAAGTGTAATTAATTTAATCCATGTGACATCATATAACCAGTATTGTGTGAGATAAGATGTTGCCTTGTATTCTATTTTTGTCTAAAGAAGACCAATAGTTCTTGAAATGGAAAGGGTAAAAAAAGGATTTTGGTGCAATAAATATTTGAAATTTGGAGCTCTGCAGTATCCATTTTTATTGTATGCTTGTTTTTGGCCCAGTGCCTGGCTTTTTTGGACTTGGATGTGCATATACAGTCTATTACATAAAAGTTTCATTCACAAAACTGGGAACAAATTGTGATAAGATGAACTTCATGGTGTTGAGCTTTATGTCCTACTGTTGCTTCTCATCAAACAAAAGCATAACAAATTTGATATTGTCAGTAGGAGCAATGCTGGATGTCAGTCAGAGTTGGGGGCGCTGAGAGACACTCAATCTATAAAATGATGGCATACTAAATATTGGAAAATTTAAAGTATATCTAATAGTTGTAAGTACTATTTTACCCCAATTCCAGGACATTTTAAAGTGGGCAAACCTGAGCAGTACACAGTTTGTCAGTTTCGAGTGAAAACTACAAGCAGAGGAAGAACTAGTGACAGTGTGCCTTGATGCAGGAGAGGGAGATGTAACCCGTTGCCAGGTTATCATACTTACAAAAATGCCATGCCGATAAAATACAGCCATTTCATTCAGGGGATGATCATTTTACATGGATAGTGTGCATTTAACCAGTGTTGGACCCTTTCATATGAGACAGCTGTTAGTCTGTTTGTCACTGCTAGCAAAGACATCAGTCTGCATTATAGTTAATACATTTCCTTGAAGAACCACAGATTTATGATTAAATTCACTTTGAAAGGAATGTTTTGATTCATGTGTACACTCCTGTCCATATGAATGCTCTCTCCCCCTCTCTCATTCGCTCTCTCTCTCTGACCAACCATGAGTTAGCATTGCAAGGTTAAATCAATTATTGACTAACCCATATGATAATAAATAACTAAAAACAAAGTAAATAATCTCTCCAGCAACAAATACTACAAATACACTATAGCCTATGTCCCAGTAAGAGAGGTTAAAACATTACACAAGTCCTGACTTTTTCATTAACTGATTGATAGCTTTTATAATGGCTGATTTTGGGCAGTGCTGCAGCCCTACTTCCAGTGGTCATGGTCAGTACCAGTTTCTGGTACTAAGGGACCAGAAACAGCAAATATTAACACACCAGCCAATGATGTGACATCAGAGCAGAACTGTATTGTGACAGGAATAAATAGTAAGTTTTCTGACAAGAGGATAGAGGCTAAAGCAAAAATACAGCAGTATGTGACATTCACACAGGTGGTCAAAAGAATATTACACAGCAGGTGCAACAGTCACGGTAAAGGTAGTACTGGTAAAATATCATTAAGGTCTAGGTCAGGGGTTCTTAACCTTTTTAAGAATTGAATTTGTAATTGCATATTGCCATAGTAAGGAATTTTAAAATTAGACCCACCAATGTATATTTTAATTTTTGACCAGCTCACAGGGACAGTTGAGCTTGGATGGAGGTAGAGAAGTGTTTCTGTTGTGGCTGAGTGGGAATTAGGATAGGCGCAAACTATCTTAAACCCTAAGAAGGACTCTATGTTTGATTTCCAGATATACTAGCACTGAAAAGTCATCCTCAAAGAGATTTTTTTTAAATGTCTTGTCACTCAGTCCTCAGTTTTCACTTTGCACTGATATCCAAAATTCAGCTTGTGGCTCCTCCATGAACCTCTGTCACAGCCACATCAGTTGTTACATTAATAAACTCCTCCAATTCCATTGTCATTCCAGTCAACTTTGTCACTGCAAAATTATTTCTAATCCACTCTTCTGATATTGCCTGATTTTCCCAGAAATAGTCACTAAACTGCATGTGCATTGCACTGAAATGACATGCTGTTCTTGCCCTGACAATCAACAATGGGAAAGCATCAATGTTACCATTTTCCAGACAAGCGAACCACAAAAACACTGCTCATCCATGCTTAAATTCTGTCAGAGAGGGAGAAGAGTGATCCATTTTCAGCCCAAAGTCCTGCATTCAATCATTTAGTCCATTGTAAATGCTTTTTTTTGGTAAATATTTTTTATTTATTTATTTTTTTTTTTTGAAAGACAGAGCCTCACTTCCTCTCACAGCTTGAAAACCTGACTGAGACCTTTGCTACAGTACAGCAGCTGGTGGTGGGCGTGGATCCCCACCATCTGAGTGAAGACATACTCATGGTACTAGTCTTCATACTCCCTAATTTTGGCTTTTTTCCTTCCGATCGTATGTGTAGTGCTGCCATAGTGCACTGGAACAAAGTGAGGACATAAAACATTCAAAGTGTGCATAATTCATATACATTTTTTAAGGTCTTGAAGATCCAATTATCACTAAAGCTTATGTCGTGTAAATGATGCAAAGCAACAAACAAACTGATTGACTGATATTGATTGAAACACAATGTCAACTCCTGTTTTAAGTAACATGCTTCAAAACATTCAACCTTAAAAGTTGCTGATAGCTGAAGGTAGCCTTTGAGAAGCATATAGATTTAATTATTTTTCTACTTAGCTAACATAAACTAGTAATGATGAGAAGGCAGAAAAACATCATTCATCACTCATACTTAAGACAGTTTATTTATTTATAATGCATTTGTGAGAAAAACTTAAAATGCCAGCCTATTAAACTTGGACAGCTTGTGCTGCATCTATAATTAAAGTTTGGATTGCTAGATTTTCATAACCTAATCTATTAGAGCTTGACCTCTGCCTAAACTGCAAATTTTTCCACAAAACTAATGTGTTGTGCTTTAGAGCCTCATACGGGATTTGGTTATCGGCAATAGTTAATGATTATCAAATATAATCAATAATAATTATCAAGATTTATATGGATGGCATTAATCAAGATTAATAATAACCACCGGGAAAACCCAGACTAATAACCGAAATTTAGATGCAACCTCACATAAGGCACCATTTGTTGTGCAGTGAAGGAGCAAGATCTGGCTATTAGCGATAATTACTGATTATCAAAGGTAATCATTGGTAATTATTAAAATTTAAGGGAATCTGATTAATCTAGACCATCAATAACGGGGCACCACCAGGAAAACCTGGACCAATAAACAAATATTGGATGCAGTCTCAAAGGGGTGTTCACTCAGAATTACCAATATTTAGGAAATATTGGTAATTCTAAGTGAATAAGAAGGAGTAGAGGTCGGCAATGACTCCGCCAACCAGCTTGGTATCACAGTATATGAACAGAAAAACACCAAAACAACTTCTCATTTAAAGATAACAGAATTTATTATCATTAGTAATATCAACCTCCAATTAACATCACTTCCGAATAATAAATCCTATCATGCACTACTACTACTGACTACAGATCATAAAACAAGTATTGAAGTGTGTGTGTGTGTGGAGGGGGGGGTATGTGTGTGTGTATGTTTGTGTGGGCACGTGTGTGAGAGGGACAGAATTTATCCGTGTCACGCAGAAACTCACTCGGCTCAGATGATGAGCGTCGTGAGTCTGGACCTTTATCCGACACAGAAAGTACTGGTCTCGATCGTGAGGACAAAATTTATCCGCTGCAGACAGATAAATTAAAGTTCATCCAAGTATGGTCATAACTGACTAAACATCAGCAGCATAACAATATTTTCACAACAATTGAAGATCTTAACACACTCTACTGCTAATATCTGCCCAGAGCTATAAGCCTCTTACTTTTTTGCAGGTGAAGCGGTGTGTTAAATTCGTCCTCGGTGTTCTTTGTGCAGGCGAGGAGACGTTGGTTAGCGGCTACCAGTGGCTAACGTATATTCTCAACGAGATGACCAGTCTTCGGCGAGGCGACGTGATTCTGGCTCACGGAGGAGAATTAGTTCATCGACTTGGAAAGAAGCGAGGTCTGCGTTCCTTCGTCTTCTTCTTGAACCGGGTAGGACTCGTTATCTACCAGGTTTCGCATCCACGGGCATCTGTGGGCATCCGGGTGAGAGGGTCGATCCGTGGTCTCAAACTGGGATAAACTGTGTTTCTTTGACACGCAGGAGGAGAGTGGAGATCAGCTCAGTCAGCGAGGGAAATCCGTAGAAGTGGTCGTTAGTTGATATACACAGGAAACTCGTAACTAAGAAAAGAGTGCTCGCCACGTAGGACGGTTCTAATCTTGGGAATGTAATTTTTATCACTCACTGGTCAGTTACCCAACTGGGACCTCGTGATGGTGGGTTGCTCCGCTGAGTTCTTTGTCTCCCTCAGGTAGTAACACGTGGTCTTAGCTGGGTTCCAGGTCTGGGTGGCCTGTAGGCCTTCTTTGTCTACAGTCTGTTAGTGAGGCACAACAAATGTTTCAGATGCGGTTTCATTTGCTCGGCACAAGTAAGTAAATTAAATCATTCAAAAACACAAATGACTTGGGTTCATTTGCCTATATTGCTTAATGCCACTCTGATTACAACCTACCACATTCACATCCACTATGTCTTTTAGAGTTAGCAACTTGGGATTTCGCACTCCAACTGATTAGTGGTTGATGTTTTAATAACACATGTTATCACCTCAACAAAAGTTGCTCCTAACAACCAAGCCCTGCTCTTTGAAAGCTTGAAAACCAATAAAAAATGACAAATGGCAATCCGTTACATAATGTTTTTTAACCTTTCAGTAAACTGGCAGTTTTGATGAAGAGAATGTTCATTTTCAATCTCCAGTTTATTATAATTTTTTTTTTTTGTGATGACTCGAGTGTCTATAACTCACAAGAACAACCAACAAAGAAAGTTAAGAAGGGAACAACACTTGAAGCATTACTTGAAGCAGCTGGTAATAGCGAGGTAATGTAGAAATATGATAGAGATAGAGAAACTAATTATAATTTCTGTATTCACTTAATTAGCAGAAAGAAGGTATACAACTTGCACAAATATCATGGTTGTGTGTAACCACTGTTCTCTGCTGGTGGGATTTATAAACAAGAGGTTCTGGTCATATTGCAGAGAAGGCTATTGTAGCCTGCCCCCACACACTAATGCATCAAAGGCACTTTTAAAGACTTTTTTGCC
The DNA here is from genome assembly GCA_016859345.1 of Istiophorus platypterus. NCBI lineage: Eukaryota > Metazoa > Chordata > Actinopteri > Istiophoriformes > Istiophoridae > Istiophorus > Istiophorus platypterus. The sequence goes on along the minus strand of CM029112.1, from coordinate 23,854,968 downwards.
ATAATAAAACACACAATAAAACACATAAAAATTGCATTCAAAGCATTCCACTGCCACCTCCTTGACTATTCAGAGCCCATATTTGTTATGCTAGTCCCAACATACAGACCACTCCTGAAACTCTCCAGTCCAATCCAGGAACAGACTATGGTCGGTCCAGAGGGAGCTGCCTTAGTCCTGTCGGGGTGATTGGTAAATGTTCAAAGAGGCAGCTTCCTATGAGTACCACATTGATTCCCATTGATGATTACACTGGGAATGTGGCAGCCTACATCAGTAAGTGTATTGATGATGCAACAGTCATTAAAACTATCATCTCAAGGGCAAGTCAGAAGCCATGGCCGACAGTGGAGAGTTGGACATGGCTGAGGATCCGAAGTGCTGCATTCAGAATGTAGGAGAAGGCAGTATGCACAGCAGCAAAAAAATAACTGGCTGTCAGAGAAGCAAAACATAATTATTTAAGGAAAAACAATGAATGAATCAAGCACTGCTTTGCTATTAGCACATGGTGCTTGTTGAAAGACATATTGTTATATCTGTATGACCTTCACAGATCTTCACAGATCACGCCTTCACAGATATAACAATAAAAAAAAACTCAAACCGTTAGTTTTTGTTAAACTCACAAACTTCATGCTGTGAAGAGGATTTCTGGTCTGTCTGCCTGCCTGTCTCTTTTTCCCTGCCCTATCAGTCTGCTCCACACATAAAACAAGCTTTCTTTCTTTCTTTAAAAAGCCAAAAACAACATCTTCTACACTTCTACATTTCATTTGGCAAATACTTTTGATCCAAAGCAATGTACATCTGAGATCTGAAACAACAAAAGCAAGGATCTAGTCAGGAGAGAATAACATGAGTAAGTGCCATAATGCTAAGTTCAAGTCTGATAGGCTGTAGGTTCCTACAGGCAGTGTGTGAGGTAATGGATAGAGTACATCAGATGCATAACTTAAAAAAAAAAAAATCAATTAATTTCTTTTCTCTTCTATTAAGTGCTGAGGTGTTCAGTAAAGAGCTGGGTCTTCATTCTTTTCTTGAAGACAGAGGGATTCTGCAGATCAAATGGAGTTTGGTAACTTGTTTCACCACTGGGCAACCACAAAAGAGAAGAGTCTAGCTAGTGACCTGGGGCCCTGTTCTGGTGGCTATATCTAGTATCTTTCATTGGCAAATTGCAGTGGGCTGAATGAGGGAGTTCAGGTGGGAGGGAGCAGTTTTGGTTGCTGTTTTGTAGGTGAGTGTCAGTGTCTTCTATTATTATACAGTTAAAGTTACTGAGTCATGACTCTAAAATGGGTCTTGGCTGGAGGAGATATATGATCTGCTGCATGTACTGTATACATGGATTTACAGTAACCAGATGACTATAGTGCATGTATTCGCACATACATATTCACATTTACACAAACTATGTGTCCAGAAGGCCATGGATCTGTTATTCCAAGATGGACAAGGAGAGTTAGAGGGGGAAGTATCAGAAGAAGAGGACAAGAGGAGATGTGGAGAGTAGTGATTACAGCTCCTTCAATGATGGTGAACATGAGGAGGGCTCTGAAGAAGAGCACCAGGCAGCAAGGGAGACATTTATATCCAAGGACAACACAATCTGTTGGCCTTCGTTAGCATATCAGTCTACAGGCAGGATGACGATGGACTCGAGGACCCAAAAGATTGGCTACACCCCATGCATCTGCTATTTTGTCAATTTTCCAGCTCTTCATGCCTCCAGCCATTGGAAAAATATAACCGAAATGACAAACAAGGAGGGGATGCAACAATATGGTCATGAATATGAGACTATGGATATGACTGCTGGCCACATGCCATATTGCAGAACATGATAGAACCCCCCCACACACACACACACACAATAACTTTGAATTCATTTCAGTTCAATTTTATTCATATTGTGGCAAATCATAACATAATCTCAAGGCACTTTAGAGAGTAAGGTCAAGCTACCATGAGCAAGCAATTGGTGACAGGGGGAGATGCTACCTCTTTTCACAGGAAGAAATAGAACCAGACTTACAGTGGGCAGCTGACTCATTCCACCGGTTGGGTTAAGAGGAAAGAAATGAGAAAGAGGAGAGGATGATCAGATAGGTTGTAAACAAACCAACAGTTCAAAAAAACTATCTAAACTACTTCATTACTTTATTTTGAGCTGAAAGCCAAAGTGAGAGACCTATGCATTTGCTAATACTTTAAACTCTGATGTATTTTCAAAACAGGCGATGTGGGTAATAATTTTACCATATAACTTTGTTGTCTCTACCATATAAATTTGGCAAAACTGGGATTTGTTTGCAGCAATTACTTTGATATGGAGCTGCAAAAAGTATACTATTCTGATAAACAATTAATCATTTAAATCATGTTGTTTTTGACCAAACGATTTTTGTTTCAAGCCTCTCAAATATGTTGCCATTTGTCTTCTTGCATCATAGTAAACTGAATATTTTTGGGCCTTGGAATGTTGATCAGACAAAACAAGACATTTGATGATGTCACCTAGGGATAGGAATTTGTGAAGGGTATTTTTCATTGCTTTCTGATATTCAATAGACAGATGTAGACTGATTACTTATACAACCCTACTTTGATGAGCACAATGTAAACATGACCAACAAAACTGTGGCTGGAACAACAGAAATAAAACCCTAAACAACACAACAAGACAAAACAACTCATTGGCAGTGCATGATAAGTATCAAGGTGCCCACAGCATGTTGAATCTTAACAAAAACAGGAGAATGACCTGGACCGGCTTCAGGAGTGTATAATAAGATATAGGCACTTCTTGACTTTCACTCATTAAAGTACGCCTCCACATAAGGCTATATCATTCGGCTTTAGCATTTAGCCATGGCAGTTTCCTCTTAATCCCAACGGGACTGATCAGGAGGACTGTCTGAACACTAAAAAACTGCAAGGAAAGGAGCAGGGGAAGAGACACTGCAAAAGACCTTGTTCACACTGAAACCAAGGGTATTGAATCTGCAGACCCCAACCAATGTTACAGAGAGTGACATGACAAAGGAATTCATGCTTTGTCTAATACAGTGCCTTTTGTACTATTATCACTGTAGGAATCACCAAAATCAGAAATTATCGAAACCTACACTGATATGCTTTTAAAAAAAAGAATGAAAGTGCGAAATTTCCTTTTTCTTAAAAAAAACAACAAACAACATACAAACTGTTTTAATCGCCTTGTTTATTTAATTATTTATTTATTTGTCTCTTTTCATTTCTGAAAATTTCTGAAAAATCATTTTTAAACAGTGGTTTTATAAATAATTGTTTTGATTGTGGCCCATTATGCTAAATAAAAGCAGGAAAACTACAGCACTTTGTTTTGCCTTCTTACTGAAAGGTGCTATTCAAATAAACATTGTCTTGTCTAACTCCTGTATTGTTGTGAGGAGACAATGGTTAAATTATACAGTTAGTCTGTACATTCATTAAAATACATCTTTTCTTATCAATCTGTTCAATGATGGAAAAAATTAAAAGAAAAAAATACTTTTTGTCATCAGTGTGTATTTCTTTAAATGTTAAATAGTTAGAGATGGATGATGAAACAGAGGGACTGTTCACCTCTAACTGGATGATCACATGATAATGAGGATATTGAGTTCTACTTAGCAGAAAAATAAAAACACATCAAATGTAATAGTACAAATATACAGAAACTGTGACAATTCTATGGTCTTTGAGAAACAAATGACAGCTCAACAGCGAATAAAATCTTAATCTTGAAGCCAAAAGGACAACTTAAGTGAACTGGTAGATTGCTCTGCATATTGCAGGAAGTATTGCTATCAGTCACTGTGCTTTATACCTACAATTTAGTTCAGTAGTTAAAACAAACACTGTATCCCCACTAAACCAAAATTTTTCTGCACATCAAACCACTGTTTTTCATGTCTTTCAGATTTGATCAAATTCATGTCAATGTAACAATATAGTACACCTCTTTTCAGCACCTCTAACCCTCTCTGTAATCACATGTTACAGGTTTTGTTATTAAGCTGTATTTATGTTGAATTTATCAAATAATTTTAAGACTGTAACATAGTGATTAATGGTAAGAGCCATTTAAGCACAGCAATTCAGGAGTTTAGGTTTTGCCTGGTTTGTAGGTAATGTTAGCAGTAATGAGTTACAATCACATTACTGTTTATGCTCATTCAGTTTTCTCACAACAAAAACAGAAAATAATTCAATGAAAATAAAACCTGTTTTGTGTATGAATATACAGTAACACTTGGATAGATTTTAACATTTTCAGTAGCTGTAAAACATAAAGTAGCCACTGATCCACTGTTAACCTTAAAATTAAGTTAAGGCTTTTGAGCATATAAACATCATTAGTGGTACTGCAATGTCTGAAGCTGTTAAGCTGAAGGTTTTTACCAGTTCTAGCTTTTTTTTCAGTAGCAGGTACATGGGAATTGGTCAGGGTTGGGGGAAAGCTGAATAGAGAAATGTACAGAGATATTCTTAATGAAAAACTGATCCAGAAAACTCAGGACTTCAGACTGGGCTGAACAGCTACCAAATGCAAATTCAACTGGAATCAACTGCAGGCCTTTTATCTGCTTAATTTGTCATGAAATAATGAACAAGCCACACCTGGTCATGAAACCAAATGTCAGTCAGTTGTCGACTTACTTGTGAGCCTCATAAAATGATGGACTGTGTATAAAAATGGCTGTAATTTATAAATGTTTAATGTAATAGCTAATACTAATTAGAAGCTGGCTTCTGTTTAACTGACCCCAACAACAAGAATCTCTAACATTTCATCTGAATGTTTTCATGCAACAACAAGATCTGCTTGGTGTAAATTTATCAACCTTCTAGAATGGAGAGAGAGGGATGCTTTTATTGTTGCTGCAGTCAGCATCCACAATCGCCGCCAGTAACACATGTCAGGGAACTTCAATTCATCAAGAGAATGAGAGAGAGAGAGCGAGGGAGAGAGAGAGAGAGAGAGAGAGATCAGCATTTTTGCAAAGAAAAAACACATGCACACAGCTGGACTCTTTCACTCTCTGACACCGAAGCGTGTGCGCAAGCTCACACACACATAACCAGAAACACATACACCACAGTAGAAGCACAGGCATACAGAGACAATTTTCTGCCTCCCTCACGCTCCAGCGATTGCAGTCACAGTGACTGCTGGCTTGCCTCCACACACACACTGAGTCACACACACTGCAGTCAAGCTCTCTCTCTCTCTCTTCCTCTTTCTCTCTCTCTCTCTCTCTCTCTCTCTCTCTCCCTCTCTGCCAGCACTCGTCCCACCTTCTTGCCAGCAGAAAACACTCGGGTCTGCATCGTATGGGACTGGCTGCTGCTTCCTTTGAAGCTCCATCTCTCTGCTCACTCTCTGCCAATCATTCTTTGTCTATCTTTCTTTCTTTCTCTCTCTCTCTCCTCATCCTGGTTTTCCCCCACCTCGCCACTCAGACCAGGGTTGAGTATTGTTGGGGTTGAGGGGGTTCGTGTTGTCAGCTAGAGAAGGGAACATGCAGCATCCTGGAGGAACATGCGTGGCGTTACCCAACGTGGATGCCTGTCCTCAGCTGTCCTGTGCCGCCCTCACCTTCATGTATTTACAGCAGGTGAGTGTGTGTGTGTGTGTAATTTTGTCAACATGAATTTACATCTTGTATACATGTCATTATCTGCTGCAGCTGTTGGATGTGTTTGTACTTACATGGTAAAATGAGAGAATGTGAATATCTAGCTTAAGTAAAAGCATAGTGGCAGTTTGTGCCAGTTTGAGAACCATCAGTCCTGCTTGTCCTGCATGTAGTTGATACTGGGGCTCTTTCATCTAGTTCTTTGAAGATGAAAACAATTTAAATCTACTTCCAGGAAAGATTCAGTGATGTTTACATTTGCTAGTTGGAGAGGCCATGGATAAGGATAATCCTGCTCTATGTTCTAGTAGGTTTATAGCCTATGAAAAACAATTCCTTTTTTAATACTTTGTCTGCTAATTACTGCATTACTCACATTGTTTGCAAGGTTTAGAACTTCCACATCATTGTGATTTTGTCAGGTGTGAGTGTAATAATGTGACTTATTGTGACCTATATATATATATTTTTTTTTCAATTAATGATTCATTGTATGATTTCATATCGCATTGTCATATATTTTGTGAATGAGTAATTCTGTTGGTGCTACAACAACAGAAATGATTTTATCTTAAATACTTTTTTTTATTATTTTAAACAAATAAGTAATTAGTAATTTTTGAGCACATACCATATACTTAAAATGGAATTTTGTAATTTGCCTATTCCCACCTGTCTTAAACTTAAAATTTCAGGTTATTTTACCACCATGTTCACAATTTAGACTGACCTTTAACTTCATGAGAAAACAAAAAAAATGTGATTTATTTCTCTAGACCATTATCCATTCAGTGTCAGTAAATGTAATAGATGTGGTGCTGGGTGCTGTTAGGCGTTTTGGCAAAGGTTTGGTTAAACTGTTTTAATGTTAATACTTGGTTTAGAGATTTAGTAACCTTATGTAAGTGTTAACATAAAGAAGTCTGTGGCTGCCACCATGGAAAGGAAATATTCTTGATTATTTATTTTTTAGAAGTAACTTTCTAATTTAATATTCAAATTTAGTTTGTTGATTAAATGGTAATTTGAAATTAAAAATTAGAAGTTAAGTATGGTAGTGAAACTTAGTTGTCAGTGGTGTTTTTATTTTACTTTCGTTGTGGCAGTTATTAAATATCACTATTACATTGTGAAAAAAGAAAAATATTTAAAATTATATGTGCATGAAAAATGGAAAATAAATTTCGAAATAATAATGTAAAATATCTTATTTTAATATTGGCAATCATAAACTAATGTAAAATCTGTTCTGCCTTTTCCTATAATGTAGTGAGAAAAGGATGATAGGTTTATTTTGAATGAATTTCCTGCCAGATTAGGCTTGTCCATAGCATCTGTATGTACAAAAGAATTATTGCAAAAGCATCTTCATTTTCACATGAGTGAAAAAATAGTTTTAATTGTTGCAAAGAGATTAACATATGAAGTAATTAATAGATGTTTCTGAAATTTTCCAAATTAGTGTTACACTGTTGAGGAAAGGATTAATTTTACTGTTACACAAAGGGCTTGCCATACCTACTATAGTCAATACATGTGATGAGATTTTAAGGCCTGAACATAACAGAGTATAGAAGTTGCTCTGTATTGAGTGGATTTTTTAAAAAAATAATGGTTTTGTTTGCTCTGTCAGAGAAGAGAAAACATTGTTATGATTTTTCAGGTACTACTTTTTTGAAAATAATTACATTTAATTTATGGTCAAAAATGTACAAGACTTAAACCATTTTTCCTTGCGTTTTGTTTACAATTTCTCCATTGAATAAGTTATGTTTGTTTTAATTGAAAATTTTGAGTCTATATGTGCGTGTAAGAATAAATATACAAGCAGCATGTCTTTCATTAAAGAAGCTGTGGAATAATCATGGTTCACAGGCCTCATGTTCCTTGATCATCACACAACCCACAGATCAATCGTCAGCTGTGATGAGTCCCAGTAGATGGCGCTACACTTTTACACATTCATCACTGTGCGTTCCATGTAGTGTTAGACTTGTAGCGCAGACTCTATCCTATTGAAAACACCTGCTCAAAATTAGCTTATTTGCATCTGTTGAGTCTGGGCAGGGACAACAGCCAACACAGCAACACAACATAGGTATCAATAATTTGAAATTCAACAATCAGTTACTTACTTTATTTGTTCTGACAGGGTAAAAACAAATCAAAAACATGCCATTGAGTAAAAATATAAAATGATAAGTTTTGGCTCTGGCTGATGGGGAAAAATATCAAATTAAATGAAGTGCATGTCAGGGAAAAGAAGCAGGAGCTAAAAAGGCCTATGTTTGGGCAATAAGTTCTGTGATCTGTAGAGCTTGGTTCCCTGGAACAAAATAAGTGGTGTGGACTGATGGAGGAGATCGGAGAGATACTGTAGGTAGTTGTGAAGTTACTGAGGACCTTGTAGGCAGTGAGGAAGATTTTATAAATAATGTGGAATTTACTGTTGGTCAGGGAGCCTGGATGTGATAAAAGGGATGATACAGAAGAGTTTCTGCTTCAGGAAGTGACAGTGTGGGTAGGAGGCAATGTTGCACAAATGGAAGAAGCCTGTTTTGGTGATCTGATTCAATTACACTCTGATGACAGAAATAACACAATACATATTAATATCAAATTTACACAAACTAGAAGAAAAAAACAAAAAACAAAACAATTATATTACTAACAATTCCAGAGTAATATTCAAAACAGGATATAACATATAACAGAATATTTTTATTGACATATTGAACAGATTTTATATAGTAATTAGCAGTAAACTTTAAAAAAATAACAAAGGCAGTTATGTTGATCTTAAGCCAAAATTTAAAGTTTTATTGCCTTTTCTCTTATTATTGCATTCTTTGCTTTGTATCTATTTGCTTCTGTCCTTTCTTTTTTCTTTACTGGCTTCTTCTATGGCCTTCAAGTGTGTACAATCATATGCATGCAAGAAAATAACCACAAAATGAGAAGGTTGACAGAGTCTCCGATATCAGTTGGTAACTAAATGTTTTGATTGCTGTCATGGAAGAGGCTCCTAATTTGACCACACACTCATCTCTCACTGAGCCTTAATTCTTGTAAAACAGTGCAGCAGCAGTTTTGACCTCTTACAGAAGTTGATGGTTGTTTGGTACATGTGATTTCTAGGTGACAGCCCTGCTCTGTGAGGCTCAGGACAGGCAAAGTTGATACTTTCTGTTAGAACTTTTGGCTGAATTCAGTTACAAGTTTTGATGTTGGGGAGTTTAGTTATCAGTTTTGTTGCTGCACCACAACACTGGCCATGAAAACAACAACAGGGTCTTGAATTTCTACATATTTCATTCTAACTACGTCTTCCATGGAATGAGATGAATGTTTAACAGTTTCGAACTTTGTTTCCTGCTCATAGACATGTACAAATAGAATACATGGTTATAATAGATAATACAATAACAAAAGACTCCAAACACACAAATAATAAAGTGAAATGCATTTTAAACCTGCTGTAAACACCACATTTGCTTCTTTTTCGCAATGAATACAACTCTTTATTTCCATTACACAGTGTTTGCAGTCAGAACGTGTGGGCTTGGTGAGCATGCGATGGATTTTTATGACCCAGTTTTTCAAGCACATCGACATTGTGGGGCCTTCTGCTGCGATGTCTGTAAAACAGGGAGAGAAAGAAAATGCAAGGGAGTGAGTATGAAGAAATAAAAGTGTGACTGAGCAAAAGCCTGAAGCAGAGATATATTTTAACTGCCCCCTTGGACGAAAGAGCTAAATGACAAGTAGAGAAAATGGCTTCTGCAATATGACAATTTGTCATTAAGCAACTCTCCTCCCTTAGTCTCTGTCCTTTATCCAGCTCTTTCATCCTTCACCACATGCTGTGAGAGAGTGTGTGTGTATGTGAGTGAGACAGCTTTTGTTTTCAGATTGCGATGTTTGAGTATTTCAGATTGTGCAAATGTGTTGGCATGCCAGAGCTTTGTGTATGTGTGTGTGCCTTGCCTACATAGGGAATCTGGGTCTTTGAAGCTATATATAGTTGAGCCGTGTAAGACAGTTTGAATACATCTGAAGGCCTTTGGGGATTCTGTGTACGTGTATGATTGTGTGTATAAATTTTCAGACAGCACTGCACATTAATTATTTTTTGATGTACATTTTGATTCACCCGTCGATGATTTCTTGATTTATTTGAACACATGCATTGCATGTGTTTGTTCTCTTCAAAAAGCTCAATACTCTATCACAGAAACATGTGAAAGACTGCATTATGCACACACAGTCACTGCAGTCAATCTTTGTTCATGTGTGTATATGAATGTTGTTGATGAAAATCAGTTCTGGGTTAACACTTTCAGTTAGCAGCAGAGAAAGACCAAACACTTAAAGGGAAAAGAAGTGTGACTTTAATTAAATATTAGTGATGGTGTCATGAGATTGACTGTACTGTATTGTAGCTATTTTTACATATATATGTTCCTAAGACTTGTAAAAAGGATGATGTTACAGATAAATGGTGGCCAGGGGTGACCGGTCCCTAATAAAGGCCAGGTAAAAAAAAAAGTGCAGACTGTTGAAATAACCTCCACTGAAATGACTCTCAGGATATATTCAGTATAAAGGTCATTTCCACAGCAACAATTCACTCAGTACAGAATCATATGATACTCAGTCATATCAACAGTAATCATGTTTTTCTTCACTAATTATTCCCATTCATGCTGCTTTGCTGTTTTTTCATTCCACATTAAATTACTATAGATTAAACTAACACGTTCTGCAGGGGTTTCACATTAAGAGCTCGCCCGGAGAGGGGTAGATTATTTTATCTGAAAGGGCTTTTAATGTGAAACAGCTATTTAGGTATTGTTGAAGGCCATTGATGTAGCCCAGCAATAATTCTTAATTCTGTTTAAAAGAAATGATGATTGAAATCATTTCAATATGTTTGCGCTAAATAAAGTATTTGGGAGTGTTAAAAATGTTCTTACATTAAGGATATTACCCATTATATGCTAGCTCCTCTTACTATAGGTATTTCATGAACTTTAAAGACTGAAAAAGATTATGGTGACCATTTGGACTACTTAAATGCACAATTTAGATCTCATATATAACATCTCGTACAGCTAAGCTTGCCATCAGCTGTCTGAGAGAGAATGCCATCCAGTGCTGTGATCTCTCTGACCAATGATGCTTCAGCCTAGAATCTAAAATCTCATTTTCTAAATGAGTCCCCACTTGTTTTTTTTCTTTTTGTGTGTGTGAGTGTGTGTGTCTAATTTTAAATCAAACCTTCCAATCTAGTTTTATATTACAGATGGGATGTTTGGTTGAGATTTATCATGACCTCTGTTGCAGATGCAATGCCTTTTTGCACATACCACTCCACAGCTTTCAATTTTTTTAATGTCACCCGTCGTCAAAAGATGTTTGGACGAATCCGAATGTTTGCTAATGAGCAGTGGCAGTTTAGTTTGACAGTTAGTTTGTGCTAGCTGTATTTTTTTTTTTTTAGTGTATGCACTACTTAAGCACATTATAAACTGAAATGATAGGAGTCTTGAAGCACCAGTGTTTTTACATTTTTAAGCCAAATAACTGCTGTCTCTTTACACTTTCTATTAGTGCCAGCAATTTCCCAAAGCACACTGCCATTTTATTTTTTTTAGTTTTTGTAATGTTTTGCTGTTTTGTTGAAATTTTCAAAAATAAATATTCAGGTGATACCCCCATCTTAAAATCCAGTGTTTCACTTGCTTTTGCTTTTACTATCTAATAAAACAAAGTTTTATCCTGGCTTTAATTTCTCGGGCAGAAGTACAAAACTGTGTAGTTCTGTGTTGGATCAAGCAGGACAGATGTCCCCCATGTGAGTGATTCCGATTTGACTCTGCTCTGTGAAGCAGTCTACATTTCTGTCCAAAACGTTGCAGCCAAGCGGTATGGACAACTTTGTCATCTTTACTGTCAACCCACAAGAGCACTGAAGTCAGGCTGGTTTTTCCACACAGGTAGGTTCATCCACTGCATCACTGCCTGGCTCTAACTCCAACAGCGCCTAAAAATTCTTTGCCATGTGTTACAGCTCCACCACCATCTGTTGTTTCAGAGGCGGGTTTTCGAATTATTCAATTACGTTGTGGCAGTCTTTTCCTCTTCTTGTCCTCTCCCTGTCTCTCTGCTCACCTCTGCACTATTTCCGCTTCAGCATACTTTGGCTCAACTAATACAGGAAGAGTTCTTGTCTATGCAGATCCTTCAGCCCTGATCATCCAATGAGAAAGCATATCTGGATTCAATACAGAGGAATGGTTCGTTTATGTACTCTCATAGTGCTAAAATTACGGTCTATTCTGAAGTCTTTAAAAAAGAATTCTTCGAGACACAAATACAATTTATGGCATTGTTTACAGACATTCGTGCTAGATGATTACTAGTATTCTCTGTTGAGTTTCCAAACATCATAGCTTATTAATGTTAATGGGCCGCTGAATGGAGAAGCTCTGTTGTCAGACCTTTACATCACCACATGAATGTAACACAAAAACTATAAAAAGTTACAGCACTTCTTGCATGAATCATGAAAAGGCTGTCATTGTAAGTTGTAAGCATGTAAGATTATTAGACCGTGCCATAACACTGATATGTTCCTTTAGGATGAAATCTACATTGTTATCTAATCTTGGGGCCTTGTGCAGCTTATTAAGACTTTTATCATTAAAGTTTTTATCATGATTACAGATTGCGTTTCTTCAAGTGAAGCATGAAAAAGTAATGCATGCAATATCCACAGAGAATGGGAGAAAAACTACGAGATCAACAGGAACTCTTAGCTCATTCCTCCTCCAACCCTGTTAACAGTACAGGGGTTGTGTCTGTTATATTATGAATGGCTTGTGGAGTTTTTAAGAACACCATTGGAACTTTTTAGGCTTGGCCAGGGACTTGGTTATGTCTCAATCCCATGCTTCTATCCATTACTCAATCACCACTATCTGATCTGAAGGCATAAAATACCCTAAAAGGACCATCTTTAAAAAAATAGTTTGCCTCCTACTTAAGTATCTCACTCAGGTAATACATAAGTAACATTATATTGTCTCCATTGTTACTGTTGTATTTGGATTATTTTGCAAATTTTTATATTGATTTTTTTTCCTCCTCAAGATATTCAATACAGCATGCCAGCAGGAAAAAAGGGGCTTTTCAATCAGCCTCTTCACTGTAAATAGGCTATATGTGCTTTTCATAGCTGTGTGCTGTGAAAGTGAGCCCTTGTTGAGAGGCAGCTCTTGTTCAAAGACCGGATTTAATATAGTGTTGTCAGACCTGTAGAGTGACACAGTGAGAGTGCTGGGTAAGAGACAGGAAGCTTGTTCCTGTTTGAACTTGTAGCAGACCGAGAAAGAGGCTCTGTACACTTATTACTTACAACAACAACAAAAACAATAATAATAATAGTAATAATAATAATAATAATAATAATAATGATAATAGAGTTGTGCCATACACAGTCCTGTATCTGTTTCCCTTCCCAATCAACCAGTAGCTCATAAGACCAATATGTCAGTTTTGAAAAACACATAATAAAAGTCTAATGTATCATTTAAAGTTAGGCTGTAAAATTGATTCAGTTTGTTCTTGTCAATAATCCCTACAAAAGATCCTAATTAGATATATAACCTCCGTGGGATACAGCTCAGTTTGCTAACAGCTAGTTGTTATTGGAAATGATTTAAAATGAAAAAATATTTTTGTGATGTGCTTTTAAAGATTCACATCATTAGTCGGAACTAAAGGAAGTGAGAGTCATGTACAAGGGAGAAAAGATAGACAGTAATGAGAGACACACTAACACGGCATTAGTTTTAATAACAAAAATAGTAATAATATGTGTTATTTAATAACAAATTAATAAATAATAACAAAATAGCATCATCATTAATGTAAAAACAATTACTTAAGTCCTTATTCATTTGAACACACACATACCTTATCACCTGTTCTCCCGCCATTAGCTGAATTTAGGCACATAGAGGTTTGTTTATACAAAGCATCTTGTGTATAAAAAAACAAAACAGCTGCAAACAAAATCAGAGCTACGACAGAGTGGGAGTGTAGGCAGCACACAGCATCTGCATGCCAGCAAACACAGGACACAGGACATTTACCAATGATAATTAACATGTTCTTTGATATTCGACACTAAATCCTTCTCAACAATTGTCTGGAGCTGGAAATTCAAAAATATTAGGCTACAATATTGCATCAAATTCATATTCGTTTGATGGCTGTAAAATCTGTTTGTTTCATTATTCAGTTAGATATTTTTTTCTGGAAAATACACCATTTTGTTATGTTTTCACTAAATCTCGCAATTGCTAGCTCCACTTGTAATCGTGACTGAAAATTTTTACTCCATTATCATATTCAGTTTAAATATTTAAATCACTGTAGACCATCTTAGGTCTTAAGGTAGACAGGTAGGTACGTTGGTAGGTAAATTTACTTTTAAGAGCAATAGTTGTTTTTGTACACAACATGAAACAATTCTGAGATTTTTGTACAGGGAAATCTGGGCTATAACCAATTAAGATTTTATTTAATTAGATACCTATGCCTCCAAATGAAACTGTGTAGCAATTACTGTATGCACGTACAGTATGTGTAACTGATATGGCTGAATGAATGTGTATGTCTTCTGAGATGGAGTGTCATTTCCTGTTCATTACAGATGTTGTTTTCATTTCTCTCTCTCCCCCTCTCACTCTCTTTCTCTCTCTCGTTCTCACACACACTTACACACACACATACACACACACACACACACACACTTGTACTTCTATCTTTGTGTAGACATACTTTGACATAATACGTTTCCTAGCACCTTATCCTAACCTTAAGCTAAACCTTTTATTACCTCAACCCCTAAAACAGAATCTAACCCTCAAACAAGCCCTTTGAAGTTGTGAGGATAAAATGTCTCTATGTTCCCAAAATTTCCTCACTCTGTAAGGTGTATAACAAAATCAATAGAGTCCTCACAAAGATAGAAGAACAAGTAATGACACACACACACACACACTACACACACACACACACACACACACACACACATGTACAGTCACGCGCATAGTCCCATAGTCCATGGTTGTGTTTATGTAATGACACACTAGTGCTGCACGGATGAATGGAGTGGAAGATGGAAAAAGAGAGAGTGAAGGAAGAGAGTGATAAAGGATGAAGAAAGCGGATTAGAAAGAAGAGAGAATAGAGAAGTAGGCCAAAGGCAACAAACTTCACAATTCTTTGTTCAAAAATACATTTCCACATGTTGCTCAAAATGGCAGGTAGATAGCAGTGGAGAAGCTACAACTTGAAGGATGTGTTCTTTCTTTTGGATGCTGCTTCCAAAATACTCAAATGACTTAATTTTAGTAAGCTACTTTAACACATTTCTCTACGGTGTACTGAGTTCACTTTTATGAAAATCTTCACTCAGTTGTCTTAACCAACATGCAGCAAGGCACAACAGTTAATCTCATGTCCAGAATGCCCTAATGTAAACACGACACTTGATCCAGATCTCTGGATGAACCCTGGAATCAGAACATCTGAAAAGAAACCATGTCACTCAAAACACACTGACTGAAGAAAACACTAACAGCAGGAGCATTATATATAATATGTACCAATAGTGGCTTTGAAGTGTCTTTTATATATTTATAAATGTTTGTATGAGCTAATATTGCATTACATCAAAAAGATGTATGTATGCAACAATCCAAGACCCAAACTGTCTTTATATGCAGCTTATTTGCAACAGCAAATACGTTTGGAAGGAAACATAATGCTGTCCAGATTATCGTTTTTTATTGATGTAATGAGGAAATATTTTTAAAGTTTAATTTAGGCAATTAACGTATTTGTCTGGTCACAAAATGTTGATACTGATCGTGTCAGAAAAATGTTTAGGGACAGCTTATTTTCATTACTTACTTGCATTACTTTTCTACTTATTATTTGTTTTCCACCAAAATATCTGTTCTTGTAGCTCAATATCCAATTGTAGTGACTACAGCATTAATAATCTTTTTATGGCCATGTTTCTATCAAAGCTCTTCGTTAAGGTTAGGGAAAGAATGTGGTCTGATTTAACACAGAAAAAGTTTGCATTGGCTTCACGCATGACCTGTTTATTAACATTTGGACAAAAGCACAATCTTTCCCTTACCCTCTCTTAACCTAAGGTTCCCTTGTTAGCTAACCATAGATATGATTAAGTGAGATAAATAGAAGGTGTTTTCAAAATCTTTAATCAAATCTGGTCTTGATTTTTGAGTCTGCTCTTTAGGCCTGCTTTTCTGTCAGGTTAGACTTGTCTTGTTGTCATTGGAGTTTTGACTCTGACTTTTCTCAGTCTTGGCCAATGATCTCCTGTGTCTGATATAAATTGGTCTTGACTGCAGCCCTGCAATAAAACATTACATTTTAAAAACTTTTTTTTTTTTTTTTTACTTTAATTAAAGAGGCACTGCACACTTAAGAACGTTATTTGGCCAGTAAGCTATATGATATGACTGGACTGTGATGAACTGCGATGCACTGTGATCAATGCTGGTTTTGACTATACATTTTTTTTTTTTTTTACAAAGTTATCAAATTTAGCATTTAATGGGTTGAAAGAGGCTTGGAATGCTGTCTACTGTTTTATATCATCCTGAACACTGTAAGACCAATGCTGGCATAGAGTCAAGCATTTGGAGTGCTGCTACACATGTATTATTGTTACTATATTGATTAAAGTCCATATTGCCTGCTGTTGGTGTTCTCCTATGAGTCGTATTCATGGGTAGGGACAAAATGACCTATATGACTGTTTAGGTCAGAGGACTTGTTGTTGTGAACAGTGGACACCTTACTCAAGTGACTTCAGACTTCCTGAGTCACTCCCAAGTCAATGTTTATTAGCAAACCAACCAATCCCTTTAGGAGATGGTTGTAAATGCACTAATAATGTACACTATAGTCTAATTACAGTTGTGCCCTCAGCTGGCCCTACAGACCCATGTATTACTGTCATTTTGTTTCTGTGTGTGTGTGTGTCGGTGTATACGTGTGTATGTGTGTATGTGTTTGTTTACGTGTGTTTACATGTATTATGTATATATTGTATATATGAGTGGGGTTTCCCCAGAACATCCCCACTAGCTTTTTTGTGTGTTTCTGTGTGTGTGTGTGTGTATGTGTGTGTGCGTGCGTGCGTGTGTGTGTGTGTGTGTGTGTTTGTACACTGTTACTTTGCTGTGTTTACTTCCTGTACTGACTGCTTAAATGAAGAGTTATGCATTGTAAACATAAATTAAGAATGATTACTATCATTTTTTTTAATCAAGTATACATTTTACAAGTTATAAGTTATGAAGTTATCTCTAGAGGAAGGTTATATATTTTTCTTTCCTTCTTACCAGGATGTTTCAGATTGTATAATGTATTTATTGAATTGGATTCATTTCACCACCTAATGAAAATATTTTTGCAGTGAAACACATTTGAATTAGGTTGTCAGAGCTACTGTTATTCTCTCGTTCCAGGGATAAGGTAAGGTTGAAATCATGTGGGCATACCTTTCGTTTTTTAGCAGCTAAGTACTTTAAAAGCTGAAGTGGACAGCTAAAGGGTAAATGGACTGCACTCTTATAGTGCTTTTCTAGCTTTATCAACAGCTCAAAGTGCTTTATACTACATGCCACATTCGCCCATTCATACACACATCCATACAGCACTTTTTCTATACATGCTCATGCAATCACATCAAGGGCTATGTAAGGGACAATTTCGGATTCAGTAACTTGCCCAAGGACACTTTGACATGCAGAGTAGAGGACCCAGGGATTAGGCTATTGACCTTCCTGTTAGTTGATGACCCATTCTACCTCCTGAGCCATAGCTGGCCAAGATCCCACCTAAAACCAAAAATTATTAATTTTTTTTTTCTTTTGTGTACTGACTAGAAAAACGAGATAAAACATGATAATTTGGGAGCTGTAAAGGTGTTGGTAGGTATATTTTTGACCTTTGGACAGAGCCAAGCTAGCTGTTTCCCTTCTGAAACCTCAGCTCTGCACTTAAAACATAACCATGAGATTAATATCTATCTAAACATATCAGTCTCAGAAAAAGAGAATTTATAGATTCCGCAAAACTTTGAACCATTTCTGTAGACTTGACTTTTGCTACCCAAATGTTTTTGAGTATTCTCATAACATACACAAATAATAAACTCCCTGTACTGTCTCGAACACACTGAAAAACACATTTCTGTCCAACACAAACCCCTTCAGATATAATTACCTTTCTCTTTCTTGTTCTCTCACTCACAAACAGACACACATACACGCACACAATGCCATAAAACATACAAACGTGTGCTATGATAAACTAATTTCTCTCACACACTTTCTGATATAATTACATCTCTCTATCTCTCCTTCTCATTCACATTCGGAAACACACACCTGCTTTTATGCTCTCACTGACCGTATTATCTTGTTTCTTGCTGCAGAAAAAGGGATTTTTCCTTCTAAAACAGGGGGAGTGCAGACTGAGCAGTTAGAGAACAGAACAGTAAGTGGTGTCCTCCCTCCATCAAATAAAATCAAAGACCAAAACCAATACTGTGTTAGTCCATCTCTCAACAGTTCCTTACTTCAGTAAGTGCCTGTGGGCCTCAGCTCCAAGCCCACTGGTTCCTACTTAAGATGTCTTCTTCTTTTTCTTTCGGCTTTTCCCTTTAGGGGTCGCCACAGCGAATCAGTGTCCTCCATCTAACCCTGTCTTCTGCGTCCTCTTCTCTCACACCAACTACCTTCATGTCCACTTTCACTACATCCATAAACCTCCTCTTTGGTCTTCCTCTAGGCCTCCTGCCTGGCAGTTCAAAACTCAGTATCCTTCTACCAATATATTCACTATCTCTTCTCAGGACATGTCCAAACCATCTCAGTCTGGCCTCTCTGACTTTATCTCTTAAACCTCTAACATGTGCTGTCCCTCTGATGTACTCATTCCTGATCCTATCCATCCTGGTCACTCCCAGAGAGAACCTCAACATCTTCATCTCTGCTACCTCCAGCTCTGCCTCCTGTCTTTTACTCAGTGGCACTGTCTCTAGACCAAACAGCATCGCTGGTCTCACCACAGTTTTGTACACCTTTCCTTTCATTTTAGCTGAAACTCTTCTATCACACATCACACCTGACACTTTTCTCCACCCGTTCCAGCCTGCCTGCACACGCTTTCACCTCTTTTCCACACTCTCCATTGCCCTGGACTGTTGACCCTAAGTACTTAAAATCCTCCACCTTCTTTATCTCTTCTCCCTGTAACCTCACTCTTCCACTTGGGTCCTCTCGTTCGCACACATGTACTCTGTCTTGCTGCTAACCTTCATTCCTCTCCTTTCCAGGGCAAATCTCCACCTCTCAAGCTTCTCCTCCACCTGTTCCCTGCTCTCACTACATATCACAATGTCATCTGCAAACATCATAGTCCATGGAGATTCCTGTCTAACCTCGTCTGTCAGTCTGTCCATCACCATAGCAAACAAGAAGGGGCTTAGAGCTGATCCCTGATGCAGTCCCACCTCCACCTTGAACTCCTCTGTCACACCTACAGCACACCTAACCACTGTCTTACAGTCCACATACATGTCCTGCACCACTCTAACATACTTCTCTGTCACTCCAGACTTCCTCATACAGTACCACAGTTCCTCTCTGGGCACCCTGTCATACGCTTTCTCCAGATCTACAAAGACACAATGCAGCTCCCTCTGACCTTCCCTGTACTTCTCTATCAACATACTCAAAGCAAATACTGCATCTGTGGTACTCTTTTTTGGCATGAAGCCATACTGCTGCTCACAAATGCTCACTTTTGCCCTTAGTCTAGCTTCAACTACTCTTTCCCATAGCTTCATTGTATGGCTCATCAGCTTTATTCCTCTGTAGTTGCCACAGTTCTGCACATCTCCCTTGTTCTTAAAAATGGGCACCAGTACACTTCTCCTCCATTCCTCAGGCATCTTCTCACTATCTAAGATCCTGTTAAACAACCCAGTCAGAAACTCTACTGCCGCCTCTCCTAGACACTTCCATACCTCCACAGGTATATCATCAGGACCAAGTGCCTTTCCACTCTTCATCCTCTTCAGTGCCTTCCTCACTTCATCTTTACTAATCTTTGCTATTTCCTGATCCACAACAGCCACATCTTCTATTCTTCGTTCTCTCTCATTTTCCTCATTCATCAACTCTTCAAAGTACTCTTTCCATCTTCCCATCACACTGCTGGCACCTGTCAATACATTTCCATCTCTATCCTTAATCACCCTAACCTGCTGCACGTCCTTCCCATCTCTGTCTCTCTGCCTTGCCAATCTGTATAGATCAGTCTCTCCCTCCTTACTGTCCAACCTAACATACAAGTCATCATAAGCCCCTTGTTTGGCCTTTGCCACCTCTACTTTCACCTTATGCTGAATCTCCCTGTACTCCTGTCTACTCTCTTCAGTCCTCTCAGTGTCCCACTTCTTCTTAGCTAATCTCTTTTCTGTATACACTCCTGCACCTCCTCATTCCACCACCAAGTCTCTTTATCTACTTTCCTTCCAGATGACACACCAAGTACTCTCCTCCCTGTCTCCCTGATCACATTAGCTGTAGTTCTCCAGTCATCTGGAAGCACCTCCTGACCTCCCAGAGCCTGCTTCAACTCCTTCCTAAAAGTCATGCAACACTCTTCCTTTTTTAGCTTCCACCATTTCGTCCTCTGCTCTGCCTTTGTCCTCTTCGTCTTCCTCACCACCAAGGTCATCCTACACACCAGCATTCTATGCTGTCTGGCTACACTCTCACCAACCACTACTTTGCAGTCACTGATCTCCTTCAGATTGCACCGTCTACACAAGATGTAGTCTATCTGTGTGCTCCTACCTCCACTCTTATACGTCACTCTGTGCTCCTGCCTCTTCTGGAAGAAAGTGTTCACTACAGCCATTTCCATCCTTTTTGCAAAATCAACCACCATCTGTCCTTCTGCGTTCCTCTCCTGGATACTGAATCTGCCCATCGCTTCCTCATCGCCTCTGTTTCCTGCACCAACATGTCCATTGAAGTCTGCACCAATGACAACTCTCTCATCTCTAGGGATGCTCTGTATGGCTTCATCAAGGTCCAAACAGAATTTCTCCTTCTCCTCCAGCTCACAGCCTACCTGTGGAGCATACCCACTAACCACATTGAACATTACACCTTCGATTTCTAGCTTCAGACTCATCACTCTATCCGACACTCTTTTTACCTCCAGGACATCCCTAACAAGCTCCTCCTTCAAGATAACTCCTACTCCGTTTCTCTTCCTATCTACACCATGGTAGAACAACTTGAACCCTGCTCCCAAACTTCTAGCCTTGCTACCCTTCCACCTGGTCTCCTGGACACACAGTATGTCTACCTTCCCCCTCTGCATCATGTCAACTAACTCTCTACCCTTTCCTGTCATGGTTCCAACATTCAAAGTCCCTACTCTCAGTCCTAGCCTCTTGGCATTCCTCTTCTCTCTCTTCCTACGAACACACCTTCCTCCTCTCCTTCTTCTACCAACAGTAGTCCAATTTCCACCGGCACCCTGTAGGTGAACAGCACCGATGGCGGTCGTTGTTAACCCGGGCCTCGACCGATCCGGTATGGGATTCCTAGCTTTGATTCGCATGTTTGATTTGGCAAAAGTTTTACGTCGGATGCCCTTCCTGACACAACCCTCTGTATTTATCCGGGCTTGGGACCAGCACAATAAGACACTGGCTTGTGTCCCCTTGCGGCTACATTGTTCCTACTTAAGATTTAAGTCTTTAAAAAACAATAACAAATATAGTTGCAAGTACTGGTGTGGGGGCCAAGCAGTCCAGCAGGGCATACTTGCTCAGGAAACATATTGTCATCTTGTCAAGAATATTACTGCAAGCATTCTCACTAAGTTTCATGAAAGTTTAGCAAAGATAGCAGAGATATGACCTTATTATCTGTTTTACTTGCTTTACCACCAGTTTGGATCCATAAAAATAGCTTTTTGAGGCTTGAAGATCATCTGTGCCAATTTTTGTGAAGGTTGGACATAATTTTGGCCTGTGAAAAAATATTTCTGCTAATTGTAGCGCTCCCTAGGGCTCAAATGATTCCATATACCATACCATTTGATACATCTAAGTGTTGCTCAGATATGACCCTATGTCTTGTTTGAATTCTTCACCACTAATTTGAATAATCAAAAATCCATATGATAACTTTTCTGAGGCTTGGTCTAAAGACCCTTAGTGCCAATTGTGGTGAGGATTGAACAAAATTTGTGACCTGTGGAAACTTTTTTAATAAACTGTTCCCAAAAATCAAATACAGCAGAAAAGACAATATGGCGGAAAGGTCATCCAAGGAATCCAACAGTACCTGATTTTGAAAATTTGACATGCTATTCAAAATTATGAGCATAAACATTTGACCCAAGGTGCAGACATGATTAATATAAAGAATGAGGGGACTGTGCATGCGATTTTCATGAAGTGCAAATTTATTTATTCCAGTTAAACCTAAGACATAAAAACACAACAGCCATAATTATTTTGATATATTTCATTGAAAGTGAAAATGGCAAGAGCATTCTAGAACTGTAGGGGGTTGATTATATAAACATGTATAATAACTACAATCATTAAACACTTTCTTAACTGCTTTAGCATAAAAAAAATTGTAATAATTAACATCTATAATTATCAATATTAATTTAACATGAATTAACATTTGTAACACAAAACGTAACAAACTGCTTATTGCAAACTAGTCTGTACATTCAAAGCAGTGGTAGGAAACCTTGTGTGTGGGGCTTGCACATGTGTTTCCCACACTTGCAGCACATTATCCCTGTTTTGCAGTCCTTCATTGCAGAGCAGAAGTTGCATCTCCTTCTCTTCTGTCTCCTTTTGTTTAATTCTTATGTGACTTGTTGATCAGCGCCAGGCTCAGATTTTTGTATTGCTCTCACTATTGCTGCTGAAGCTGTTGTGCGGGGAACGTGGTGTCGCTTTTGCAGTTTTTTCTCCATGATGTCTTCCTGCTTGGACATAGTCCTCATCTTGGAGGATCCGATCCAGGACCTCTTGCAAAGTATGTCCTGCAGCCATAACTTCATTCACTGAAATGGCACCTTTATAATCTTATGACCCACAAACCGCTCTTTTAATCTATATTTTGATCACTTTTCAGTAACAATGCATTTTCACTGTGTTAAAACTGCAATTTCTAAGTTAATATACCTCAGTTCATTCCTTAAAATGACACATTTAATGACTGTATTTTTTAGAAAACAGCATTCAAAGAGGAGGAAATACTGCATTTTTTGGGGGGGACTATTATTCAACAGTGGATTGATACACCCTACAACTTTTTGGGGCAGTAAGATATGTATGAGATTGAGTCAAAATAAACTACAGTGTGTGTATATTGTCATGAAGGAACATCATCCAGTGTAACAGTGTTGTTGATTGATATATTTTAATGCAGCACTCCATCCGCTCATAGGGGTCAGTGCATTTATAATGGGGAGTACTACTCAGCCTGTGGAAACAGCCATGTTAGGTCTGTAGTGGCTCTGACGATGTCACAGTGGTACTATCTCAGCACAAGAATAGACACTACACAGAAAGCCTGAATTGTACACTAGGGGCACAAAGGTCTGTAAGCTGTAGGCACTGAACATGCAGACTAACAAAAATATGATAGTAATTGCATTATGGGAAATGTAGGATATGCCATATTTGGAGACTGTCCTGTCCTGCTTTGATTTTGACCAATCATTTTTCCATGTCGCTCTTGTGAGTCCCCTAACTTTATGCAAATACAACACTAAAACACTAGACTACTACTTCAATAGTTTTTGGACAACAACGGAGCTCTATGGCACAGAGAAACAAGATACATCAGGCTTTTGATTTGATTTGTTTCTACGCATCATGTATGTTTAAATAAAAAAAAATATACAATATCATCAGGCTAATACTTAGGCCTTGTACGCCACCTGCAATTGAAAGAGAAAATGCATAAGAACAGAATGAGAAACAGAGAGCAGAGGAGTGAGCAGTGCAGAGATGCAGAAAGGGGGTGGAGTGGTAGACTCCACAACCTCATTATGTCTGTTGGCATTTTAACTCCTTTTGATGATTTAGTAAGAAAAGGGGGTGGAGGAGAAGGAGATGCAGGGTAGGATGAGTTGCGCTCTATCCTCTGTCCATGACACCATTTCAATCCTCCACTCACACATTTCTCATCCAGCTCTCCCCATGACGGAGAAGAGAGAGAGAAGAAAGAAAAATGAATGTCTTTAATTTAGTGGGATCCCAAATGCATGAAATCCTTTATGCTATCTGGGTCACAGTGTGCCTTACAGGCTGAAGAAACACGTACACACACACACAGAGCAGAGTGCCAGCCTGCTTGTTTGTTCGTTGATTTATTTTGTGAGTGTATCTTTCTGTGACACACAGTGCATATAGTATGTATTGTAGGTGGTAGTAGTATTGTGGTCATGCACCAAGCAGTAAGTCTCAGACCAAGCATCCAGCACGACAGCCCGGTTTTGTACTTAAATCAAAAATTACTATTAAAATTCAAATTTTCTCTTGTTATTGCAGTAGCACATTACTCAATAATGTCTTACATCCCCTGACACTGGAAAAGAGGGAAGGAGAAGGTTAAACAAAAGGGAAAAAAGGCCTTCTTAGACCACTACTAATGGAAAGGAAATTGAATTAGTCGGGCTTTCTCTCTTTCTGATGCTCCATCTTATTTGTCTCGCCCACACACACATACAGGGATACACAAACACACACACACAGACACACACAAAGGGCTTTTGTCAAATATGGCAGAATATAGTTGTGTTTTTTTAAGAACTGGCTGGTGAAAATATAAGTTATTTTATGAATGTTTAACCAAAATAGACATGGGAGATTTTCCTGACTAACTGTGTCAATGAGATGACAGATAAAGTTATTGAAAAAAGAAAGAAAAAAGCAAAACAAATGTTGCTGCACAAACTTGAAAGTTGTGTGCATCTGTGCGGGATGAATTATCTGATCATGTCAGAATATTGTATTGAATTATATCTTTAGTTAAATTCCTCTTTTGTGTTGTGTTAGGCAGGATGCTTTATCTACCTCAGCTTCAGGGGGCTTTTTTGAAGTTCAGCCTGACCTTTGAACCCTCTGTGAAGACAGAAAGAAAAATCAATTCAGCATCACATCATCTGTTCATATTATTTAAAGGAATTCTGTGATGCATGCTTTCAACTGAATTTCCGTGTTCTACAATTGATCAATGCACGGACAGAGTCTCGGTCATCCCTCTTTACACACACACAGAAACCCTATAGCAGGAGACACACACACACGTCACATATGTATGTCAGGTAACACTCAATGCTTGACATTCACTGATGGAAGAGCACTTAAAGCAGTAACTGCAAATATTCTTAGATCCAGATTTGTGGGAAAGGTGTGTGCATGTGTTGGTGTGTGTATGTGTTTGTTCAGCTCCATACGAGAGAGAGACAGTCATAACTGTAGAGTGAGAATTCAAAGTGAGCTGATACACACATGCATACTGGAGGAAATCACAGAGACAGATGACCCACATGGGTGTATTGACATCTCTCATGGCTGAGCAAATGGTGCTGTTGTGTTGAATTCCTTGACATCGATCTCGAAACTGTTTAACATTCCATCCCCTTATGGCCTCACCTTGGTTAACCATAGAACTCAGGGATATCATCTCTCTCTCTCTAACACACACATACACACATACGCACATACACTTAGCACACACAAACACACACACACACACACACACACACACACACACACTCTCTCTCTCTCTCTCACACACTGTGGTTAATTACATTTAAAAGTTAACAATAGTCTCCTGCTGCATCTGCTGCTATTGCCGATGTCTTTGTTGACAATCTTTGTGTAATGACATTGGTGATCTTTGCAATGATAAGATTTAATTATTAACATTTACATGAAGATGATGCTTATGTTAAAAGGAAAAACTCTTAAAAACATATCAGTGTTTATTTCTACTCAATCCTACAAACATCATCCTGCTGCCAGAAATACTCACTAAAGCATCATATATATATTTATCTGCTGCTAAAAATTTCCTCCTGTCTTACATTCAGTAAAACACAGGACTAGAGCTTATCATCCATTACACAAACACTTACAAAACATTTTGCTGTAGATCGTGGTGGTGGATGGATGACACAGAAACATTTTCTAGTAGGCACCCTCCTTCATCGTCATTGATTAGCCTATGACATCTCCGGAGTGTGTGACGGCATTTTCTCCCTTCCCAGATTCGCCCCTTTCTGTGTCTTTCTGACCTGTGATAAATAACTATAGTGCCCAATAGGGGTCCGGCATTTTCCATCTAGAGCCACTGGCCGCACTTTCCTACAACATTTACTATCCCAGTTAGGCAAGAGAGACCAGCTCAGTACATGTCATGGCCTCTCCCTGAGAGCGCTTGTCCTCAACCACCAATTTCCTCTATTTAATACTAGTTCAAAGCCTCCTCCTCCCTGCTGAGCTGATGTTGCTTGCTGGCAGCCTCGGATGGTGTCGATTTGCAACTGGATGTCACAATTGATGCACTGTCATCTGAAGTCTTAATGGTGGAACGAGTGATTCTAATTTAATACAAATTTTGTCTAATTCAGTAAATATCTCCTCACAGTCCATTAGCTGTCTGTTCTGTGTGTGCTGAAAAAAATCCAGTGTTCCTACACATCCCTGATTCTGAAATAGTAAAGAAACAATGGGGCTTGGACCAAGTCACACAGTACTATTCCAGCCAGTCAGCAACATTGGGCATTCGTGCTTGTGCATAGGACATTGGATAGAATTAGAGAAGTGGGTTGATGGGGAAAAGTTGGCAGTGGGAGCAAGAGATATGCTAATGGATAGTGCCAATCTAAGGATTACAAGGGGAAGGAGATGAGGCAGTCTACCCTTCTGTCCCTGCCAGACTGCATGGATTTTTGAATGGCACTGATTGGAACTGCAGACAAGAGACCAGCCAGTACATGGAAAGAATGTCTACCAGTGGCGGCATGCCAGCAGCATATACTCCACAACATAATCACATTGTCAGGAAGGAGAGATTGCCAAGGAAGAGCCAAAGAAGAGAAGGTCAAAAGAACAAAAATTGAAAATGAAGTTCTATGATGAGGCAAGGGCCAAGAGTTGCATTACCATCATGAGGCCTTCCAACGGTGGAGACTGCATGGGGTTGGATGGGGAAAGAAATTCAGCCCTGGACTTATCCACTAGGACTGGCCTGCACCATGAATGACATGCACACAGAGAAGGTCGGTAAAGAGACTGACAGGGCTGGAAATTTTTTTATAAAACTTTATAGATGTTTTTTTTCCACATCTAACCATAGTCCACTGGCTCCGTCAGAGAGTTCAAAGTCATCAGACAGGTATGCAGGCCATTCTGTTTCTGCTTGACAGGTGTGTAAAACCTTAGTTTTGCTATGTTTCACAGAGCCATTAAGGTAATATTGTTTTGACCTATTTGCTAATTTTTGTAATAGTTAATCCCAACTGGTAGGTTAGCAAGCAGGAACCAGTGCTACAATTTGCATTTCCGGTAACCTTAATGTACTTGCCCACAGATGTTAGGCTTACTTTTCTAGTTTGCTAAGAGATGTTGTTGATGTAATGTTAGCCTACAGTAGCAGGGGAGTTGTGAGTATGGTGTGCTGACTATTGGAAAGGTCTAATCCTCTCTGCACATTAGCTTTGCAGCAGTCACTGTAGTGACAGATGGCTGCCTCATTGTTTGTTTTATATCTTTGAATTTGTCCATACAATGTGCAAAGGATTTTATAGATATGAACACCTAAAATGATTTCCTTCTGCAGTTGTTGCACTGGCTCAACGTCCTTCAGGCTCACATTGTACCAACTTCTTATTCTTTTGATGGACTGAACTGATGGTATTAGATCCCTGTTGATCCTTCAAATGTTGTCCTTGCCAATCTAACTGTGTTTTCCACTTCTTTCCTTTACAGAGGGCTGACAACAGTACAGTTTTCTGGGGCATATAGTGGTGGGATATCTGATGGGATGGCTAGATGTTTGCAGCACCTTGGATCAGATTGTTGATGAAATTACCAAACTTTAAAAAAATCATGGCACAATATATTCATTCATTTTAAATATGTATGTCTTATGTAGGAACCATAAAATACTGAGAGATGGACTAAGACATTGGTGGTTATGTCTTTCCGTGGGATTTGTTGACAAAAGGTAAAGTACCTTCAAACTAAGGACATTCCCATCAGCTGCTGTACTTTGTACCTATTAAAAATCAGCATATTATAGCATTGTCATTGTGAGCATTCTGATGTTAGCATTTAGCTTGAAGCACCGATGTACGGCCTCACAGGGATACTTTTTAGAATATTTTATGGCAGCACCATGTTTAAAAAATAATCCTCTGATATATGATGATACTTTTCTTTGTATTTAATCTCTTTCCACCCCATTATTTTATCGAACTTTAGATTCAAATTTTAACATGCCTTTTACTACTCGACAGCAGGCTTATGATATATTTCTCTTAGGATATCAGTATGTAAGGTTTATATATCTGTGTCCCCTCTACTGACTCTCCAGATATCAGGAATGAGAAGATGGAAAATTCAAAACAAACCTACACCAGGATCAACGCACTGGCAGTTACCTGCATTTTAGTGCCATGAAACTAGTGGTCATTAGTTGCAATTTTCCTCAAATAAAAAGACCAAGACCTACAAACAGGACTTGATAAGAGCAGGATTCACCGAAAAGACAAAGTGAACAAAATCAGTCAAATCGACCATCTGCACTAAGCAGGCTTGCCAAATTCTATCATGTGCACATACAGGCAGTTTCCAAGCTGTATTGCCAGCAGTAATTTTAAATTGAAATAAAGCATGAGGTAGAAACTAATAGCTCCAAGGTCACAAGTCCATTTTACCCTTTTCATGTGCTTCTCTTTCTCTCTCTCTGTTTCTTTCCCACAAATACACACACAGACACACAGGCATAAACATACACACAAACACACACACACACACACACAGATAAACACACAGACATAAACATAGACACAAACACACACACACAGATAAACACACAGACATAAACAGAGACACAAACACACACACACACACACAGATAAACACACAAACATGCCAGAAGGCAATTATTAATATCTTCTTAATCTGCTGACATTACAATTCTAATTTGATGTTCTTTTGGTCTTTGAATAATAGCTCTGAAGCTGCCCTACATCATCTGCTGCTTTCCTATAACTGTGGCTTCATTTCCTTTTTTACACATCACTTCCTTTGCTTTCTATTGTTTATTTTCATCTTAATATTTTCTCTTTCATTTTCTTTGCTTGTATTATATTTCCTTTCCTTTTCTTTCCTTTCCGTTTCTTTCCCTGCCCAGATGATCTCTTTCTCTCTCTCTCTCCAGTCGAAAGAGGGATCAAGAGGCCTGTCTACTTTCTGATACTGTGTGAAAGCCTATCAATTCTCACATACTCCTTTGCCTGATCTCGTTGTTAATCAATACACACACACACACGCATATACACACAGACACACACACACACACACACACACACACACACACACAAACACACAAACATATCATAATTTAACACATCATCAAAGTATCATGTTCACTTTTTCATTTCAGAATGTACCATTTCTGGTACATTATTATTATGAACAATAAGGTTAACCCAGCACCAAAACCAACACAATGACCATGTAACCAAATGAGACATTTGTACACAGGCAAGCATACCATTCAATACATATGATACAGCTCCATATCAAAAAATTCATAGATTGATATGAATATGTATGGGTTTAACTGGATCTCCATGGGGTTTATAGACCTACTGGATATCAATACATAAGCAGTGCAGTAACTTTTTACTCTGAACATTATGACCTAAGTACAGCTCATTTTGGGGATTGTGATATATTGTCCCACATTGGATTAGATCTGTCTCACAGTAAATTGGTTTTACCAAATATGACATCATCTCTAAAATGTAGCCTGAAAACACAGCCTTACTTCCCCCCTTCAGAGTGGCAATGGTGAAATGAAAACCTAATATATTGCAATTCAGGGAAAGTCATGTATGGCCTGAAGGAACATGGAAAAGCTCTGGATTTTGGACTCTGTGGTACAAAATATACCTGCAAAGAATCTAAATCACTAACAAAATAAGGATTTAGTCTAAATTAAATATAAGCTGTGCCTGGTGGAACTGGATACAACAGGGGACTGGGAGAAACAGCAAATATTTTATTCATTGCATTGTAAAAATTAAAGAAAAACAGATACACTTGAAAATATTCATCTTAAGGAGAGTAAGATGGTGGCACTTGATTGAGCAAATGAATGACATAATTCTTTCCCTATCCTCTTACCCTAACCTTAACCATCATAAATTAATACCTAACCCTCATCCCATACCAAAACCCTACCCTAAACCTAATTATAACCTGAACCCTAGAACCAAGTCTTAACCCTCAGCAATTCTAACTTTTGGGGTTCAGCATTTTGGTCCCCACAAAGCTGTCAGACCCCACATGTATACACACCTATGAACACAGACATATATATTGTGGCTCTAATGCAATATGTATATATTCTAAGTGGCTTTATTGCACACTGGCACACACACACCGGGTCATAATGTAATTGCGTGTAGTTACATGAGGAGTCAACAAAACAACAGAAACCTGAAAAAGTAAAAACGTATGACTTTTCTGCCTCCGTCCCCATCTCCCATAGAGGTGTTTGGACCACAATTTGTTTAATGTCAACAGCACCACGTCTTTCCGGTAAAGATACATCAGTTTCTCTGGATAATGTGCAGACCTTATGGTCAACAAGTTTTCATTGGTGGTTTCTTTTGAAAAATAGTTCATTTGAAAACTACTTACAACATGTTGACACCTTCTCTGCTTCACTCAGCTGGGAAGCTGCAGAGAATTAATGCCTCAATAGAAACACTTAGTGCTACACTTAGGTTTGGTTTTCCCGGAATAAGGGTAATTTATCAATGCTGAGAGACACCGGTAAGTGAGTCCGAAATGCCTTTCGTTTTTTGAAAATGTACCTGCAGAGGTCAAAGTTTTTGTGATGTAATCATCAAGGAGGCAAATGCATCAGTTTTCTGGGAAACCTTGAATGATATTGACAATACATTTGTCGTCAGCTGATTTTACTGTAATTATTATTTGGGTGTGATAACTGATCATACCAAGTTGGACTGTTGGGAATTAGGAGATCAAATCCCATAATGGGTATTGGTGAAGGATTCTAATCTTTTGTCCTCTGATCTGGTCACTTTCCAGCCATCTCATTATGGGCATTTAACAAGTTTGATAATTAGGACTGGAATCTGGACGATTGACATCACATGGGCAATAATAAAGACAAAATTTGTCAAAAAAAAGCAAGCAAATAGTAATGATGAGAAGAGTATTTGTTATTCTTTAATTTGTTTTATTTATTTTTATTTGTTTGTTTTTTTAACTTACCCCATTCGTCTGACAGAAATATGGAATATACCCCCCACTGGACACAGAGGCTCTCTCTATAGCTGTGTGTGTACGTGCGTTCAAAGGCAACTGAGGTGATAACAGATGGAGAGTAGAGCAAAAG
Organism: Istiophorus platypterus; assembly: GCA_016859345.1. Lineage (NCBI taxonomy): Eukaryota > Metazoa > Chordata > Actinopteri > Istiophoriformes > Istiophoridae > Istiophorus > Istiophorus platypterus. The sequence goes on along the minus strand of CM029112.1, from coordinate 23,823,455 downwards.
TCACTCTAGCTCTTTCAACCCTCATCAAACTATGTATTCATCCTCACTCTGTCCACAGCTACACACAGACACACACACACACCCTTTGTTTATGATATTCGTGGAGACATAACACATTTGCTAGCCCCTTACCCAAACTTTAAGCATCACAACTGAATACCTAACCCCAACCCTTATCCTAATCCCAACCTAAACCTCATCCTAACAAGAAGCCTAAAACCAAGTCTTAACCCTCAAACAGCCACTAAAACACATTTATTTTAGCCCACACAAAATGTTATGCCCCACAAGTATAGTGCACTCCTGATTTTCGAACCCTACCAATATAATAAAACAAGCTCACTCACACACACACACACACACACACACACACACACACACACACACACACACACACACACACACAGGGTTCCAGAATATTAATTGGGACTGTGTTGGATCTACACATTCTCCTTCCCCAAAAACTTGCTACATGGCTGAGTCTGATTAAAGCCAATCATTTACATAATTAACATATGGTTCTAGGCCTTCCTTTAATGTGCTGATCATTCTGCCTCACACAGACATGCACACACACAGCTGAGGGGATTGAGGAAAAGAGAAGTAGTGATGTATCTAGCTGACAGCAGTGATGGTGGTCTATCTTAGTACTTAATATAACCAGTTATTTCTAATTATTACTGAAACTGTTAACAGTATATCACTTCTAACAGCCTTCTTCTATTAGACATGTTTAACATGAGTACATATTTTACAACATAGACATTTGGCTGCAGTGATGATTGTTTTCAACACCCTAGCTACCGTTGAGGTGCTTG
>CM029112.1:22272637-22430137 GCA_016859345.1 Istiophorus platypterus | reverse complement strand
AAGAATAGTATGTTTTTATTTGCATGACTCAGTGCAGATAGCGTTGACGCTAAGCATTTTTTTCCCCAACTTAAATTAAGAAAAACATATACTGAGCCATAACCATGACCAACAAAACAGACCTGAAATGAAGCAAAAACATGCACAGTCAGTTACATTATGAAAAACAACAATTTCGCTATTCATAGGAACAGTGGTGGAGGACTGCTTCAGAAGTAAGTAAAAAGAACGATACTACAATATAAAGTACTCTGTTTCAAGTAGAAATCTTTCTTTGAAAATGTCTCTTATGTAAAATTACCTAAGTAACATTAGAAAAATGTACAGAAAGTATAAAAATTAAAATAACTCATGATTTGGAAACTGTCCCCAATGAGTTTTTGACCATTATGGATCAGCCTCAATAATAAACCCAGTTACCAATTTGATTGTTGTGGCTGAATTTTGTATATTGAGAGTACATATATAAACTACATTAAAACTGGTAATTGGTTTTAATGTTGTGGTTGATTGGTTTACAGTATAAATGGATCATTATGACTGATGTATGACTGATGTTTAAGAAAAATGTTACTGTTGTAGCTGGTCAAGTTGGAGCCAGTTTTAACACTTTGATATACTGTTTGCTGGTGTAATCTACAAAAGTGCATCATTTTTTTCAAGCTCATCATAGGTTTTGAATGTAACTATTAACTAAAGCTGTGAACTAAATATAGAGGAGAAAAAAGTAAAATATTTCCCTCTCAATTGTAATGCAGTAGCAGTATAATTTTGCATGATTTAGAAATACTTGAGCACTTCAAATTTGCAATTAAATACAATACTTAGGTAAATGTACTTGTTACAAATCCACCACTGCATTAAAGAAACCCAACACCACTCTTTTGCCAAGTTAATGGACATACACTCTCTACCCTACAAATCCTTAATCCAGCATTATCGACAAATATTTTTTTTAAATTCACCACATCATGTTTTCTTAGTATTTACATGTTCTCCCTCCTTACTCCTTTCCTCGACTTCCTCACGATTAGGTCAAGGAGGAGTGTTTAAAGAGAAAAGGGACATAACGCTGAAGTCAATTCAGACACAGCCTTGTTTTGTCCAGAGCAGACAGTCCTTCCTGTGGTGCTCCTGTTCTGTGACTGTTTGTCATTCAGAGGCATCTCCAAGGATCAGGGTCGTAAATAAGAACAGTCACAGTGTTTTGCAGGTAAACGTAGCTCACCTCAAAGCTGAAGGAACATGAAGTAAGAGAGCCAATAATGCTGGGCTGTGACGGGCTGATGGCAGAAGCTCCATGGGCAGCGGCAGCAGCAGCAGGCATATTTTACAAACAACCCAGTTGGATGGATTTCAGTCACTCTGGGAGGAGAGCCAATAAAAAACAAATCCAGCTGAGATGGGAGCCAATATGAAGCACCCTGGGAAAGGGATGATGTGTGGAAAATTGGAGTACATTATAAAGATTAAGTAAAATCACTTTTTATCATCATTAAACTGCTCTGAAGATATTTGTTCATATTGTGACCTCAGGAATAATGAAGTTCTGTCTGACCCTTTTTGTCAAAAAAAAGTGATATTCACATGAGGATATTCTGATTTTTACTTTTCCCTATGGTTTATTTTTTCCTATGATATGGGACATTTGATTTCGGACTAAAAAACTCTGTGTGATATCCACTGTTATAAACTGTAGAGCAGAAAGCCTGTCTCTTCCTTGTGGGTGTAAAATATAAAAGGAATTCTGACTGTCAGCTGTCAGTGAACATACAGAATACTGCATTGGTGGTTCAACCTTAAATCACGACTGTCTCTGTCCCATTTTCAGTTTGTCTGAATAGAAGAGAAAGGAATGGAATGTAACTAAGAATGCAAGAATCATTTTCAATTCTATTTCATTCTATTCTATTTTATTTTACAATGGTTTATAGGAGAGTGGCAGAGGAAAAGAGGACCCACCCCCTGACACACAAACACACAAACACACACACACACACACACACACACACACACACACACACACACACACACACACACACACACACACACACACACACATACAGCTCCCAAGAGCATACTTTATGCTTCGGACCAGGAATGCAGGGCTGAGGCTCATTTTTCTGTCTCAAGTTCATGTCCAACAGACCCCCTCTCCATACACATACACATAAATGCACACACACACTTACCCTACCGTTTTTTACCACCTTCTCTCTCTTCCTCCGCCTCCTCCCTCTTTGTCTGCATTGCGGACCGTCTTTTTGTTTCTCAAGTCGGACTTTGCAGTTGAACTTGAGACAGACAGACAGCTTGTAAACAGTTTGTAGTCTGGCCCCTGTCTGGTCTGGAATGGCCTGGGGGACAAAGGGGCCAAGAAATGGACACTGGACTAGAAAATCCCATTTTAACACAAACACCTCCAAATGAGTTTAGAGATGGTTTGCAACTCAACTTTAAATACATCCAATTAAAAGAATAAAAAGAAAATAGCGTAAAATATAAAAATAAGTAATTGCTGGGAAGGGCATTGGATGCTGGACAGTCTGTTTTATTGAGAAATCAAATGTGTTTACATACCATAGAGATTAATTTTCAAGTTAAAGTAGCACTTGTTCAGTCTGTAAATCAAAAAAATATATAACAAATTTCAGTCTCCATTGGTCAACGAAAAAAGTGAGAAGAAACTGATTGAAACCGTTTTTCTGGACCGCAATCACACCATTTTGTATTACTGCAAAACTGAATTGACTTTAAACCAAGTGATTCCAAGGGAATCATCCCTGACCTGGCTTGGTATTGTGTGTGTGTGTGTGTGTGTGTGTGTGTGTGTGTGTGTGTGTGTGTGTGTGTGTGTGTGTGTGTGTGTGTGTGTGTGTGTGTGTGTGTGTGTGTGTGTTTGAATGCACAGGAAATGTCTATAAACACACTATACAGCCAGACAGGCCTCCAACAAAGTTGTGTGTATGTTAGTGTGTGTATATGTGTGTGTTTGGGGGTTGGGGCCAGCAACATCATGTAGTGTATTGGATGATGCAGTGCTGCCCTGGACTTTAAGTCTCCTTCCAAGTACTACAGGGAAAAGACATGCTATAGTTTTTCAAGGGATGCAGGGGAGAAAAATAAAAATATTTCAAACTATATTATAAATTATTCAGAGCCTTTATTGTTGTACTCCAAATCTTCAAATTGTGGTCAGGTCCACCTTGTTTGCTTTAATTGTCTTTGAGATGTATCTACAACTTCATTGGAGTCCATCTGTGGCAACCCTGATTGATTAGACATAGTTTAGAAAGGCACTCATCTGTATTCATAAAATAACACCATTCACACTGCATGTCAGGACGAAAACCAAGTCATGAAGTGAAGAGATCTCTGTAGATCGTAGTGATAAAATGGTTGCAGGACATAGATAATGGCAAGGTTATAAACCATTTCTAAAGTGTTGAGTGCAGTGGCTTCGATGACTGGTTGGGACCACCAGGACTTGGCCAAACTGAGTAACCAGGCAGGAAGGGCCTTCGTCAGCATGGTGAATAAGAATGCAATGGTCTCTCTGCCAGAACTTCAAAAGTCCTCTGCAGAGATGGGAGAACCTTCCTGAAGGACGACTATCTAGAGGGAAGCCAGTTTGACAGCCTGCTTTGAGATTGGAGATTGCTAAAAAGGATTTAAAGGGCTCTGAGAGCATGAGGAAAAAAATTCTCAAATCTCAAATCACCTACCTAATACCATCCCTATGGTGAAGCACTGTGGTGGCAGCATTATGATGGTGGGGGACTTCTCAGTTGCAGGGCCAAAGACACTGGTCAGAATTGAGAGAAGGCCAAATACAGAGAGGCCCTGGAAAAAAACAATGCTCCAGAGAGCAGATATTCGCACACCGGGGCGATGGTTCCTTTCAACACAACAATAATCTGAGGCATACAACTAAGGCAAAGTTAGAGGTGCTTTGGGACAAGTCTCTGACTGTCTTCAAGTGAGCCAGCCAAAGGACAGATGTAACCCCCCTAGAACATCTCTGGAGCAATGTGAAGATGGTAGTTCACAGGCACTTCCCATCCGATCTGACTAGGTTTGAAAGTATCTGCTGGGAAGAACAGAATAAACCACCCAAATTCAGGTGTGAGAAGTTTGTAGAGAGTTACCCAGAAAGACTCGAAGCTTTAAATGCTGTCAAAGGGACTTTGGAATACTAATGTAAATGAGAGACTTCAGTTTTTTTTTTCTCTAGAAAAATTCCTAAAACATTTTTTATCTTTGTCATTATAAACTAAAGAGTGTAGATTGATTTGCAAATGGGCAATTTTATCCAATTACAATTAAATCTACAACACAACAAAGAATGAGGGTGAATGAGGGTGGGTGAATACTTCATTGAGAGTTTAAGACAAGTTTAACGTTTATATCTTAATTATTTATGTTCTTATTATACTTATATCGGAAACAAAGCCATCAAGCATGCCCAAGTGAGCAGCTTTTAGTTACTGAAGAAAAAACTTGGGGTTGGGGGTACAATAAACAGGAAAAAGTTCTCGAGAGCAATTTCAGAAGAGGCGCTGCCAGAATTACTGCAGAGGAAGCCCTTATTACTACTTTTTATACTGGATAATTGATAATTAATAAACTTAAGGGTTGTGCGAGCATGTTCAAATGTCGTAAATCTACTTACCTGAGACTCTCTGCCTCTATCTGAGTAGCCCTTCCTCCCTGATCCCAGTTCTGTTCTATGTGCCTTTACTTAATCACACCTTTATGAAATATTTCCATAAGCAGTTCAGTCCATTCTTATGAGGATGTTATCAAATTGCCTTTGATATTAGAGGTATTTCTTATTAGGGTTTCAGTGCACTGAAAAATTATTGAATGCCTTTTTTTCTTTCTCTGCCATTTTAATGGGCCTGGCTGGCTAAAATACATGCACACACACAGGCTATTTATTATAATAAGAGAGAGGAACCCCCATGTGACTAAAATAAAACTAATATACTGTATGCCTAATTGGATTTAGATTTCACAAAGAAGTGGATCTGTTTTGCTGTCAGTGAGTAAAAGGTCAGAAAATTGCTTAATGTTTGAAGTTGGTGTTTTTTGAAATCGTCTTTTTTATGAATTATAATTTTAATTTCTTTCAAAAAATATATTGAAAAAAATTACATCCTGGCAGCTACTTTACATGCAGTAAGAAAAAAGAATATACTTGGAACCTAATTACCCAGGGTTGAGTTTACCTTAAATATTACATCATAGAAATCTCACTGTTACCATCTACAACAGATAAGAGTATTTCGGTATGAGAACCAAGAATGCTGTAACACAAATACATGTCTGGCATTTGTAACAAACCAAAATGCTTGAAAATCAGTTGAAAATTCAGCAAGTTGTGATGAGTTTAATTGTGCATGAGCCCCCCTTCCCCCATAGTGTGATGGGATCATTTGGACTTACTACATGGTTTGCTACACAAGCTGGCGCAGTTGTTATACATTGTGTTTTGCCTGTTTTGCCTTTTGCCTATCCTGTTCCAACATGCAGTCAGTGAGTGAGTTGCTTACGAAAAATATATATTTGTTTACAGAAATAGGCTAACACTGACTCCAGAGAACTCCTGTATCCCAAAAACAGATGAGGACCATATACATCCATTTTACGAATATTAGCAACAAACAGAATATTTAATTCTATGGAATCAGGCTATTTATTCAGCATTGTGGATGTTTATTTTGGGACACACATCAGGCAATGCTGCTGTGCCTGTTTGTCAATTTTAGCTTCTGTTTGTAGTTTCTAGCTAATGCTATAACATTATAGTTCTACAGGTTAAAATGGAAGCAATAGTACTGAACTGGCAGCTCCTGATGGAATGAGATTGAAAGTCACGAAAACGTAGATAAGCCTGTTTCAGTTTGTAGTCAGAGCACTTTGTACAGTGCAGTGACATTTGTGACTCAAATGCACCAAGCAGCCCATTGATGTATTGAAGCAGCCAGAGCATTGGAAACTGTTACACATGTTTCTTGGAAATGAACTGTCGATTACTTGCTAGGTGGCCTGAGGGCGCTAAGCCCACCCCAATGTTAAAACAGTGAGCAGTGAGAATGCGAGAAGAGAACCAGGAAAAATAACAGAGGACTGATATGAAAAAAAGACAGTGTGATGATCAAATGAGCTATTCGATTCAATAATTTGAGGATAAATGATTAAATGACTCTAGCTTTGGTAGCAAGTTTCAGTTTTCCTTTTTTTAAAAAATTCTGGTTTTATTTGAAGGAATTATTTTTCCTGGACTGTGTTTTTTTGTTCATGTTTATAATTAAGTTAATAAATTAACTGAGTTTTTATAAATTATATTTTGTTTTTCATGTTTACACAAAGATGAGCATGATTTGACCCCATAGGTCTCTTTCTTGTCATCAGATAACGTCTGTTATAGAGAATAATGCAGTTGAAATCTATCAGAAGTATTATCTATTTTTACTTTTTCAAAATTTACACTATCAGTTGTACGTGGCTTAATACTGTTTCTTTTTCATATGATCTGTCCTGTTTTAGGTATTCTTCCATTTATTAATTTATTGAACTATGCATTCATATTCTTTTCACTAGGTTTATGTAGCCTTTTGTCCCTATAGCTTTGGGTGTCTGCACCTCATGCATCCACCATTTGTTCTGATTTTAATAAGCACACATTTACTCAACAAGAATTGATTTATTATTACTGATTTATCTTTTATTAGCAGGATTTAGCATTATTTTGATCAACAGATTGAGTGCACATTTCCACATTAATGAACATTTCAGATTTATTTACAAACACTGGTGAAGCAGTTAGTCCTTTCCATATTCCACATTCTTCCACCTGCCTGCACCAACCACTATACCATTAAAAAAAACATTGGCTAACTGTAGGCTCCGTTTTTTCATCTCACACAGAGCCACTTGTAGCATGAGCTTTAGCAAGACTGATAATTGCAGAAAAATATACAAGATGTGAACAAGATTTATTTCTCTGCAGAGGTATTAAATGTGCAGGCCCACTGATAACTACTATATTCAGAGTCTAACAAGGAATAGAGTTTAGGGCCAATGAACAGCAACATTAAAGATTAGATATATATATAGTGCATTCAGACCCCTTCTCATATTTTGTTTTGTTGTAGGCTTATGCTAAGATCTTTTAAAAAAAATTTTTCCTTCATCAATCTAAACCCAACCCCCCAAAATGACCAAACAAAAAAAAATATATAATTTTTTGCAAATTTATTAAAAAGGAAAAACATATCACATTGACATAAGTATTCAGACCTTTTGCTATGACACGTGAAATGCAGCTCAGGTGTCTCCCAATTCTTTTGATCATCTTTGAGATGTTTCTACACCTTGATTAGAGTCCACCTGTGGTAAATTCAATTGACTGGACAGGAGCTGGTAAAGCACATACCTGGCTTCATAAAGTCTCATAGCTGACAATTCATATGAGACAAAAGCCGAGTCATGAGGTCGAAGGAACTGCCTGCAGAGCTTACAGACAGAACTGTGTCGATGCACATATATGGGGAAGGCTACAAAAAAGATTCTGCTGCATTTAAGGTTCCAAAGAGAACAGTGAACTCCATAATTCTTTACAGGAAGAAGTTTGGAACAACCAGGATTCTTCCTAGAGCTGCTTGGACAAACAGAGCATTCAAGGGAAAGGGGCCTTGATAAGAGAGGTGACCAAGAACATAATAGTCACTATGGCCGAGCTCCAGAGATCCTGTGGGGAAATGGGAAGAACTTGAAGAAGGACAGCCATCAATAAAGCACTACACTGATCTGGTCTTTATAGGCCAGACAGAAGCTTCTCCTCAGTGAAACACACATGAAGGCTACATGGAGTTTGCAAATTGCTACTGGAAGGACTCTCAGACTATGAGAAACAAGATTATTTGGTCTGATGAACCTAAACTAAACTGTTTAGCCTCAATTCTAAGCATCATGTCTGAAGGAAACCATCCACTGCTCATCAGGTGAAGCATTGTAGGGCAGCATCAGGCTGGGGACAGGGAGACTGGTCAGGGTTGAGTGAAAGATGTATGGAGAAAAGTACAATGATTACCTCAATGAAAACTCGGTTCAGTGCTCATGACCTCAGACTAGACTGAAGGATTCAGCTTCCAACAGGACAATGATCCTAAACTCACAGCCAAGACAACACAGGATTGGTTTAGGGATGATTTGGGGAATTCAATCACATAGAACCACATAGAATATATCTAGAGAGATCTGATAATGTCTGAAAAACAAATGATGGCCAGCCAATCTAACAAAGCTTTAGAGGATCTGCAGATAATAATGACAGAAAGTCCCCAAATCCATGTGACTTGAAGCTGTAATCACTGCCACAGGTGCTTCGACTACATACTGAGTAAATGGTCTGAATACTTATGTCAATGGGATATTTCAGTATTTTCTTCTTAATTAACTACATTTTTTACATTTACGGGCAACAAGTTATGAATTCAGTCATTTAAAATTCATTCAGTATTCTATCTCCATTATTGTAAACACAAAATTATTACAGTCAATTTCAGTAACTGGCACCCTGGTCAAAGTTTCTGTTAAAAACAATCAATTCACTTCAAAGAGGTAAAGTTGGCAACACTGAAAAAAGCTTAAACTAAATACCTGCATGTTGGCAGATGCCTTGCCAGTTGCTGGAGGGGAGCTAAGATCCCCTGGTGCCCACAGAGCAAGACAGCAGCCAGATTAATAGTTAAGTCACTAACACACACTGGGCACCAGAATCGACAGGACAAATAGCCAACAACCCCAGCTGGTTGGTCACCAGAGCCATGGCAAGGCCTTTACCTCTGGGCTGCCAAGGAATTTGGAGCTCTGGTTGTAGGTTCTCAGGGCTTCCAACTGCTGCAGTATTTGCAGTATGTAGCAATTTCTGGTGGTATTACAAATTCAGAACATGTAGCTTGATTTTAGCATCAATCCACACCGCAGTTGCCTTTGGTTGATTCTGATCTTCTTCTCGAGAAAACACTATTCATGTTGTCTGTATTAAATGGTCCAGTTTGTGTTATCATTCAACAAACCACTGCATAGTTTGCTTAGAGGAAGACAGAAACACTTTCTTTGTGGTCATTAGCACAAACATAGGTTCAAATGGTTCTAAACAAATATGAGAGTTTAGATGAGAACCACTCACTGGTTCTTAGTGTAAGGACCTAACTCAGTCTTAGGATGGAAATTACCATTGGCTTCTCTGTAAAGAATGGTGATTACTCTGTACAGTTCCAACAGAAGATAAAGTGTTTTCCATTGTGGAAAGCGTCTGCACCCCTATGAAGACACAGCCAAAGAGGAACAAGATATCCATGTAAACATGCATATGAAAGCAGAATCCAAGAAAGTGATGCAACATTACCTCACAGGTCTCCTCCAATCCATCCACTTTGCCTTCCATTACCTCCTTTGCCGCAGCATTTCTGATAGTCTTGTAGTCTTCCCCACATGCAAGATACTGGTCTCTTGGGGTGGCTTCTTCACTCTGGGTGAAATGAAAATCGAACCACAATATTTACTTACAGTTAGCATTACATTTGGAAAATGACTTTGTTTTTGTTTGGGCACTAAGACTGAAAATCACACTGTGGATTACTAAACCTTTGCAGAATTTCTTCAGGGAAGAGCCAGCGTATTTGATCGTTTTTGAGGAGTTTCAGGACAAACTCCACTCCATGTTGGCTGCAGATCTTACAGATCAAGTAGACATGATAACATTCATTCCCACTATGCTTACACAAGTTCACCATGCTGGTCAGGAAGGCTGTGGTTCCACATAAACCACCCACTTTGGTTTAAGTTTGAAAGGGGAAAATGACATTTTGGTAAATCAAAAACATTCTGAAAGAGAAGCAAAGTTTATTTGACAAATACTATATTTGATCTCAGGTATTCACATTGGCTCTCAATAGCATAAACAGAGGTTCAAATGGATGTAAACAAAATGTTAATAGTTAAGTGATTAAAAGATGACCTGATTTCCAAAAGGCATGAAGGATGACACCATGTTTTAAGCAAGGTTACTTTTTTATTTCCATCTTTGACTATTTCAAAATAACAGAAAAAAGAAAAAGGCCTGAAACAAAAGTTTGGGCAACTTGCATGGTCAGCACTTAGTAACTCCCCCTTTGGCAAGTATCATAGCTTGTAAAAGCATTTTGTAGCAGCCAAGAGTCTTACAGTTCTTGTTTGGGGGATTTTCACCCATTCTTCCTTGCAAAAGGTCTCTAGTTCTAGTTCTGCAAGATTCTCGGGCCGTCTTCTATACAATACTCTTTTTGGGTCTCTGCAGATTTTCAGTGATGTTTAGGTCGGGGACTGTTAGGGCCATGGCAGAACCCTCAGCTTGCACCTCTTGAGGTAGTCCACTGTGTCTATTGAGTTGTATTTAGGAGCATTATACTGTTGTAGAAGCCATCCTCTTTTCATCTTCATTTTTTTTTAAGATGGTGATACTTACCCCCATATTTTGCTCATATTTAAATGTATTAATTCCTCCCTCTACTAGTGAAATGTTCCCTGATCCACTGCCTGCAACACATGTGGAAATCGTGATCGATCCACCTCTGTGCTTAACAGTTGGAGAGGTGTTCTCATGAAATTCTACACCTTTTTCTCTCAACATACCTTTGCTCTTTGCCACCAAAAAGTTCTATTTTAACTTGATTGATCAGTCCGTAGAACTTGTGTCTCAAATGCTTCAGCCTTGTTTAGATGCTGTTCTGCAAACCCCTGGAAACGTATGGTACAAGATAAAACCACCACTCTAGATTGATCCTGATCAGCCGGAAGCTCTTTAGATGTCTCAATTTCAATGTCACAATCCACATCAACCTTAGCAGACCTTTATCATTGAGTTTCTTCTTAGCTCCACGTCCTGGAAGAGTCTTATCCACTTTTACGATTATGAAACATCTTGACAACATTATGAACTGTAGAATCAGGGGTTTCAAGATCTTTGGCATTTATCTTGTAGCCTTTGGAATTTTGATGTTTTTTTTTACTAATCATATTTTGATTCTCTCTTGTCTTCAACATTGTGAAAAAGAAACTGGAAACAATCAGCCCATTTTTATGCAGTAAAACTATCATTCATTGGTTTAGTTCATATGAACAATAAAAATTTAGCACAAGTGAGTCTTATTCATTTTGTTTGAGTAACAAATTGAAATTCAACAAAAAGGGTGCCAATAGTTGTCTCAAGCATCCATTCTAGTTCACTTAGATAAATTTAATTTCTTTATGTTATGATTTATCTTGTTAATCCAGAACACTGAAAAAAAACATTTTTATTATTATATGATTTGAATAATATCAGTGCATGGTGATTCATTTAATTATACAAAATGTAATTTTTTCAAATTATTCATAAAGCGTTTCAGTACATCAAATACATGTAAAGAAATGCCAGTCCAACTGGTCAAACTGCAACCCTTGGTCTTGTCATTTCAAGAAATCTGACCGTGGCTCCTTGTTTAACACCCCTTTCCAAGCCTGTTAACTTGAACCTGAATAACCTTTAGAAAGTCCAAAACATTTTCCATGGTCCTCTAAGCCAGACGGAAAGTGGACAATGCGGGTTTCTTGTGGGTCCAATGACTCATGCAACAAATGGATCCAAGTTTACTGAACTGTGATACAGATTCAGATTGGTTTCTTTGTCATTCATCACTAAGGATTAAGCAAAACTATCACTATGTAAGTATATTGATATTGCACAATTCTGCAAAACAAATGCGTTCTAGAATAGCTGTGTATTTTAACTGCAATATGATTAAGGTTATGGAAAGACCATGATTATGGCAAAAAGAGCAAGGTTAAGGTTAGGCAACTAAAACACTTGGTTAAAGTTGGAGAAGAATCCTGGAAAGGGTTAGGCTGGGCTGAATGTAAATCATGAGGTTCCAAATCTTTGAATATGAGGGTAATTCCTTAATTCCTTGGCTGGGGGCAAAGGCACTCATGGAGAAGCATTGGAACTTGAATATACAACATTCTCTCCAACACATCCACATACAAACACACACACTGCTGCCTATAATGAGCAGCAGCCCAAGGAAGAAAAGGAACTCGTCCTCTTCAAACAAAGCCAGGGTAAGTTTAAGACTGCATTTGGCTATTAAACAACCAAATGTACTGGCAGCCAACACTCTAGTCATCTGTGAAATTTAAAAGCCATCTACAATGATGTTGACCTTATAAATTGAGTGTGTGGCCTGTTGTTTAGTGGAGAGGTGAAGGCATGTTGTGTTGCACTCTGAGATCCGTCCAGGCTGATTTTCTCCCTCATTTACAGTAGCTCACATTGGACATCATTAGTTGCTGGCAAGTCATTATCAAGTAGGCCTTAATCAGGGTATGTTATTCAATTAGTTCATTTTCACAGAAGCAAGGGAATAAAAGTAATGATACAAAACAGCTGCAGGAGAACACAGGTAAGTATTGAAAGTTGAATAAACTAGAAAGCAAGCAGAAAACTAAAAAGATATATAAATATAAATTTATTAAAAAGATTATGATCAAATACAAAGAGATTATTGGGATATGCACATTTAATGCAATCTGAACAGATATGAAAACCAAGAGAACATATGCAGCAATAGCTGAAGTTAGAAGTTAAAGACTGTCTTGACTGTCAGGGAAGATGTCATATTTTTGTCAACATCTTTCTCATTTTTCTTATAACCATATCAGAACAAATTTACATTCATATAGACTTTCTGGCATTATATACACAATCATCAGTTTTTAGAGAAATCATGCAATATGATGCATCCTAATTTGCAATTTTCATCGAGTCTGCTATTCTATTTTCACAATTTTTTTGTACCTTTTCAATGACCAGGTTTACAGTGACTTCAGACACAATGTGTTTAGGTGCATTTAACCAAAACCATGATCTTTCACTATCCTTAACCAAAGAGCTTTTGTTGAGTGAACCAAGCCACAAACAGCACGCTCAATGCAAATCCTGGTCTCTGGTGTGACAGTCAACCTCTGCCTGGCAACTCAGATGTGGTTGGTAAATTTAGCTCTTCATCACTGGGCAAACACTTTATTAATACATAAACATAATTTCTAGGAGACATGGTTGCTAGTGCATCTCAAAGCTTGTTGTTTGTGCTAGTTTACACATTTTGTCACTGATTCATAATATGGTAACCAGTTTTGAAAAATGAAATCAATTATTTATTACATTTTAGTCATTGAAAGATGAATTACATAATTGTACTGGTCACTTACCAGCACATGTAATTTTTTACATTACTTTCTGTTACTGAAACCATCCAACATTTTCAGATTCCTCCAAACCATCTTGAGTATTTAACATGTGTAAGTTGTGCTACTCTAGAAGGTAGTTGCCTTTGTTCATATGTTGACTCATTCATTGTATAGTATAGTATCAGTTTTGAATAGGCCTCACAACATCATGAAAACTGTATTATATCATTGTATGATGTTAGTTAAATAAATGTTCAGCAGGTAATATCATCATTATCCTGTGTTCCCACTTCCATTCCTTTCCATGATATGGTGGGTCAGCCTTGGTGTCTCATTCACACTGTCTCAAGTTCATGTCCAATGGACCATGCACCCTCCCTCACACACACACACACACACACACACACACACACACACACACACACAATAAAAGTCTTGGCATGATGATAAGAAGCATGTGTGCAGGATCAGTTGACCTCTGAGACACTTTCTGCTAGGACCGCCATGTTGTTGCTCCCATATAACCGTGTTAAAAGAAAAGACAATTTCCACCTGGGTGGTTTATCAGCAGATATGTGTATGTGTGTGTGTGTGTGTGTGTGTGCGTGCGTGCTTGCGTGTATGAATGTCTTTGTAGCCCAAGTCTCATTTTTCTAGCTATGTCCATCTGTAGTTTTTTAAAACATCCTGTTGCTGATTCTTCAAAGAAATTGGAATGAAAGAATTAGAGTAATCTCACGTAAACAGAATCAGAACCAGTTCTAGGTGGTTTTAGAGTTCTTATGATTGCTTCCTGACTGAAATAAGAAAAATAGCTAAACTGTTAGAGAACACTGGCACTCAAAGAGCAGAACCCCAGCCTATATCTGCACAACTAGCAGCACATTCTCAGTTTTGTAAAACACTACACACACTTCTCTACATTAGAAATCTAACTTGATGTCACTTCTTTGCCATTTCAAGGAATTGCCTTTTAAAACACCACGCCTATGAACCAATTGACTGAACATGGCCGTCAGCTGTGCAGACACCAATCATGCACAATCACTATAAAAAGGCAACAAGTGAGTTTACCCTTCCTCAACAAAAATTGTAAGGCAACAATAGGAGGATGAGGGAGAGTGAGAATTAGAGCGGAGCCCATGGAAAAAGAGAGGCACAGAGGAAGAGGTAGCGGGACATGGAATACAAAGATGAGGACCAAATTTATCAGATGAAATTCTAGAGACATTAGTTGGCCATCTTGGGTGCCATGGATTGACACTGAGAGAGGCTGAATGGAGAGTACAGCTTGTTGCAGAATGTAACCTTTGGAAACACGTGGATATGTTGACTGATTTTACAATGGAGAGAGAAATATTTTCATCAGTTTGCAATACTGGTCTTGTTTGTTGTGTTTTGGCCATATATTCATGTCCTTTACTATAAAAAAAAAAATCTAACCCAGACTATATCGTTAGAAAAGTAGAATGTGTTTTACACTGAGCACAGCAGTTTGGAACTTGTTCTAACACAATCAGATCATATGAACCATGTGCGTGTCATTTTGACAAAATTTTATTTTTAAATAAATTATTGTGCAGTTTTGATCTGAAGTGTTCTGCTACTTGTTTCTGTTTGTGCGTGTGTAGTCTGTAGTGTTTTGACAAAAAAGAGCCCTGTTTTCAAAGTTATGCTTAAATGATTATAAAAAAAAACAAATTCACATGTTAACATAACAGCTATTCATCTAATTTTGTTTGACGCAGATACAGCTCCTGGCTTGTTAACATACAAGCCAAAGGCCTCCTGAAAATCTGCACTGATCCACATTTTTTAAAAGTGTCATTTTTTTAATGCTGATTTGGGGGGAAAAAAATCTGAAACTAACAGGAATTCAATCTAGATTGTGTCTCCAGTTCAAAATAAACCAACCCTTTAACAAAACCTGCGAGCTTGAACAAATCAACTTAAACTAGTCAACCTTCCAATTAACCTACCCCACAATTAAAATACACCCATCAGTCACAGCATCAAGACTTGTAATTGTTTTCAATGTGATGGCTGATCAGTGGCTCAGAGCCTGGTTGGTTTGATGGAAATGTTCAAACTTGATAAGTTTAAACCTGCTTGGGCACTGATGCTGGTTTCCATGCGCATGTATACACAAGGGCGTCTCTGGAGAGTAAATAAATAGGCCTTGCTGTTTTCCTAACTTTATTCTTTGTCCCAAGCACATTATAGGTGATAGTATCACATTATGCATAAGGAAATCATCTAATTCACTCTAAAATTATTGTCCATTTCAGGTATTTGTTTTTTGCTGTCTTTAGGACACAAACTGCTTTTCACAGTGTAAAGATTATGATCTTGTACTGAGTTTTCAAAGTATGAACAACAACAAGAAACCTAAGATGAAACACCCATAGTTTATATATATATATATATATATTAATGTATCTATTTATACCTATGAATATATATTTTTTATAATAGATTTATATTTCAGTTTTAGACATGAACAAAGCTCAAGGGTCAAATTGATAATCTGTAACACCTGATGTTGTTGGAATAATGATGCCAGTCCCTCAAAACCAAAGGAAGTGTTAGCAGGACATCGTTAAAGCACCAGGGTGGATGGTTGGGTGAATGTCTGACTTTGACACCCGAGGCTGGTGCTCAGTCTTCCAACAGTCTAAGTTGTTTATATATAACCATAGCCACATTTCCCTAACCACCAAGTATTTTTAGTTGTCTAAACTATACGAAGGAGCAGGAGCCCAACTGCTCATGTTACACGTTGCAGCCTGGCCACAACCTGTTCCTCCTGCTGACACCTGGCCTGAGATAAGGGAGTGTCCTCTGATCTGCCACTGGACACGGAGCAGCTTAGTCCTCAGGCTGGGATGTGGCTCAGCTCCGCCTCATCTTCCTCAGAAACGACTCACGTACTTCATTTCTACACATTCCGTGTTTTATACAGAATATAGATATCACATCTGTTATTTTGCACTGTGTTGCATAATATTCCCTTTCCATTAATTTTCCTTGTAACTTTCACTCAAGTATTTCTTATTCTATCTTTTTATATTCTATATTAATGTCTATTTTATTCTTATACTTAATTTTATTCTACTAATATTTTTGGTCTTATTTATAGAAATGCTACACTGCTGGTCAAAAGTTTTAGAACCTCTTCATTTTTCCAGTTGTTACTGAAATTTCTAGAGTGTAACACCTGCATGTACCCCGTAAATAAAGCATAGAACAAGGGAATTATGTTAAAAGTCAATGAACAAACAGGGTATTATGAAATCTTAAATACTAAATTCAATTTACTTGCTTCACCAGACTTGCGCTGCTCAGTAAATATACTAATATAATAAGAATACTGGAAAAATTTGGTTGTTCTAAAACTTTTACAATGTACAAGCAGTACATATTGTCAGGATAATGGAAAATATGAGAGCATATGCTATTTTAAAACTCAGATAACAGAAAAAAGTCTCAACCTTGTTTTTTAAAAAAATATGCTGCTAGTTCTATAGTAGGTGCAATCAAGTTTTTTTTCTGGCAGGATAGAAATGAATTACCTGCCATAAACACTATCAGCATAGCTACAGTAAATACACACCATGTCCCATACACGTAACACTTTGTCATGTTGTCATGTAGGATTTTTTTGTTATAGAAAACTAACTAAGCATGATGGGATCTATGGGCACTGGTTGAGCTGGGAGGTTGGCAGTCAACAGCACATGAAAAGTGATAACTACATGGATCTCAAGAATCATTTCTTAAATATTTTAGCAGCTGTAACATCTCAGCATATAAGTGTTGAAAATCAACCACCGTTTGCATCAGTCTGTCGACCATTATTTAATTATATACCAGATGTAAAATCAGCCAAAAATTTGCCAGAAACTGCAAGATGCACATAAACCAAGGCAGGACACAGTGTGTTAAAATATGACTCTAATTGATATGATTCATATTCACCATAGGGAGGAAAGAGGGTCTTAGTGTCAAGTGTTTAGCTCTCTTTCTCCATCTAGTGTTCTTTGTAAGCACCGCATCTTAATAAACTTGGAAAAGAACTGCAGGTTTGTTTCTTTCAGTGGGTCCAGTGAATGCACAGAATAGAGACAAGTAAGAATGAACACCAGTAGAATTATGAACAGTTCATTACAGCAGCTGCCGGCAATAAAATTTTACCTTGAGAAGCCAACAACGGTCAGTTTTGGTGGTAGCAGTCCACTACACTTGTTGAGACTAAAATATCTCAATAATCTTAACCAAAATCAGAACAGTTTGGTCGCTAAAGTCACTGTGAAATCTTTCCTGTGGTAAACCAGGCCACAACCTTTCCCTAACCTTACATGAATTACTACACACGACCATAAAACATAACTATAAAAAGGTTTTAAAAAATGCAGTAGTCATTGCAAGTGGATATTTTACTGCAAGACTAGATATTTTATAAAAATTGTACATTCAGCATGAGAAGAAGAGCATCTCAGAATGGACAACACATCCATCCATGCAGTGGATGAGCTACAACAGCAGAAGGTTCCACTCCGGTCAGCTAAGAACAGAAATCTGAGGCGGCTGTAGAAACGGTCCCACCAAAACCGGACAGTTGAAGATTCAAAAAATGTGGTCTGGTCTGACGAATCTGGATTTCTTCAGAGGCTGCAGAGGGTCGGGTCAGAAGGTGGTGACAAAAACATGAATCCAGTGCAGCAAGTCGCTTTAAACAGGTTCTACTGAACATGATGGTGAGTTCAAGGAATCAGAATCAGATTTTATTGTCATTATATGTAAGCATATAATGAAATTACAACTCTATGACTCTGGTGCAAAACATCAAGGAAGAAATTAAATAGGCATATTGTGTGTATGAGTGCAAATAATGATGAATGATGAGACAATTACATAAATATAACACTAATGGAAATCATATGGAACATAAAATAATCACCATGTAGTGAAAATAGGGAAGGAATTTTGATTTGCACTTCAGTCCACTCTTTTTGTTTTTGCATTGCAGTGGTACAGCGGCAGAAATACAAAAACATACTGGTAATATTTTAGAATACTAGACAAAATTAGGGTTTTAAAAAAATAAGCAATGAAAAAACTAAAATAAAAGTTATTGGAAACTATTTACTCCATACATAAGTAGTAACTGCAGTATCTATTGGGACCATGACTCTAGGGATGCCAGTGTCAATGCACCACTTTGGCTTAGACTGAAAAAGCTCAACTGTTGTATAGATTGCCATGAAATGTAGTGCAGACATTCATGTTGCCCAGAAGATCTATCTTATGGTTTTTATGATTTCTAGATTTTTCAGTACTACCATGAAGGTGACTTTGGGGGTTTTTAGTGAAATGTCTCGACAACTAATGGATGGAGCACTTTAAAATGTGGTACAGATATCATCAGCCCAGTATTTATAGAGATTAACTCTGTACTGTATTCATTCAGCATGTCAGGAACCAGATTCTCACGTTTTATTAACCATAACCACAATCTTTCCAAGTGTTTTCAGTGCCTTACCTAAACCACCTCATTGAGCATTACAAGACCCCCAGAGCTGTCATGGTGGTCCAGCACTCTGGGCTTTTTTGGAACAAATATGGAGATTACAAATCATGTCCCCATTTGAAGGTTATATCAATATTACCTTGTTTAGACATGGTGTTAACATTTATTCCTGTATCTAGACATTTACCTGGATAATGAAAAACGCATGTCAATGCCCAGGTGTAAATGGATCAGATGTCTTTATTCAGATACGTTCTCCAGATACAAACTGGAGACCGACCCGTCGTCTCAGGGTGAAGGAAGGTGGTGACTCTCTTGCCTGGTGACATTGTTCCATCAGGGAACACGTTGTGACACAGAACCCGCGCTGGCTTTCGTGTTGTCTCCAGTGGGATGGATGCAGGAGCAAACAGCGAGGAGAGGAGCCGCACTCTGGCTCCGAACCAAGGTCAAACGGGACCTGTTCGGGGTGGGGTGCTGCTGGGCTCCTGATTTTATAGCGCCCGGAATAAAACCCTGATCACCGTGGGTTGTCTATCTACTACTGCTCTTCCTCCCCGTGATGGCACGGCCGCTCGTTTTTCACAGAAAGCTGCTTTTTATGGAGCCGCAGGCTGCTGACGGGCAGCGGGCGTGTGTTCAGCAGACTTTAATTGTCTGTCTGTGGCAATAAAAGACCCGGTGAAATACACAACCGTAAAAAGAGCTGCAGGCCGGAACCCGGTGCATCCTGAGAGACGGAAATGAATAAAACAGAAGCGATCAGACAAAGAGTGCTCCCACTTATCGTCCATCAGATATTTCAATGAAAAGTGGTTTTACCTGGGGATGTTTTTAGATCCTAGAGAAGAAAACTGTCAAAATTAAGTCAACTGGTGATTATAACTAAATGCAATGGAAACATGATCCTAAAAATTCCTGCGAAATAACATGAAACACTGATTACTGTAGGAATTTGACTCGTGCAGTATTATTGCATCTTTCGTTATATTAAACTTATTATGTAGTTATGAACCTTTTTAACTGGCGTGTTTTTCTTTCTTTCTGTCTTGTTTTTTTTTCTTGTTTTCTTTCTTTCTTTCTTTCTTTCTTTCTTTCTTTCTTTCTATGCACCACAGTGCCATCTCCTGGATATATATTGATACTGTACGAGCTTTAAATTTTAGTCAACACACTGAAAATCTCCCAGTAAGATTGTATAAAAGCAAAACCTTATTGGCTAAATATGCACCGTAAAAACTGGCCTATTTGACAAGGTGCGTGAAAGACTAATTTGTCAGATTATTTCATAGAACCTAACGATAAAACCTCAAATTACTTTAGACGAAGCATCAATCTCCAGATTACTTTATAGATTTAAAAATATTTCATTTCGTATATTCCTATAGGATATGAGAATATGAATCTAGATGGAACTGATTGATCTAAGAATTTAGGTGATTTTAAACCCTTAGATCGATTAAAGAATTGATATTGATGCTTCAGACCATATATTACCAGTAAATCGCCTCCTGCTCATTCTCAGTATACAGTATAATGTGTCTCACTCATCTGCTAATTGAATGAATACAGCTAAGAAAATTAGATTCAGACATTAACATCTTGTGTACATCTGCACTTGAAACGTGTATCAAAACCCCATGTGGCTCAGAGGTGCTGAAAATGAACAAACCCCTTGGATGAACCCTGTGTGTTTGTGCGTGTGCATTTGCGTTTGAGTGTGTGTGTGTGTGTGTGTGTGTGTGTGTGTGTGTGCGTGCGTGCGTGCGTGTGTGCGTGCGTGTGCGTGTGTGTGTGTGTTTGTGTGTGTTCGTGTGTGTTTGCGTGGTGGGGGACTAAACACATCTACTGACTGATCCAAATCCTAAAATAATTGACGAGGATAGATATTTGGCAAAACAGCAAACATCGTGGCTATTGTGACTCTGCTATTTCAGACGAACCATATGTCCAGAAGAAGCGGAACATCTGGCTTTGGTAGAAATGAGCTTTTAAACATGCAGCTTCACAACATGTGGTGAGACAACGAACAACTGATCATTCAGAGGTTTTCTGGAACTAACCTACTTATTCACGATTCATTAATTATCATGTGGTTCCTGCCTCGTCCCTCACCCATTTCTTTGTAAATACGCACAGTTTTGTAGTGTTACTCATGTTTACGTGCATGTAAAGATTCTTTAATGGTAAGTTAATTTATATTTAAATTAATGCGTCATGAAAATGAATAAAGGCGTGCCCATTATATTATGTATTTATTATTTAGCAGGTTGTGTTTTACTATGGTTTTTAATCAGAAGTATTTAACGAAGTATGGTTACTTAATAATGAGTTTAATCTCTGATCTCACAGATCAGTCTAATATTGAAAATGTGCTTCTGCTTTTTTCTGCACACTTTGCCATGTATCCAAACTTCCCCCAGGTGTAATACAAAGAGAGAGCACTGGACCTTTAATACCTGCAATAAAATGACCTTTTTGCAGCAGCAGCGTGTGGCGGTGGAGACCCTGCAGCTGGAGCAGGTCACATTATTGATCTACATTTATTCTAGACCGACCCTCGACCCTCAGACGCGCAATGTCACCTGGGAGGCCGCGTGCGTCAGCGCCCCGCGTGGAATGCAAAAAAGAAAAAAACAGCTCCGTTAATATGTTTTAATTCTCCTAATGCGCCGACTGGCCCCGTTTAATGAAAATGTCTCAATTCCCCCGCGACTCGTTTTATGGAAAACAACTTCTGAAGGCATGAGAGGAAGAAAGAGAAAGATTCCAATCTGTTTGGACATGGATCCCGTTTCTTCCTTACTATTCATCCCAGTGACAGAGAGAGAGAGAGAGAGAGAGAGAGAATAGGCGCAGTGGGAGTTTCGGGCCTCTTTCTGTGCTGTAAAACTTTATAGCAATCTGGGGCCCAGTTGTCATGGCAACCGGTTATACGAGCTTGACCAGGGGATGTGGATGGGAGGGCGAGGGGGTCCACCATTTGAAGAAGTATGTGCATGTCTGTTGTTGTTAAGGGTGTGTCCGTAGGAGTGTGTGTGTGTGTGTGTGTGTGAGTGTGTGTGTAGGAGATGCAACTCGTCTTCTGTTTATAATTAAGGGGAAAGTGGGAAAGAGAGAGCGTGTGTGTTTGGGGGTGGGGGTGGAGGGTTTGAAAGGAGGATAGAGAGAGGAGAATTGTGTGTGGAAGAGAGAGAGGGGAGAGGGGGAGAAAGGGAGAGAGAGGGAGAGAGAGAGAGAAGAAGAGAGAGAAATCATTGGAAGCAGAAGGCTCCTCTCACCACAGTATCCACACGCTTACACACACACACACACACACACACACACACAACCCACGCACACACACACACACACAAAAATAGCGTCAAAACTGTGGGTGGGGGCGACGGGGCGTATTTTCACCGGCACTAAGATGACTAGCTGACGTGGAGACAGCTCGAACATACCCAGGGAGAGACATCAGAAAAAAGGAAAAGACTATTCTCCATGATGGTCAGCGCGGTGCGTGCGTCCTGCGTCATCCCGCCTGCAGAGCCAAAAACACGGTGAGTCTCTGCTGAATGCGGGCAACCGGGCGGGGGGTGTGGGGGGGGCACTGTCGTTTAACCCTCTAACGTGTACCCACGTCACTATCCTGTGCAAAATCTGGTGATTTGCTAACTTTTCAGCGGGGCAGTGAAAAGTGTCCGTTTACTAACTGATTTCACTCATTATCGTGGAGCCGAAGACTGACGTGAGATTAGCGTTAAAGGCCGATCTGGACACCACATGTGCGCTCATCCACAGGCCGTAGAACTGTACGGCCTATTTTTTACTCAGCGGCCATCTGGCGCTCATATGCTGCTGAGATTCAGTTTAGCTTTACGCCATCCAAAACATGTGGGAATCTTTTTAGTCTGACTCCCGAGAAAACAGCAAATAACATAAATATTGATCTGTCGTTAAGATGATAAACAATTGCCGTTTTAATTATCACGTAAATGATCAGTTGGAGTTAAGCATTACACTGTAAAACATGATTAAACGCTGACAGCACTTTTTACACAGCACTACTCCCTAATCCCAGATCCCCTTAAATATCTGTCATTAAAGTTCCATAAGTTTGTTCTTGAGAGCTCTGAAAGGGACTCAGACGTTTCTGTGGTCTATCTGGCCCCAGATGTTAGTAGCATCACTCTGTAAGATGGAAAAATGTACATTCCTTTGTCTGTCTCTGACTTTTTTTGTGGCAAACAAAAGGAACACAGATTAGTTCATGTATAAGACATATAACGTATAAAACATGAAATATTTCTCTATTTGGTGTAATAGCTGAGCTTTATGGACAATTCCTATCACCGTGGAATGTATTAGCCAAAGGGAAGTGTTATGTGTTGGGTTTTAATGAAGTCAGAGGAATGATAAAGTATATATGAAAGGAGAGAATTTCTATGAACTTCATTTAATGTTTTTATTCTTACACTGATTTCTGTGGGGCTCCAAAAATGAGGAAGTAAAGCGGCTTTCAAAAAACAAGGGTTAGATTCAATCTAGAGACAGGAAACTGCATGATTTTAGAATTAAATTAGCCCATAACAACCATGTCAAATCTTTTTTATGTTGTTATTGTTGTTGTTTGTTTTTTTGATTTTAAATTAACATTTCACAGTCTATGGAGCCTGCCAACTTGGGCGAAGTTATGTTTCATAGATTTATAGCAGCTAGGGAAGTAATAAAATCTAGAATATTTTCATTTACCCTCCGAACAGAGACTTAATTTGATATTAAATTACTTATATTTCCTTCGAAACCTTCGACCAGACTTTTTTAAGTCAAATTAAATTGACTCTTGAATAAATTTCTTGGAAATAGGCGTAAAAAAACACGTACTTAAGAAATGTATAACAAAAGCATGACACCTGACTTAATGCAGGAATGAATAGGATGAATAAACTGGGAATTATGTTGCTCACAATTAAGAAATGATCATAGTTTTACTGTATGTGACTAGTTGAGGCTTAATGGATTATAAGAAATCAATTGCTTACTCACATCTACTTCATGTATGAATTATGCCATCATAGTTTTCAAAAGCAGATCAGCTCTGAGAGATATAGGAAGAAATTTTAATCAAACTAGTAGTAAGAAAAACAAACTCCTCGTGTTCCAAAAGCAGAAATTTGCGTCAATGTCAGCTATTTATACTAGAAATGAAAATCATGCTTCCTGTGTGTTTACACGCTGGGGACACAGTTGAATGAGAAGGTGTGTGAGAAACAACAGCGACACTCAAAGGCAGAAATCAAGCACAGTATCCGGTCTCGGTTCTTTCTGTGACCAGGACCAGAGCAGCGGGTTTCCCTGGTGTGATTTGCCATCAGTAGCATCACGGTCCTCTTCCTCTTTTCTTCTCCTCTTCTAGAGGCTTTCTGCCAAATTTAAAAGCCCGGTCGTCCACTGCACAGCCTTCACGGCGTCTATGGGGAAAATGGAGTGTATATGTTTATATGTTTTGTTTCATATAATCAGGAGGGACTTTAATGACGTTGCTTAATCTAGTGGCAAATATATTTTACCGCCTTTAAGGGAGCGTCGTTCTGTACATGTTCTCACGTTGTGTGTATTTCAGTTTACCACCTCCTGCTAAAATGGGACTCATTAATACTGACATTTAAAATAAAGATTAAGCCATTTATTCTAACACCCACTAAACCTCTGTGAACTACAGATCACACTTCCTGCTGTTTTTGTGTTGACAGAAAAACCGATTTTTATTTTTTAGTAATATTTAGCTCGGATTCATTGAAATCTTCCTGTAAATTGACGGTTTTAATACTTTATAATGCTTTCATGTTAGCATATTTCAGGAAAGTGTTCATATTAGGTCCACTCATATCGGCTAAAATGTTAGCAGACTATTAATAACATTAAACTGTGGAATTTACACAATTATTATTATTATTTTTATCACTTCGGCAGTTTTTCAAAAGCCAAAAAATAATGGAAACGTTTGGAAAGGGTTTTTTTTTTTTTTAGTTTCTGTCTGTTTAGATTCAGAAAAAAACACATAAATTTTAACTATGAATGTGATACAGAATACAAAGGGTTTGCAGAACATAGACGTTTTAACGGCGTCTACGGGCCGCGGGCAAAATATGAGTTGGTTTTCAGGATGCTCAGTAAAAACAGAAGAAAAAAAAAAAACTTTTATTTTGATTTGATTTTAATACATTCAAATAAGTCACAAAGACACAAAAATACAGAAAGGTTTCAATTTCCTAATGCTCGATTGTGCAAACAATAAAATCACAAAGGTGTTGAGGGGAAGCTGTTTTGTGCGCTTTTGTTCGTCCATGCGGAAACTTCGGGGGAAAAAACGTTTTGCCCATTTTACCCCAGAAGCTCAGTTTTATCTTTTTCCTCATGTTTCCACTGATATTAAAGAAAACCCCGCTGCTGCTCAGGTCTGTCGGCAACGACTTCAATTTTCTCCCCATCACATTCGTAGTCTTTCCCCAGGCAAACTCCCCCAAAACATATAAATACTACATCGAGCATCCGCTATCTCAGAGCGACTCACGGGCCGTAGCGGAGGGGAAATTCCACAGCGGGCTGCCGCGCTGAGCTGGTGTGTAATTGGATGCAGCTTGTGAGTCAGGCCGCTTCAATCCCTGCGTCGACCTCGAGCCTGCTCCCAGGCTCTGAAAGAACGCGTCATTCTCATCTGAAGCGGTGGTGAAATATGGCCGGAGGGCGTTTTAATGGAGGACTGTTGTCGATTTCCCGTTATAAACGAGAAAGAAAGAAAGAAAGAAAGAAAGAAAGAAAGAAGGAAAGAAAGAATAGTAAGTCGCCGTCAGAGCCGGGGCGTGGCCTGCCCGTGAACCTCAGGCTGCCATTGGCCGCCTCACTCTGAGGGGTTCTAGCCAAAACTCTGTCTCTACCCCATCAACCGAAAATATGTCCTCTGGTTTCTCTTCCCAGCACTATCAGAGAGTAACACACACACCGACACACAGGTAACCGGTGCCTCGCACCAGAATAATGGGGCTAACCCCCAGTTAAGGTGCGGGCATTACGGTGATGCGCCGGGAGCGGCAGCAGCAGCTACGATAGCCCCGCGCGAGGTCAGCTCAGTGTCAGCCACTGGGCCAGGTGGGCACGTGATGCAGCCGATACCTCAGAGCCTAAAACAGGGAGCGGTGCGCGAGGAAAACCACGTCCTGCGTGGGTTGACGCACGTGTTTACTGTCCGCAGCATTCCGCCAAAAAAGGACCCCCCGCCCGCCCTTCCTCCTCCACATCCTCCTCCTCCATTACCCACCGCAGCCCGTCAACACCTTCCCTCCAGTGGACACCTCGCGGAGTCTGCAGACCTCATATACTCCGAGATTTCCTGTGGATCATAGCGACCCCCTGGCACCAACGCCGGAGAGGAGCTCTGAAGAAGAGGAGCGAGGATGATGATGGAGAGAGATGGCGAGTGGAAATAACGCAAAAAGATTAACGAGGGATGTCGTTCGACCCAGTCCAAAGCTGTCAAAGGGGCAGCTGCAGCTGTAGCCGCAGGAGGACTGACTGGTCCGGGGACAGCGGACAGTACCGGGACACAAGGGAGAGGACGAGGGAGGAAAAGAAGAGAGGAGGAAAACAGGGAAAAGATGAGGCGTGACACAGGCGGAAAGGGAAGACAATGAAAGGTGGAAGAAGAAGTGAATGAAGGAAGACACACAGAAGGGGGAAGGAGCGGGGATGAGGATTAAAAGAGGATGGAGAGAAGAAGAAAGGATGGATGAAAAATGGGAGGAGACTCAGGAACAAAAAAATGAAGGTGGACTAAAAAAAGACACAGTGTGGCCGAGCATGGACAGGAGAGAGCGGTAGCAGCCGGCGCGGACAGAGAGCAGTGAGGCAGAGAGCTCGGCCGTGGCAGGAGCCGGAGGGGGGAGGCCGTGTGGTCTGGAGGCGAGACAAGGTGACTCCTCTGTCTCTCTTTCCTGTCTGCCTCACACTCTTTTTCCTGACTTGTCTTTTCTTTCTTTTTATGGCGGGCCCTTAAAGACAAAGAGTCATTCTGTCCCGCCCTCCCCTCCCCAACTTCTCTCCTTCATGTCCCTGAAATGAGTTTATTGCTCCATCCCGAGTGAATTGCCCTCTTCCCGTGTCCAGCAGCCGGGCAAGAAGGAGCGAGCATGCTTGGCCTGTCCCGGCTCGGCCTGCACGGTGTGGTGACTAACTGTAGTGTTCCCTCTTGACAAGAACCAAATATAGAAGTGTTTGTTTTCTTTATCCTATCTCTGTCTTTTAGGAGAACTATTTAATGGACCCCCATCTTCGAAAGCAGGCGCTGAATGATTATAACAGGGGGATTATGAGTAAATCAAGGGTTGTTACATCATATGGATCTGAACAAAATAAAGAAGTAAATACATTGCAGTTATGAGCATATCATTACAGATACTTCTGTTTATCAATAACAAAACAAGGCCAGATTTGCTCTCTCTGTCTCTGTCTCTCTCCCACGCATCCACACTCACACACTTCAGAAAAACAAATCCTTTTTTTCTTTGGATTTATTTCTCTCTGTTCATATGTTTCTATACATTGTAGCAGCTGATTATTACACAGAAACCAATGAAAATAATTTGTTTATGTTTTATTAAAAGGCCAAATCGTTTTTTTTGTTTTGTTTTTTTTTTATCAGATAATGTTGATTCACAACAATTATACCGATGGTTTAAAATCAGCCTTTTGTGTGTGTATTTTTAACTACCTGTAGCTTAATTGAAAAAAAGCCTGTTTTTCAACTTTTTTGTTTTATTTTATTTTATTTTATTTTATTTATTTTTTGCATACTGTGTATCTAAAGGACTGAGTGCATTTCCCATAATCGGGGCTTTGGATTCAGTAGTGTCTCCCTCCATGCAAACAATGGAGGCTTGGAAAAGATCAAAACTCATATATGGTTCTATCTAAATAAACTGGAATATGAACAGATGCCTTGTGGACTGAAATAAATGATGTAAATAAGATAATTTCTGATGCTTATTGTACAATTGCCTTCTTTGAAACAGTCTATAGCAGAGATGCTATATTGCAATTGTATCTCCTCGGTGAAATCGGATGGATTTCATTTATAATAATGATTTTTTTAACCACAGTCTTAATAGGAACAGTGTCTGTAGAAAACACAATCGTAAATGAGGTTTAACATGCTTCTGCTGCTCTCAGTTGGAGCCTGCTCTGCTCTGTTAGGAGCAGAAAGCGGCAGGAGGATATGGCGATTAAAACACATCACACTCTGCACGAAAGAGCGAGAACAAGGTCGAGACAGCGAGCTGCACGAAAATGTCTCCGCAGATGACGTCACGGGCGTTTGTAGTAGGCCATAGGATGAGATTTTGTAAAGTCAGTAAACCAAAGCTGCTGCGGATTTTTCGAGATGGTTTAGAGATGCAGATACTGGGCCTAAAGCGAGGGGCGCTCTGTGGATTATTGGATAAATACAGGCTTCCTCTGAAAACTCTTCTTTTTTAGACGCGTTGTTGCAGTGGTTCCGCCATCTATGCGTATTTGAAGGTGTGAATGTTTAAACGGAGTCAGTTTATCTTTTCTGTGTCCTCATCAGAATCCTTGTTCAGTTTTAGTGTGTGTTCAAGATTAGGCCACGTCCATCGTTAGGGTTTAAAATGAGCTACGGTCTTATGTAATAAAAAAGTGATAAAGAAAACTATTGTCGTTTAAATGTGTTGACTTACAACTGGGAAATGATAGTACATTGTTTACTATACAATGTACTTTAAAATTAAATACTCTCTCTCTCTCTCACACACACACACAGTCGTAGTCGCTTTCAGTGTTCCCTTGGTTTCGAATATTACGGAAATGTATTAGGCCAATACAACATCAACAACAACACCGATAACAATAACAACAACAATAATAATACAATATCAATACGATTATCCTGTATTATAATATCACTATATTATGTAATCATCATCATATCATTAATATTGTTTTTGGTTTTTTTGTTAGTAGTTGTCGCCTCACGTAGTTCTCGTCTGTGTATGTATACGTGTGTGTGTGTGTGTGTGTGTGTGTGTGTGTGTTCGTCCGAGTTTAACAGAAAAAGGAGACGGTTATTGACCGGATGCAGCTGCGCTCCGTTGTTGAGTTCTTTAAATGTAAAAAAAAAAACAAAAAAAACAAAAGTCAAACGAAAGTTTAAAACACGAAATCATGAATTCTTGAATATTTTTATTTACAGGATTTTCTTTTGGCTTCTGTGTTGGAGGATAAATTTTCATTCATAATAAGTAGGTTATCTATTCTCTCTGTAAAGATCTTTCATCTTTCTTTATAAATAAAGCTTTCTGTCTCTCTCCGGTCCTATCCAGAGGAGCCCGGTTGCAGGCGCCCGGTCTCGCCCGGCCGTCGGCGCCTGTCTGTCGGCTGCAGCAGACGGAAAGAAGCGCTGCTCCTCGCACCACGTAGTAGAAGCTTCAACGTGTACCTGACCCGACAGCGCCGCCTGGAGATCAACCAGACCGACGAAACCGACTGACCTGCAGGTAAAGATCTGGTCCCGGAGCCCCACGATGGAGAGGGAGAAGCAGCCGCTGGAGCTACTTGGACCCGACAGCGTCTGATGGACTGGTAGAGAAGAGCAGCTCCTGGCTCGGAATATAGGAACCTGGGAAACAGAGAGAAGACCACGAGGAGGAGGCTGTGAGTTGCAGTGAACCGAGCGTGTTTATAGCTGCAGTTTTACAAACCTTTCACACTTCGGACGCTCACGCACACACAGTTTACACGCAAAGCTCGTGTTTCGGACTGGCCTGAGATCAGCCAATTGGTCAAAGACTAAAAACTATTATCCCCGACATTGTATTATTTATTGGAGATGAGAGTGGAGTGAGCGTAGTTTAACGTGACATTATTGTGAAATATTACCATGGAATTCAAAATCATCGTGTGGCTTTGAGGGTTTTCCCCACTTCTAATTCCCGGGTTTTCTGGCGCATCTCTCCTCTTTTTTTAAATACAAATCTGAAGCACTTTATATTTGATTAGATTTTATTTCTAATTCCCATCCAAGCAAAGGGGGACTCAGTCTGCCAGTCTTCATCTGAGGGTGAGTTTGTGTCTTTTTTGTGCGTAAGGACATGAGCTTGTTAAGTAAAAAGCCACAAACTGTTTACAGCCTGATGGCTGCTGATTTGTAACCATTACTTTATTCATATTTCTATTTATTGGCAAGGGACCAGAGCTGTAGCCGGGGTTTTAGAAGTAGTGAGATCACAGTTCACGCCTCAAGAGTCAACGTTTGTTTTTTTTGCACTTAAATTTTATTTTCATTTTTCCCCAAACATTTATGTCTAAATAGTGGGTCAAAGCCGTAAAAACATGAAGCCAATAGTGTGGGTTCAGAAGGTGCTACTTTTTGTGAATTGGATTCCCACTAGTTATGAAGGGAGATAATTTTTGTTTAAAAATCATAGACATCTTTAAACCCAACAAGGCCCCTTTTTTCCTCACTTGTTTACAAGTTTTGTGAGGCAGGTTGCCTGTTGAAGGTTGGCAGTGATGTACAGTGCTTCTTTACATACATACAGCTATAACTACCAAACTGTTTAAAAAGTAGGCTATAGGGTTAAAAAAACGACAACAAAAAAAATCTGCTCAATTATACCACAAAACAGCACATATGCGAACATTTCTCTCATAATGTGATAACAAAACAATTTAAAGCATGTTTTAATTGATGAAGCTCATTGGCAAAATACTAAATTACATAAATATACATAAAAGCAAAACTTTAGGATTAAAAAAAATGTTTATTGGATCCATCAGCCAGTCAGATGCCTAAAGGAAATGATTCAATCTCCCTAGAGAAAAGTAGTAAGAATTAAATATTTTTATCCTACAGATGCAGGAATCATCTTTTGAACTACACATCATGTGTCAGATTTTACTTCTGAAATGTAAACATTCCCCAGATTTTTATAACAAACACAAACAAACACATTATATGACTCCAGTATCCTCGATGAAGTTTCCATATTTGTAATACAACGCATTTAAAAAAAAAAAAAATATAATGATTTTTGTGTAAACTCTGTAAAGCTGCTCTCCTGTCTGCATGACTGAAGCTGTTCTCTGTTTTTACCATGACACACTGTTTTAATAAAGTGCTTTTATTTCCACTGCGTGTGTCAGACAAGTTAGCAAGTTTAAAAAAAGTTCCATAATTATAATGATTTGATAATTGGTGCTGCTGAATTCTTTCCTTAAATCAAAAAGAGATTATATAACTTTGATAATGTAAAAGCACTGATAATGTTAGATGTTTCATCTTTTGAAACACACTGATATTCCATAAACATGATCTGTAATAATTTTATCTTTTGCATGCCGTTATGGCCCTCGTCTCTTCTTTTTCATCAAATTCGGCAGCTATAATTTTCCTAAAAATAAACTGCTCTGCACATCAAAGACGGTTTTACCGGGATAGACAACCAGTGAGAACTTTACAGTTAGTTTTATATTTTGGCTTTTCCAATAGTTTATTCTTCATTTATATCAAATAACACATGAGACATGTAGAACAGTTAATGGCACATGTTGGCGATGTAAAAGTAAAGGCTTATGTTGACCCTCTTTGCCAAAAATGCAGCAATGACAAAAGAGCTGAGATGACATTGCAGTACAAGTAATCACATAAGTGCTGTTGTCATGATGATACAGGTAGTCACACAGCGGTAGAGCCACTGTGGCACCAGTATTAGTTGCAGCACCAACAGTAGTAAGGGATCTGGATTCATCCATATCACATTCATGCCACTGGGATTCAGAATTCCTCAGATATGAAGATTTGCCTTTTTTTGTTTTGGCTTTTTGGGTCAAGCCAGTCTGTGGGAAACATGTGAGTGGTTTTACTGATGTAATGTATCCTGTGAGAGCTTTCTAATTTCTATTTCTGAGTTCTGATGAGTTACACTTCCTGTTCACTCGAGTTGAAAAAGCAAGAGATACAGATGACGGAGGACACTTCCTTTAGACAGAGAAAGTCAGACATAAAACACAACCACAATCCATTGTCTTTTAATTACTTCATAGGTCAAACAGATAAACATGTACTGTATGTACTTAACGAGAACGGATTATTTTCACATTATCACATTATCACATTCTTACTTTATTTTCCAATTTCCTATTGAATAATTCCTTATTCTTTAAAGTATTACAGTAGCGATATCACCTATAGTAGTAATTGTACCATTAGTAATAGTGACATTAGTAGAAGTATCACTGGTGACAGAGTTATTTTAATATCAAAAACTGCTTGGCTGTATCCCCAACTCCTGCATAAAGCATCACATAGCTTTCTGTAGTACAAATTCACCATGACGTCAGACTCTAGTAGCACCATCAGTATCAGATGCACTAATAGAGCTGCAGTAAATGGCTCCTGTAGTCTACTTGTTTCTCTTTATAGACACACTAAATAACTATTGTCCTGTTTCTTGAGTGATATAGGGTAGGAGTTACCGACCCAGGCTGGAGAGTGGAGTATCGTCTTACAGTACATATCTAATTGGCTCACGAAGTTGAGATGAGTTGTTGAGGCGACTTGATGTGCAAACATATATGGTCAGGTTATAAAATCCAGCTGCAGTTGGAAATTTCTCATGTTGCGAGAAGATACTGAGTCAGCAAAAGAGCCACGCTCCTCAACCTGACCATCACTCTGTTTGATTGCAGGCTAAAAGCAACACTGAATCATTATGTCGCATGAGAAGGGACCCACAGGGCTTCAATGTGGAGCTTTGATCAGGAACACATGGCTGAACTTCCTCTGCCGCTGCTGCCATAGCCAGCTGCCGTCCGTTTGTTAGAAGAGAGGAGAAGAGGGAAAGAAAAGACACTGGAGTAAAAGAGAAGCAGTGCTTGCCGTAA
Organism: Istiophorus platypterus; assembly: GCA_016859345.1. NCBI lineage: Eukaryota > Metazoa > Chordata > Actinopteri > Istiophoriformes > Istiophoridae > Istiophorus > Istiophorus platypterus. The sequence continues at coordinate 22,397,388 of CM029112.1, read as the reverse complement.
TCCAGTGGAGGGAAAGTACAGCAAGTACAAATCATATGCAAAAACTGACTTGGGCAGGTAGGAGAAGACAGAAGGAAACAAACAAGGGAAAGAAATTGAAGAAATAAAGTTGGAGTAAATAGCAATAAAAGAAGGAGGGACGACAGACTCGCTTTCTGGGCTGCAGGTCTGGAGGCTCCTTGTTGAGACAGCAGCAGTTCTGCAGCGCCACACTGTCTCCTGCTTCGAATCGGCCCTGTCTGCCTCTCTGGTGTGCCTGTCTTTTTTCTGTCTCTCTCTCCCACCTTCACTTTCAACACATGGGTAAATGACCCTCTATTTTATTGGTGGCTTGAGGAAGTGGAGGAGGTGGTGGTACCAGTGGTGTATATTACTACATAATGTGGTTTTATGGTCGCCTTATTGCCCCTTATTGTCTATAAGTGGCCAACAAAAGATGCTCCAAAGGTTCTGTGACTCCTAGAAAATCTACCTCCTTTGTTGGGCTTCCTGTCTGTCTCTTTCTCTTTTTGATGGTCTGCTTTGTCTTTCGAATGCACATACTTGATTCTCTGAGACTGAGCAGATATGACTTTTTGCTTTTTTTTGCTCTTTCACAGGAATCCTTGTCTATGATACCATCCCCTGATATTATTGCCAAATTAAATTCCTCCATTTAACCCACATGCCAGCTGACCTCGGGCCGTCTCTGTTTCCTCACAAAGTTTATCATGTGTCATCGGCTCACTGCCTTTGGATGATGGCGGAAAGACTCAAGAGCTTTGCAAACTTCTTTTTGCATCAGGGTCACACAGTTGGATATTCATTAAGCTGAGCAGGAACCTGGGGCTGAAGGGATTTTATTTATTAGATGTGATTTACAGCAGCAGTCTGACCTCCTGCTGCTGGATTCAGTCACATGCGCTCCAATCATTTGACTATAACCAGAGTGGGGCAATGCTGCAAAGTCTTGGCGGATGTCACATAAAATTCTTAAGTGAGTTTTTGTACTCGCATGACAGTCAAAGTGTCATTCATCCGAGAGGGATTTGCATTTGTCAGTATTTCAGAAGACTGTTGGCAAATTCTTTTATTCTTTTCCAAAAATGTGAACTGGATGCAAAGCCGAATGTGAAAAACAGACCAGGCTGGCTGCGGTGAATAGTTTTGGAGATAAAAGCAATGAAAGAACCTAACATTACGTATAGATTGTGCTAAAATTGTTCTGTAAAGTCATAAACATTTAAAACAATAAACAGCAACAAATTTCCTTAATCTTGCTCACATGTTCTTGTGCCTGTAAAACCTCACATCCTGCTTGTTGTGATCGGATAGAATGCGAAGATAATTTTGGCAGCGGTGTGACAGTATCAGAGTCAATGGAGGGATACAAGTTGATGCAAATTTGCCCAGGGCAGCAAAAAAATAAATTAAAAAAAAAATACAAAAATTGGTTTATCCCAAAACTTTTCAATCTGCTTGATAAATGTACAGAGACAAGTGGTAAGAGGAGAGTGACTAGTGGGAAAAAAACATAGAAAGAAATGGAATTCCTGTTGCGTTCTGAGGGATTACTCACTAAGTAAAATGATGTAAATAACTTTCTTTGGAGGTCAAACTGAAACTGAGTAAAAATATCAATGACATATCCCATTAATCACAAAAAGTCTAAAATTTAATAGGCAAAATATTGTGAAATTTGTTAATCACATTCAAACTTCTGATAAGATGAGCAGCTCTGTTTAGTTTTAAAACACACAGAGCCTTTTGTATTTAGCCAGACTTTTGGGACTGTCCTCATGAGAAGCATTACTCATTTGTTCAATTCAGATCTGTTCAACCTGAGTGAAATGCGACTTCTGTTCAAGTAGTTTTCAGCGTGACAGTCGGTTGCCCTGTTTGAGGCGTTAGAGCTCTTAATCTAACAGCTCACCATGGCTGCTCCTGACTACTCCACTGCTACCTCACATATTTCAAACCAATCTGCTGATTACAAAATGCACAAAACAACTGTTGTCTCGTTTTCTCAGACACATTTTTGATCGCCCAGCTCTGACATTTCTTTTTGGAGAGTAGACAGTAAACAGTAAGGCTGAAATCAGAAATCAAATTAGACACAGTAACACTGCATTACATGCTGCATTTTTTATAGTCAAGCCCTCGTGCCAAAGTAGACAAATTTAATCCAGTGTGGGAATGGCAGACCCTGCATCTGACAATGAAATCTATGGCTAGTGTTAGGCAACTAAAACAAAGATCATGGTTACAGTTCATGAAAAAAGAATATTAATTCCAGGCCAGGTTATAATGGAGGGATTCAGATATAATATACAACATAGAGTATTTTGTCTTGTATATTTTTGAGGGCATGTTGAGACTTTAAGTGTTGAGTGCACTTTTTGTTTCAAAGATCATCCCCACTGTCAATTTTACTTATGTGTTTTGACCTAATCATAATTCTGTTTAAGAAAACTTAATCCACTGTTGAACCAGTTTCTATTCTGTTGGGTTTCAATGGCGAGTATCACCTTGTGCTACCGTAGATCCAGTGTGAAATCCCAGAACCAGCTGCAGCGCACCCACTTTCACCAAGAGCGGAGTCACTGGATTCATACAGGAGCCGTGTGATGTAGGTAGTTTCAAGTTGTTGGGCTGGATGCTTAAAATCACAGGAACCTGAAACTGCCTGAATCACGCTGGCTGCATGCCAACAGACTGAGGAAAAGAGGAAACCAAGCACAGCCAGCCCTTAACCCAACACTACTTCTGTCAGCCGTTCACTTTTTTCCACTATGCTGCTATATGTACAATCTGATGGATAAAACAAACTGCAGCCTTTTCAGATCTGTTGCTTTTCCAAAATGCTCCAAGTGAATTCAAAACACATGGTCTTTGATGTGAAATTGAAAATAGTTAAATGGTGATTTTCCCATATGTTACTGCATCAGAAACCCCAGTAAACATTTTTCTTTGTTTGCAGCAAGGTGCTTGCAAATGTCTTTATGTTTTTCCCTGTGGTGTCTTTGGCAGCCCCTTTGCTTGCTGTATTTGACAAAGATATTATTTAATGTGAAAATTATGTTATTTACCGCCAATATCCCTCTTTGTACTTGAAACTAGGTTTTCAAATGTGGAGTAATTGTTATTATTCATTACATAGCTGTGAAAATGTAGAGAAGGAATACAAATATTAAAGAATAATTGTTTCGAGGAATTAAAAAAATGTCTGAAAAGCATCTGTGTTTTTAATTTATGTGTAGATTTTCATATGTGACCCATTTTTGTCTTTCTTCCGTCATTTATGGTGTGGGGGGGGGGGTCCACTGACAGTCAGAGGGGTCAATAAACCAATTAAATTGAACTGAAATTAAATTTTGCTAAAAAAAAAAAAAAAAAACATCTGCTGATATTGCCTTGGTTTTTGTTTTGACTTGTGTCAATTTGGACAAAAAAAGGTGTCTCCGGAAGTGATGAGCCTACAGAGAATTATCAGCAGAATTTCCAGGTCAGCCCTACTTTTATATAGTGAATTTAGTTTTCAGCAAAGTTTAGTTTTCAGAAAAAGCTCTAAAAACCCACTGTCCACTACCTGCTTGGCACCAAACAGCAGACAGGCACAGTCAGAGACCAGCTGGTGAACATAGCGGAGCATTTAGCAGCTAAAGAGCCAGAGATTTCCCTCAGGAGCTGGAGAGGACCACACTGGAGACCAAAAACAGAGCTGAATGGACAGTGGATATTGAACTTGTGTTCATCAGGTGGACACAGCACATATGAATGAATGATAATTTTGCTCCATTACTGCTGGATGTGTAAACAGGCAACTGCCTGCTAACAATTTTCCATATCAATATAAAAGATGATATTCCAACGGGTTCACAAATCATATATGGTCACATATGTTCACAATGCGTTTCTGCTACTCCCAAAATGCCAGAAAATCTATTATTGCAGGTTTAAGTTTCATATATTTTTCTGCATAGAAAGTTGTCATTGTATTTGAACTTTTGGTTACGACTCACAGTGTCGATACTGCATTTTGATCAGTGCAGTATTACTTCAATTCCAAAAGCGCATTTATAATATCATGTCAAATCTCGATGCGATTTTACCAAAAGTAACAGGACTAAATACAGCTGTCAGTTTTGACCATGTCTGACCATGTGCTGTGGCAATATCAGGACCCATGAAAGAGGCTTAATCCTCCTTTCTACAAAACAGGAAGAACACAGCCCTTAGTGTGAAGAACCTTTCAAAGACTCAGGCAAGAGGTGTCTATTGGGAATCACTGTAAACATTAACAGCAACTTATTCACAAGAGCAAATACAGTTTTAGGGGAAAAATGTCATGAGCAGAATATACATTCTCTATTAACATAATGAGGGTATGTTTTTGATTTAACTATAATAATGTTCACACTGAACATATCAGTGGGCTATAATCTTTACAGGCAGCATATTTGTTTTCAAACCAAGATACATTCTGCATTTATTATATACAAATATAAATTCTAAGAGACAGGGTTGGTTTACTGCTGAAAAATGGTTTTAGCTTCCTGCATAAATGCATAGTAATGCGATATAATTTTCCATTATAGTTATTATAGTTTATCACTAACTAAGTGAGGAGAATTCTAATTGAAGCTTAGTGTTAATGACAAGTGTGTTATGCACTGTGTCCACCTACACTGGTGTGTTCAGTTGCTTTAGCTGATTAAAACTTTGCTCGGGTTAAAGGGACAGACATTGAAGCTCTTACACTGCGTTTGGCCAGTGTGTTTGGCCTGGATGTATTAATTTAAGGACAGACTTCTGTTTCTTCACTTACACATTTTGGGTTGCATAATATTTTTATGATTACTCAAACTTTAAAAGATGATGATAAAGTTAAAAAAGTGATGATACATTGACAGAGCGCTTTATTAGGTACACCTTACTAATACTGTGTAGGACGTCTCTTAGCTCTCAAACAGGTGCATTTCTCTGTGGCTTGGACATGACATGATTGCATTCTATCATTCCTGTGGATTTGTCAGTTGCAAGTTCAATTGGGCTGTGGCATTCAAAGGATGATTGATTAACCAATCAATCAATCAAGGGGCCCAAAGTATGACAAGAAAACATTCCCCAAACCAATAGACCACCACCACCATCACCCTGGACTGTTGACACACGACAGGTTTTTCCATGGATTCATGATGATGATGCCTAAATCTGACCCAACCATCTGCTGCCTCAGCAGAAATCAAGATCATCAGACAAGGCTACGTTTTTCCAGTGTTAAACTGTTCTGGTGAGCCTGTTCCAGCTCCAGCATCACATTTCTGTTCTTGGCTGACAGGGCTGGAACCTTCTGCTGTTAGAGCCCACCCACCTCAAGGGTTGACATTTTGTGCATTCTGAGATGCTTTTCTGCTCACTATAATTGGAAAGATTTTCAGTTTCAGCCCCTCTGGCTCTAACATCAAAGTTAGAGATCACAAAGATCGCACTTTTCCTCCATTCTGATGTTTGATGTGAACCTTAGCCAGAGCTGTTAATCTGTATCTGCAGGATTTTATTCGCTGTACTGCTGCCACATTATCAGCTAATTGGATAACTGCATGGATAAGCAGGTATACAAGTGTTCCTAATAAAGTGCACAGTGAGATAGAGTTCATTCTGTATGTGTGTTAATACAGGGCTCGGGTCAGGCTGTGGTTGGCCTTGCTTAGCATTAATACTATATCTCTGTTTGTGCATGGTTCAACCAAATGAGATACAATGTGTTGACTTAGTGAGTTTTAGAAGTGTTCACTTTGGACAAAGCCAGACCAGCTGTTTCCCACTACTTCCAGTTCATGCTAAACTAGGCTGAACACATCCTGACTCCAGTGTCTTACTAAACACACAGACATGAAACTGATATTGACACTCTCATCTCACTCTCCAAGAGAATATTAAACTATTCCTATAACCCTTCGAACCACACTGATACACCAGTGAGTCATTACATAGTCAAGCTCTGCAGCCACACAGTCTGAACCTAGAGAGCCTTTGTCTAATGTTTCAGCAATGTTCAGCACTGTTTTTAAAGACAAACACCAAATCAAAAGGTTGCTTTTTGGAAAATATGGAATGCACAAGACAAATAGAATATTTTCATTTGGTTGAATGGTGGAGTCTTTCTTGGGTCCTTGAGTCTTGGATTTTAATATTAAGTTCAGTAACATCATGAAGCTTTAATAGAGACCTGGAACAAGCTGATGCTGAGCATATATGATACTGTCAGACAGAATGGAAGAACATTTTAAAAATCTTAAAGCTACTTGAGTGGAAATAAATCAATAAAACTATCTACTCTGAGGTAATGTTAATCATTAAGAACTGTATTTGGGTTGGAGTCAGGTTTTAGGTTTTAGGTTTTAGCTTAAATGTGAATTATTTTTAGGCTGGAGACTCAGCCAAGTCTGCCATGTGTGCAGAATGATGTCACACCTTGGCACTGTCAAAAAATGCCTCTCTCTTCATTGCAATTTGGGAACTACTGTCTTTATGAGGGTCACACAAAGTGACAGGGTTAGAGCAACTGAGAACATTTAGTCAAGTATTTCAGAGCTCCTTGTATTTGGGTGTGTTTTCATTTTTGCCACTTTATTCATGTGCTCCTCTGCATTTTGTTTTCAACTGCTTTACTTTTTCCTCTAGACGGAAAATACAGCTGACAAGCCCGTGAGGATGTCAGTTGGTTAACAGAGGTACAGAATGGTGTCATGAGAGACAGGTCCTGGATGGAAAAGAAGTAGAATAAGCTGTTCATAAGTGAGGCTCTAGAGACTGCCAAACAAAGACTGAGCCCTGGCTGCTAGGCTGAAATGATACACTAAAAGAAGAGGAGGCCAGGAGAATAAATGAACCTTTTCTCCAAAGATCCATCCAGGGTGTACTCCCAGCTGCAAGGGAATAACAGCACAGGGAAAGACCCATCCAGAGAACAGACTGAGCAATACTGGAAGGATTGAATGACAGTAGTGCCAAGTGGCTGGTGGACCTAAGAGTGGAACACAGCAACCTTACAAAAACAGGAATCAGTTAACATCATAAAGGCAGACATCCAATAACAACTCTCAGGTATTCAGAGCTAGACAGCACCGGGACCTGACATGATCCTCTTGTACTGGCTGAAGAAGCTGACAGCGCTCCATACTGCCCGGCAGCACAAATGAGTGAGCTGCTAACAACAGGCACTCGCCCAGACTGGCTGATACGGGGTAGGAAAATCTTTATCATGAAGGATCCCCACAAGCGTGCAAAACCTTCTATAACCGGCCTCTCAAAACATGGGGACTCCTCTTAGGTATCATATCAGCTAAGCTGAGCAGACACGTGAGTCAACAGATGAGCAGAGCACAGTAGGGTTTGGAATCAATACCAGCGGGTCAAAATAAAGAGAGAGACAGGGCAGACATCAACCTACTAAGCCATATAGCCAGGATCTACGATGAGAACATCAAGATGCCATTCAGACTGCCAAATGTGGCAGCATGGTGGCAAAGAGAGGGACAGGGATCAGGACAGAAGGGGTGGAGTTACCAGAAGGCAGGATGGCAGAGACATACCAGCACATAGCGGCAGGCTGTAAGATGCAAGCTGGAATAGCGCACACTGAAGAACCCTTGAACCCCTTGGCCTCTGGTAGAAGACCAGAGCTTGAGATGACACACACCACGCCCCTCCACATGAGGGTAAGATGGAGATCCGTCTATATAACCATTTTTATATATACTGGGGTACAAAAGTCCAAGACCACTTTCCCATTTGCTTGGCATATATACATAAAATTAAGCTGAGCAGCAGTATATGAACCAGTTAAAAGCAACTCCAGTATTACCAGCTGTAACAGTAAAGTGATATACACATTAATGTATCAATAATTATGATCAAATAACAAAATTAATATTTTCTGAAATGGGCCACTCTGCATAATGAGTATTTCACTCGAAATGACTTAAGGTTAAATTTTGGATGACAGAATGTTTCAAAATATCTGATTACATCTCTCACCACTGGTCTGCGCACAGTACAACAATCAAAGTTAAGTTCAGCTCTCCTTTCACTTGAGAAAGGACGCGTCATTTAAACACACTAAATCCAATTGTCTGTAGTACACCGCCTGTCTTAGATATGTTTAAAATTTGGTTTGACAGACATAAGATTGTTTATAAAATAAAACCGTGCCCATCACAAATATTAAACAAATGGTTGTGTGTGTGTGTGTGTGTGTGTGTGTGTGCGTGTGTCTGTGTTTGTGTGTGTGTGTGTGTGTGCGTGTGTGTGTGTGTGTGTGTGTGTGTGTGTGTGTGTGTATCAGAGAGGGGTCAGATGGAACTGGCCTTCCGTATTCCTCCTTATGCACCCACTGTATTGCTGTGATGATGAACCCTGCTGTTCATTTTCAAACATAATATGTTTTATGAAGTTCAGCATGCCGCCACGAAGCTGTAAATCTGTTCTCTCGCTTTCTCTCCCGTGTCAGTGGCGGAGGGTTTCTGTATAATTTGCAGTGCATTTAATAGCACATTAACATTTAACAGCCACAGTTCACTGTCTGACTACGTTCTGGCACCGGCACAGCCGCCTGTAGGAGCTGCCCGTTCTATCAACATTACATCAAGCACAGGGTGTAGACTGTTGTTGACATACAGACTGTAAATGAAGCAGTTCTCTGTAAAAAGTCATGGTGCATTTTATTGAAATCCACAATGTTTAATCGCTGCCTCAGTAAATGTAGATAAGTTTGTTAGTTTCAGCATCAGAGCTGTAATCATGTGCTCCTGTTTCACCGCTTGAATCCATGAAATGGAAGTATCATCTCATCATATATAATTATCTTAGACATTTAGAAATATTGTAAGCTCATTAGCATGCTCCCTTAGGTTCTACGTTAATCCTTGAAAGATACAAAGCTGATCTTTTTAGCTTTAAGTTGATTACATTCACAGGAGATGGGCAATGATTGTAGCCTGAGCAGTTCAAAACTTTAGTGGGCAGAGAGTAATTGGGCATAAACTTATAAGAACAAACTACCAATTTTACACAGTGTTTAGTTTACTGGACCCATGGAGTCATACTCATCCTATCAAAACAGTTATTCAAATCTTCTGTGGTTTAGGCGCAACTTATCCAGGTCTGAGTAAAAAACCCTGATAATGTCATTCCAGTGTTATCTGTGTTATTTTGGCCTGGGCCTGGAGACTACAAATTTATGATAGAAATCCTGCATTACAGGGAGGTACTAATGAGAAATGCTGTTGAGTAGCATCATGGGAAAAGTAGGATCCAGTAGGTTCACTCATACTAGGGGAATAAAAATCAAGATATCTTGGTCTCTGATGTGATATCTTGGTCTGTGTAGCAAAGACTTCAGAGATGAATTTGCACATCCTGAAAATTTAATGAAGTGCAATTCTTAATTGCTGGGGTTTCCCTTTAAATGAAGCCAACAGTGACCAATGATAGAAGAAGTATTCCGACCCTTTATGAAAGAAGAAGTCCCACAATGTAAAAATACTCCCTTCGAGGAAAATACCCACATTCAAAATGTTCTTTAAGGACAGTGCAGAAGTATCATTAAGTAGATGTAGAATGCTTGTATGAAAATTATATATATATATATCACTCATTAGAATTGTTGCAAAATTTCATGTATTGTGTAAAATGTGATTCTGTAGAGAACCTAAAGCTGCCAGTTTATTGTAATGGATTAAAAGATACATTATTTGCCTCTAGAGACGTTCCACCACTGTCAGTGACTGAATCTGAAGTCAGTGACTCACAGAAGTCAGCAGACACTTGGTCTGGTCGTCAGCAGTGAAAAAATGATCAGTGTGCTCGAGGTCAGGTGACTGGCTTGAATAGATGTAAGTAAAGTATCTTTTTATGCTACTGAGGTAAAAAGTTGCAGAGAGAAGTAATAGTTGACTAGTCTGTAATATGTAAATGGTATTTGGTGAAATTTTAAGGACCGTCAGTTGTGAAAAGTAGAACCTTTCTTCAGATCCAAAACCTTTATCATTGCTCCAATCCCAACAATCTGGGGTTAATTGAACATGAGTAGATTTTGGTAATTTACCTAATTGTACGTTCATCAGAGAATCTGCACCAGCACAGTACAAACAGAACAATGGTGTTGCCATCTTGTAATGGTGTCTTGTGTCAAAATCTTTCTTCTAAGATCTTTACTATTTTTGTTCATATTAGTCTCACATAAGTGCAAATTCCTAAATAAAGTTATGTTTTTTAAGAAATGACTGAAAAACGAATTGACAGACAGAAACCTTGAGACCAGGTGGTGTTACACAAGACAAAAAATACTGGTCGGTTTCTGGCTGCTTGCACACAGAATAAAGCTGTCATGTGTAGTCTGCTGTGTGCACTGTATTTAATGGGAACGAGGACACACCAGGGTACATAAACAATCCACAGAAGGCTGGAGGTTGGGGTTGGATGTATGGGGTCAACAGGGGCCCTATAGCATGTGTGCAAAACAGGAAATACAGAACCTGGGCAGTGAAACTCTTTATAGTCTCATTGAACCCTTGAAGCCAAGAAGACAGCCAGTTCAAATAATGTCAAGCTTTTACAGCTTGAAATGAACCCAAACTGTTTTATAAGAAAAATAATACATTTCTTTTTAAGCCTGACTTTTCCAAATTATTTGTTCATTGGACTTTTTTTAAATAAACACAGCAGATGATATAAACAAAGTTCTGTTTCAACAAAGGCTTTAAATTGCTACTCCAAACTGAGGTTAAAATGAGGATGTTGGTAGAAATGTCTCCTGATGGCAAGTGTGCTTTGTGACAAATGTTAGCCAGTACCTACTCTATAAGCTACTCTATATGAGATATTTAACCCTACCATAGATCTTCGTTCTGTTCTGATGCAGAGTAAAGGACGACTGTGGGGTAGTGAAAAGGTTACGTGCTCTTTGCTAGATACCTTCATTCAGAAACCAATCATTTGCCCCGCATGTATTGTATTTTATAAACTGAATCACTCGGTCCAACTTTGTACTTGCTTGATAGTCATGAGGAAAATAAAAAGTGGACACAGAGACAAGATTGATGTCCTGGGTTTGCATGGCAACTGCACCTTAAAGACCCATGGCACACATAAAAAAAATCTTTTTGATGCAACACTGTCAGCTCTTACATATACATTATGTGTATGTATGTATGTACCCTGGCTTAGTTAAAGAACCTTTGGCAGTGATTACAGCCTCAAGTCTCCTTGGATATGATGCAAAACCTGGAACTGGGGATTTTCTGACGTTCTTCTCTGCAGATCCTTTCAAGCTCTGTTAGGTTGGAAGGGGATCATCTGATTTTCAGCCATTTTCTAGTCTCTCAAGACTCTCCAGAGATGTTCGACCAGGTTCAATTCAGGACTCTGGCTGGGCCACTGAAGAACATTTCCAGAGTCGTCCTTAAACCAATCCTGTATTGTCTTGATTGTGTGCTTGGGGTCACTGTGCTGTTGGAAGATGCTTCAGCCCAGTCTGAGCTCCAGAGCTCTAGACAAGGTTTTTCATAAAAGTTGTCTTTTTACTTTTTCTCCATTCATGTTTCCCTCAACTCTGACCAGTCTCCCTGTCCCTGTTGTTTCTTCACTGTTGGGATGATATTGGGGAGCTGATGAGCGATGCCTGGTTTCCTCCAGACATGACGCTTAGAACTGAGGCCAAACAGTTCAATATAGGTTTTCGTAAGCCCACCAAATCTTATTTCTAACAGTATGAGAGCCCTTGAGATAATTTTTTGGTAAACTCCAAGCAGCTTTCATGTGTCTTCCCATGAGGAGAAGCTTCTGTCAGGCCACTCTGCCATAAAGCCCAGATTGTTGGAGTACTGCAGTGATCGTTTCTCTCATTTCCACACAGGATCTCTGGAGTTCAAACTGAGTGACCATCAGGTTCTAGGTCACCTTTCTTACCAAGGTTCCCCAAACTCCTTAGTTTAGTTGGCTGGCCAGTTCTAGGAAGAGTCCTGACTGTTCCGAGATTCTTCCATGTAAGAATTATGGAGGCCACTATTCTTTTGGGAACCCTAAATGAATAAGAATGTTTTGTAGCCTTCCTAAGATCTGTGCATTCACACAATCCTGTCTCTGAGCTCATGGCTGCTTCTGGCTCTAATATGTATAGTCAGCTGTGTGTGCCTTTCTAAATCAAATCGAATCATGTCTTATCTATTAAATGTACCCTAGTTGGACAGCAGATAAAGCAAAAAAAAAAAAACACCTCAAAGAGGATCAAGAGAAATAATAATTTCAAGTGTCAGAGTTAAGTTTCTAAATGGTTATGTCAATTTCAGTTTTCCTGGTTTAACAAATTTGCTCAAATTTCTAAAATTCTTCTCTTTGTTATTATTGGGTATTAAGTGTAAAATTGACTTCGAATTATTTTAGCACAAGGCTGTAACACAAAAACGAGAAAATTGAAGGGGTCTGAATACTTTCTGAATGCACTGTAGAAAACCCACCCTTCCCCTTATCTTCCAGAAAAAGTGAGACTATACCCAAAAATAAAAATGGCAATACCCTCCCCTTTATTTACACCTGCTTCGCTCCCCAGTAATTTTCGTATGGTCGCAAAATACAGATATTTATAACAAGGCTGTGTTCGAGAGTTCATCTCGGCAAAAGCAGGACCCTACCTTTTTTCCATTTACTCTAGGTAAAGTAATTACAAATTGAATTTACAAGAATCACAACAGTGCTTAAATGCTTGCACTAGTAAATTTCTCTTTCTAACACACACACACACACACACACACGCGCATACACACGATCGGGTGGGTCTACAGCACATGAAATTATTTATTATCTGAAACATAAATCCAGACACAAATAGCTGAGATAAGGAAGATTTAGCATCCAAAGCAAACATGATGTTGAACTGTGCCTGACGGTTAATAGAGGGGAACCGAAGCAATAACATAACAATCACCGGTCGAGCTGTGTTATCTGCATATTTTATCACATGAGAGTGACGTCACTCTGCATAAAAGGTCTCATAGACTTTAGAAATTGGAGTTTTTGATAAAGTCTTCTGTTTTATTTTCACTGAGGCAAGATGGTGCAAAGCGTTTCAAAGGGTTTTCGAGGAGGAAGTGGAGGTAATACATACACACACAAACACACACACACGCAGTCCGCAGCAGATGGACTTGTCTCCCTAGGATGTGTCTTAGGGCATTTCTTTTTGCTGCCGAGAGCCCATCGCCCATCATGAAGCATTTTTACTTGTCCCCGCTGTCCCGGACAGTCAGTTAATAACTCTCCACTGACTTCCTTTACAAAGACAACTTTACCATCTGAGCTGTAAAGATGCTTTGGGAGAATGCCTGGAGCCTCCTCATGATTTTCAGCTGAGAAATGCGATGCTCTACGTGATCTATGAGGCTCAGGCTTTGGCTGTTATTAAAATATATAGCTCGTATCAATCAAACTGGTTATCATGCAGACGAACCTGTTATTGTTGGTTATCTGACGCTTTTTTAATCAAAATAAAAGCCTGAATCGGTCTTTACAAACGATGTTGCTTAATGATTTATTTTTAACTGCATTACAGGTACTGTTTGTTGTGGCAAGTATTGGCCTCAGCTAAAATGGGTATGAAATTTGAAGATTACAGGAATGGTACGATGAATATTCAGGCATATTTGACAGACACATGATCATTTTGGTTACTATTGTAGCCTGTATCTGATCCAATGATCAATGTATCCAGTATTACATATGTTTTAATATACTGGATATTCATCGTAAATGACAATTTGTAAGGAAACCTTTCAGTTAAAATGTACTACTCATTAGCAAGTTTATGTTCTGGTTTGGGGTTTTTTTGTTTGTTTGTTTTTTGTTTTTTGTTTTTTTTTCTGTTGTTTTTTTTTTTTTTTTTTTACTGTTACTATTCAATTCAATTTGCTCACACTGGAACAAGGTCATATTCGTAATTACGTAAAATTTTGACTATTTTATTGACCAGCTGAGGAAAAGAGCTTTTTCCATTGAATGAATAGGATAAACAATAAAGTTTCAGCTCCAGCTTCGGAGCCTTTGATTGTGCTTCATTCAAGCACTGACGCACTTCATGTTTTACAAAATCGAAAAATCAAAGTTAAAAAAATGGAAGGGCCAAGAGCGTCTTCCTAAAATGTTCCGTTTTCAAATCTTATCTTAAAAGAAAACCATTTTAAAGTCATGTGGGTATTTGATAACTCCCCATCGTTGGCTACAACATATTTTTGTAAGTGGTTGAGATGAAGGTACAATGAAGTCAATAACCTACAGAATTCTACTTTTCAGCAGTAAACGGCCTGGACGTGACTGCGTGGCGATTTGTTTTTGGTTTTTTTAAACTGTCTTCCCATTTGTCTCCCGTTCTGATTAAAAAAAGAAAATCCTGGCAGCGGAAATCTGTCGTTTCTCAGATGTTTGATCCAAGAAAATATATCTATTAGCTTGTCTTTGTAGCGACTGGAATACTTAAGGAGTATGTGTAAATTTTACCTTTTAATGAAGGTGAATTCAGCTTCTGCAAAATCATAGGTTTGGTAGACAACGATAAACTGTCAAAAACTAAATATTCTTAAAATCTGATATAAAACTTTTAACAGATTATAGTGTGTTAAAGTTTTTTCACGGACAGTATCTGCATCCAAACCATCATCAAGACTGCTCCTAGATAATGTCACTTTCAGAGTTAAAAAAAAAACAAAAAAACAAAACACCCCTTGGATTTGGATCAAGTGTAATTAGAAATATGATCTAAATTTATGCTTTCTAAATCCAGGCCCCTCGGTGGAAATGAAGGCTTTCGCTCCAGGAAAAAGCAAATTACGGCCTGGAATTCACATGTCAGTATTTCATATCAGCAGAAGAGACCGCGGCCTCTGCAGCCGCTCTCTTTGACACGCTCGTCTCGGTTATTTAAAATCTTTTTGAGTGAAAACTGTGCGAAGCTAAAATTTGAGTTCTTCTCCATGATGCCCTCAATTTGTTTGATTTCGGTTTATTAAAGTCTTGTTTTTAATGACCCAGCTAGTTTTATAGCCGTTCGCTTGCTTGTTTAGGGGAAGTGATATCAAATCCTGCGCTTGAAAAGGGAGAGAAAATACTATAAAGGCCGTTTATTGTACTGTAAATACTTTTATTGGTCGCTTGTAAAACTTAGACGCCCTTAGTCGACTGATCGGGTCACAATCATTCACACAGAAAAAAATCGATATTAGGACTTTATCAGCTGAGAGTTCGATGTGGATTCCCAAACGCTTTAAATGTTAATTTTTATCAGCTTGACTGTCTGGAGAGATGTAACACAACGGTTCACAGTGAACTGACGAGGCTGCAATCTACATTTGCTCTATAGTTCTAATTTCACTGTGAGGAAAAGCAAAATTCTTTGTCCGTAAATAAACTCCACAAATTGCCTGTTTCCTCTGCCTCAACCTGCGAAATGACTGAAGGAAAACTATTTTAACTCAATCATGTTGGAATTACACTTTGAAAAACGTAGTTCGTGTTAATTCCAACAATGAAATAAAACTCAGAATATTGCACATATTTCGTTCTAACCCCATACATTCATTCACTAATTCTGTGTATGTGCGTGGAGAGCGTTAATTGTCCAAGTCCCTTCTGCCTTGACAGCGAGACGACGCGTGGAAAATGAAGGCGGTTTTTGCAGAAAATGCCTTCAAGCCCTTTCAGCACCAATGGCTCCAATTAACGCGCTGTCTGGTTGGCAGCTCAGCCTGCAGGGTGGAGGCCCCTACGAAAATTAAAATTCCCACAGCCTGCGGTCTGTGCAGAGGCCATTTTGACTGAGAAACATCCAGAGCATCTCTCGAGTGGAAAACAAAAGTCGGTTTCTGCACTGACAACGTGCCGGAAACGCTGCCAACGGGGCTGGGATGGCTTTAATGAAAAACAAGCTCCGTTACTCAGGTTGAGGCGCACATTGTGTGCTCCACTGCTACAGTGAGCCTGTTCACTCTTACTATTATTTACTCATTTATTTATTTGGTGGTGACTAAACAACTGGGGCGCAACTAGAATTTCCAGCCGTTACTTTACGCAGAAACCTACTCAGTTATCACTGGTTATGCGTTTGGTGCATCAATCTTTAATGAATTTTATACTTTTCAGTCTGGTCCTTACTGGTTCGCTATGATCCCAAGGAAGCTGCACAGATGAGCTGGAAATAGGTCCTTTAGGACAGGATGGATAGAGGAATGTGGTGGATTCTGGCTACAAGGCCAAGGCTGGGACCTAGAGCCGCGTCTGGCGTGTAAAGGACCCTGGGTTTGGGTTTTGTTGCTCCTCCTGAAATAAATGTGCGCCTCGCTCTGTTCCCGCTCCAACCCATCATTTCTCTCCAGCGGGTGTATAGCCTACGTCCATACTCGTAAATAAAGGCGTTAGCCTCAATAAGCAACGTGTAGTTCATATTTATTTGTCGTAAATAACGGTGCTAGCCGTGTACGCGACGCAGAGCCCAGATTTATAGCCCCGACCAGCAGCCTGCCTTCCCCAAAGACTCCAAGACTCCACGTCTGCGACAATTATAAAGAAATATAAACACTTACAATCCCGGTGACTTTGATAAAGGTCAGCAGGATGTCAAATGTCTGGACTTCACAGCCAGTCCAGCCCGCTGCTGCCATGGACTCCTCATTAAAAAGGGAAATGAGCGATTGTATCCTTCAGTCGCCGTCGTGCGTGCGCAAGTGGACAGCGCCGGTATCTCCAACGTGGACCAGCAGAGCCAGGTGCCCCCTCCTAGTCCATCACAGAAGAAAAAGCTGGTACCAGCGACCGGCCTCAGTCCCCGAATCCCCCATCGAACTCCGGCCCCGGGATTGTGTTTACTCATGGCAGCCTGACCGCTGAGTGAGAAGCGCCCTTTACCCGGCCGGGGAAAAGGGCTGCAACAGCCTCAGTCGCGTTTACGGTCCGCACCACCACAGGCCATATATCAGCCCTATAAAACCAAAACAGCCGCCCTCATGTAGGATTTTATTGTGGTATTAAACCGACCCCAAAAAAGTAGTTGAAGTAGTTTGCGCTGTTGAGACAAGGGGCATAACCACGCAGGACCTGATTTAATGGCGCTCGTTAACAAAAATGACTGTTAATCTGCCAATAAAAAGAGTGTCAGACGCTCCGCGGCTCACAGGAAAAACCTTCCGAGCAGATTTAGAGAGCGGGTAAATAATTAAACACACCTAGGTGTGAATTTCACTATCATTCTTGGCTCGGATAGAAAAGATCTCTGCCTTTGACTCGCATAAAGTGCAAGACTATCGACTCCTTTCGCTAATGGTATTTTAAGTGCAGACTCCCTGATGCTGAGTCTGATTTAAATGATCATTTGCGCACAGTTCAACGGGGGAAAATGTACCGTGGTGACGCGTCCTCATTCTGAAATGAGCACACACCTACTCTGATGAACTAAATAAATGATAAAGGATAAATAAAAATAATGGCCTTGCTTATTTGTCAGCCATTGTCTCCGCTCAGCATTTCATTCATATACTGTCTAGCCAAAGCATCTACGGTTTTATATAATCCTACTGTGACAGCAGCCATAGATATACCGACTCGATATGCGGGGGGAACTGCTCATTTTACATATTGCATATAAACAAGATAATTTATTTAGAAAGAGACAGAGAAGGAGAGAGGGAAAGGCGGGGGAGGATGGGGCGAGTGCAGGATTGACTTACGCTCCATTGACGCTTTATCGGGCTCGAAGAAAAAGGAAAAAGTCCGGCCAATCAGTTTGCGCCTCCCGACACCCCCCTCAACCTCCCAAACAAACACACGCATACACACAAGCTCACAATCTCACACACATACACGCACAAACACGCATACACACCCTTCTCAGTGCGAGGCTGTAGCACTTTGTTTCACTATAGTGAGCAAGTTGTTTGGAAGGAAGGGGGCTACAGGAGAGAGGAAGAGAAGGCAGAGAGAGAGAGAGAGAGAGAGAGAGAGAGGGAGAGAGGGAGGGAGGGGGAGAGCCAGCAAAGGACAGAGCGGAGGAAGAGAAAGAGAGAGGAAGAGAGAAAAATCTCGTAATGTCTCTCTTCTAGTTCTCTACTTAGTGAACTCGCGGCGTTTCGCAGATAATGTCCGAGAATGTCCATTTCTGGGACTCTGAGCAACTATTACGTGGACTCCATCATAAGTCACGACAACGATGAACTCTCGAACCCGACTCGCTTCCCCAGCGTTCAGTACTCCGGCTCGAGCTCCGGCGCAGCCGCGGGCGGGAGGCAGCCCGGCGGCGCCGCGCACGCAGAGCATCCCCATCCTGAGTCGTACCCGTCGTGCAGCTTCCAGCCGAAGCCTCCGGTCTTCTCGTCGTCCTGGAGCCCCTTCAGCCCGCACCACGGCGCCAGCGGCCTCTCCGCCGTCTACCACCCTTACATCCCGGCCCAGCACATGCCCGCCGCGGACACAAGGTACCTACGCTCGTGGCTGGACTGCGCGCCGCGCGGCTCCGAGTCCGTCCCGGGGCAGGGCCAGACGGGGCAGGTTAAGCTGGAGCCCCAGCTCGGCCACCTCAGCGGGGAGATCGCAGCCAAAATCGGCGGGCAGCACCAACACGAGACCACCACGTACATCTTGGAGTCGGCGTCCACGGCCGCGCGCGAGCTGAGCCACCATCCAGCCGTCATCCCGGGAGCACGGTTCGAGGAAAATAAGGACATTTGTGAAGGGAGCGAGGACAAAGACGTCGTGGATCAAAGTAAGTTATTAAAGCAGGAAATAGCGCGCGGAAGAGGGAGAGCGGAGAGTGAGAGATTGTAAATGCCTTTAATACCGCCATAAAATAAGAACAAAGGGCGAGAGAGCCAAAGTGCCCCCACCTTCTGCTCTCCACGTTTACTGAGATTTTCCCTGTATCATCCCGGAGCTTCCAGCCGGCTCCTATAGGAACAGATCGCCTGGAGGGGCGCGAACAAAGATGCTTAATAATGGAATTTTTCTAATTTGGCACAAACTTCCGATAGTCTGCAAGTTGTTGACGAAACGATACGAACGATTTACAGGATAATTATCCTAACATAAAGAAAATAACGTAAAAGTGAATTAGGATTAACACTCTACAAAGTCCGGAAACAAAAAACCAACATGATATAATCAAAAATGGATATTATATTATTTTTTGGCTTTTTTTGTGACGTTAGTACTTCATCCCCATATGATAGTTTGAGAGTAAGGGAAAGCACACAGGGCTGTTAGTGTGGATTATCCGCCAGTGGCCCAGTTCAAAACATCAAGTAGCCTTATAGCTTTACATTATTACAGAGGCTAAATGAAAAGGGATTGGGATAATTCTGAAAACCTTTACAGATAAAGTGAGGATCTCAGATGGATGCTTACTCGGCAGCTTTAACTTAGTAGGAAACCAAAATATGTAAAGCGGAGGCAAGAAAAATTAAAAATCTCAGATTACTTTCAGAAGTTTTCTAATCAGCTGCTCTTCATCTGTCAGACGGTAACTGGAGGACGTTGCTGAGGGCGGGAGACCTCCAGACTGTTGATAAATGTCACTAATTGCCGTGACATGCGCGTTTCTGCCTTTCCCGAAAAGACAAAGTGGCTGGCGCTCTTTTTATATTTCTTTATGCCGAAGGTAGATCGTAAATCATAAGGCTCGCTTCATCTCTGTCTTTTTTAAAACATACCCACCCGCGCGCACACGATCTCGTGTCTGCGCTCCATTGCATTTTAAAGCCCCTCGTGTCAGTCGGTCTGCAACAAGCCAGGACTGATCGACCGAGTCCAGAAAGTGAGCATCTCTCTGGAGCGGAGTCCCGCGGACACACAGACCCGTAGACCCCCTGGTCTTCATCCTGATGCCCATTAGTGCGTTAATCGACAGTCAATATCTCTGACTGTCCTGAAACGAGCTCTAGAACTTTATGGGGAATATGCACAGGCTGGATTGTCGTTTATAGGTTAAGGTGGTCGGTCATATAATAGAGTGAGGCTGTGTAGCATATGTGGTGTTACGGTTGTGGGAGACCAGTCATATACAGAGCCTCACTGTGTTCTGCTCTGCTTTGATATTAGTGCTTCAGCCCACAGCTCTCCATCGTTTCCCTACGTAGAGGCAGAGACGCATGTCTGCGTACGTCTCCAGGAGGCTGCCCATCTGTCATATTTCTGTTGGAATATCCCTTTAAAACGCCACCTTTCCGCTGCACCGAGTTGTAAACATAATGATAAGGAAAAACCAGCACACTGCCCCCTCCACACACACACCAGTCTCCCCTCTCTCTCTGTCCATCAGCTGAAATTATCCCCTCTACGTCGGCCGTATACGTAGCCTGTCTTATTCTAAAAAAATCATAAAAACCCATAAAAGGAGTCAGGCCGTCCATCACCGACCCGGCGGCTCGGAGCTGCAGAGCTGTGAGGAGAGATTAGTTCGCCACAGAGCAGACGCCTCATAACTCAGCCCGCAGCGTGGACCGACTCCGCCGCGCGGGGCTCAATGCCTCGCTTGTCTGAAGGGGATAGTCAAGACTCTGGACTCCGAAAACACGTAAAAAAATCTGCAGAGGGTCGTGTCAATCCCACGGTGGCTCCTGGTGGCGTTTCGGTCTGTTGACAAGCGAGAAGATGAGTAGAAGGACTGAGAAAAGATTTGTCTGTGTAAATACAGTTACGCTTTGTGAGGGTGTATCTGAAAAACTATGACATATTTCCTGCGTATATTCATTTTTTTATTTCAAAATATGGAAGTAGTGTCCAGGAAACGGATCCCAACATTCTGCAGATCTAGATCATTTATTCAAATTATCTGGTAGCACTGAGCAAACGCAGCTGATTGAAAAACCGATGATATTTCACAGCGGGCACAACTGTTTTTAATGTTATTATGATCTGCAGTCTGCTGGTCGAACAGTCGCATGTGAGTTGCTTCTTGATTCACCCGCTCGCCCTGGAACAATAATAATAATATTTTACCTGTCATGAAATTCGCAGTCATCTTGATATAAAACCGTGGATGGTTTTGGCCAGTACAACACGGGTTTGCTCTGTTTTTCCTTCATCACTCGCACAAAGAACAACATTTAATCTATCATGCTCTGGCGGGCTTGGCTCAGTCTGAGGCTCTTTTCCAAAGCATCTTGACTTATTTCGGGCGGCGGGGGAAAACGCTTCCCTGCAAGATATTCATCTGATTTTTCAAAAATATATTTCTTTAATAAGGCCGGTTGTGAACTGATCCCGTTTCCCTCCTCTAAAACCCGCAAGATAAATCTACATTTCCACCAGAGGAGTCTGATCCATGCGTCTGAGCGCGTAACCGTTTGTTCCGAGTACGTGCGATAAGTGTGTGTGCGCGCGTGCACGAGAAACAGAAACAAGGAGAGGCCTCCACCCCCATATTGGCCCTTTCGGAATAAGAAATAAAAATTACACACACTACACACATTCATATACACACTTTATTACTGCACTCCCACTACACACACACACACACACACACATTTCTTTCTCTGTTTTTCTCTCAGACACACATGCAGTCGAATACACTCACTCACCTTAGTGTGCCATCCATCAGAGAGGAAGGCTGGTTAAGGGCTGTATGGAGCCCAGCCTCCAGGCTGAATTATTAGACTCTCCACCGGTAACACTGTGTATCCCGGTCCGACCTGGGTGCTAGTGAAACAAAATCTGTTCAAACAGGCAAAACTCAAGAGTCTTCTCACTTTTAAAAAAGTGTTTCTCTGAGCTCTTTTAGCGCGTCAGCTCTTTTTCTCCTTTTTTTCTTGTGATTTTGTCTTTGGCTGTATTGCAGTGGGTCAGCTTGGCAGGTAGTGGGAGCTGTACTGGAGCAATTGAATGCCATGTGTATTGTTCATATGGCAGCCATTTTGAACACTACAGTATATGGACGCAAATATGTACATGTATTTCTCTGTGCAGGCTACATCTATCATTACATCCACAGAAGCTGGTTTGTGCGGCCTCGGTTTAGTAGCTGTAGCTAACCACACTTTTTGAACCTTTCTCCTTAGCATATATGTAACCTTCAAGGGAATTTGGTTGGAAACACATTAAGCTCTAATGGCATGAGATTACCATAATCATGGGACTTGCAATGACAGAATGGCACAACCTGTTTCTAAAAAGTGATTATTGGTTCGTGATTGTAAGTGATCTATTAATTATAGCAGCGAAACTCACCCTCAGAGCTGTCTGGTTACATTTTGTGGCAGTTTTTTCTGGTTAAAGTTAAAGTTGTTCTCTTTGTTGCAGAGTTAAATGGTCCAATTGATATCACATTTAAACCCATACAGTAAATATGAGTGTACAGTCAGCAGCCACTTATCCTATTTCATCTTATCTTATCTTAGTGTATCTCATCTTTTCTTATGTTAGCTTAGCTTAGCTTAACTTAATTTAGCTTAGTTTATCTTAGCTTACCTTAGCTTAACTTGTCTTAGCGTAATTTGTCTTAGCTTATCTCAGTTTAGCTCATCCTATTTTAGTTTAACTTAACTTACCATAAAGACCTGAAACAGGAGTAAAGAGGAAAAGTTGCCCTTAAAAAAGGTGACAAATCCACCTACCAGCATGTGTAAAACTCAATGATTTACTTCTTTATCTTGTTTGATTAATACTAACAACAAACAAAGTTTAAAAAGACATGTTTTGATTTTTAACTCTTGTCAAGAAAGTGATTAAGTACTTTTCCCAAAAAGCTGAACTGTTCCATTAAGATCTATGCTAGATTAACTTGGATAAGAATTCAGTAAGGTTTTGTTCTTGGTTTTGTTTAGTCAGAGTCAGAAAAACGTACTCATTGTGGTTATATTTTAATAATTTGGGCAAAATATATCATATCATACAAATTCTCCTTTCCAAAAGTAAGTAAAAATTTTTGTAATGTCACTCATGTAACTAACATATGTAGATTAAATGTGTGACAATTTACATACAGATTTAGAAAAGTTACATAAACCAACACTATGGTGAAAATAACTTCTGGCATAATGAAAATGTGAGCTACATCATTGTTGCCTTGATCCATCGTTGGCAGAGTTGGTTTTATGTCATCTAAAAGTTATATTTTTTACTGTGTGTCCACTTTACATATTCACATAAGTTGCCCAACAATGTAGCATTCAGTGGTAGCCAAATTCCTTCTGAGAGCTTTGACTAGTGAGCTGATAGTATGCTAAACATGACAGCATGGCAGCATTCCTGGAAATCCTTGCTATTATTGGTAATAAGAAGGAATTTTCAAATAGGTAGTTGGTGTCTCAGGGTATTTAAAAGCAATCAGGTCAGTGCTTCTCATCTGATGCCAAACAGAGACACTTTCCAAATTCTAAGATCACCAACATGGTTTGAAGGTAGGACGTGGCGACAAATATGTTAACTGTTAACCTGTTAACCTGGACGCTGAATCTGAGAAATCACAAGTGTCTACATGCAATATCTTGGGAGGCTACAGGAGCACTGATCTGATCTGAGTTTCCTTTCCCCTGCTGTTTGAATAACTTCAGTAGAATTCTACCTTTAAAAATATCACATCCAGCTACAGATTCCCTTTGTGTTACCGGTGCTATGTAGCTATTCAGAATAAACTACAAGGTTACACTTCAGGCTTTGTGCCGTTGTTGCCATGCAGACCCGAAAAGTTATTACCCTCCGAAAGTTTATTAAGTTATAATGCTGGGTGAACAACCCCATTAATTGGCTGTTGGTGGCTGGGTGAGATAGGGTGTAAGGGCTGAGGTGGGTGGGGGATAAAATACGACTTTGGGGAAATGTAATAACGTGCCTTTGGGATATATGAGAGGTCAGTTTCTGGAACTATTAGGGTGAAATTGCAAAGGGAGGGAGAGACTAAAAGGAAAGGATGGGATGTGATATTAGTCTTGTAGCCGTTTCGGTCACTGTTTCCATGCATTCATCACTGTTCTCTCTCTCTCTCTCTCTCGTTCTCTCTCTCTCTCTCTCTCTCCCTCCCTCTCACACACACATATATATACTGTGCGTAAAAACACAATGGGCCAACAACAGAACACATCGTGCTACTGGGCCATAGTGGGCAGCTTTACAGGAATATCAATCTTTTCATCCAGGCCAGACATTACTTCTGCAGCAACATGGAAGCAGCCTAGGGAGAGAATTTCTTTCTTTCTGTCATCATCCCTACTGTCTTCCAACCCCTTGCAATAAAGAGCGCATGCCATCCAGCATCACCAGCATCACCCGACTCACCTCCCCCGTGCCCATCCCCCCACCCCTCGACTGGTTCATCACCCTGGGTGACAGCCACGGTCGCAGCATAGCTTTGAGGGTAATGGATGGTCTTGGAGGTGATTGTACATCCAGGGAATGCAAAGCACCCATTTTACCATAAGACAAAAGCAAAGCGTCCCCACCCCTCGCTCCACCCTCCATCCTCTCACCTCTTTACCAGGCAGTATTTTGTTCTGAGATGAAATCAATCCCCTACATGCTGGCCGTGTTGAATGATATTGATTCCAGAGGATATTAAGGATGTTTTTACTGATGATTACCGCTGACTGAGTCAGCTGGTGGGAACAATGTACAGGAGGCTATTTTCTGTCAGATCCAGAAGTTTCCAGCCATCAAACTGATCAGAAATGCTTGCGAAATAATTAAAATCTCATTTTACTCTCAAAGGTGGCCTATTAGCTAACAAGTGCAAAATGTTGGCCACATGTATTTAGTCTTACATTATTGAGTGTATTAGGCTTCCATCAGGAAATCTATGAGCCGAGATTGAGTCCAAACAGTATGCATTTTTTTTGTTTTTTTTTTTTTCTTTTTAAAACCAGACTCATATCTTTTTGAAGTTGAACTTGGCCAGTTTTCTTATTATTCTTGTCCAGTCATTTCAAATGGGATTTCTTGTCTGAGTTCTGTGTACTATAAAAATAGAAATAAATGTCTAGGGAATGAGGCCTTTTGGAATTTTCTCCTGAACTAGTGAAGTATTATGAAACAGTTGTGTTGGCTCATAGTTAGTGAAGAGATAGCTCAATGATCAGTGGATTAGATTTTGGAATTTAATCAGCTCCAGAGTTTTCACAGTTTTTATTTAAAGTGATCATCCAACCTCAAATTATGACAAGGGATACAAATTTGACATTTTGTGGCAAAAAAAGAATTTTGACTGATCATATCATACATATTTTCTATTTCGACACAATCACTTTGTTTCTCAAATTTAGATTTAAAATGTAAAATATAGACTTAATTTTGATACAAAATTTGACTTACTATCCCCTAATTTTGGCTCATCATGATTATATATATATATATATATATATATATATATATATATATATATATATATATATATATTTGTGTATTCATATGTCCAATCCAATCAAACAGAGACTAATACTGCCCTTGGTGCCACACTGTGAGAAACTGGAAGAAAATTGAGAGAATTTTCTTTCTTTCCATTATAACAAGCATGATTATCATGGCAATAAAATACAGTGAAATTGAAGACAGACAAAGCCTCCACCCAAAATCAGTTAGGAAAAACACTGGCTCCTCAGGGAGGGACAAACAAATTCAAATTTTCCCCACATGGCGTCAAAAAGTTGCTGAAGCTCAGGCTCTCCCCATGACTTTTGGGTGATAAGATCATCTGTTCTGCCATTTTAAGGCTGAGAACTGTGGCTACATTTTACATAGGAAACAGATAATCTCCTTTATAGCCCCTTGCCCTGCAGAGATTATTTGGTCTGCAGCTGATTCTGGCTGCATGGCTAAATTGATCATTTTTATTTTTATTTTTAATTTTTTTGAATTTTTTTGCGGTCAGACAGCAACAAGGAGAAGCTTTTAGCCCTAATGTTAAACTAACCGATTTAGAGCACTTATTTCAAAACTGTTTTTAATGGTTAGTCTACGTGTGTAGTGTGTTTCATTCAGTCTGACTCCAGTCATGTCAGGAAGGCTTTAATATTATAAAAACCATGTCTCTAACTAACTCGATCTTTTTACCAGTACATTTAGAGGAGATTCTCCTTTTGAGTCATATACATGGGTTGTGCACCAGAGTTTGAACTGCACTACTGCCTGAGATGGGATCACTGTCAAAAGGCAATGAGGAAACAGCCGCTTTAACGAAAATAGTTCCAATATGGTCTTGGTTTTCTGTTTTGCATGTTGCTCTTCACTGCTTTTCATCATCAAAGATGGTCTTGAAGCTTCAAACAAGCTTTTTATTCCTTTTTGCTGTTCAGAGTAACTCTTAAGGAATAAGTAACCCCTATTGACATAGCAGAATTTCAAGCTATACTTATTCATTTCTCGTTTTTGTTGTTTTTACTTATTTACTTATTTGTTTATTTGATTTTACAGACTCTAGCTAGTCAGAGAGTCTGTTTGGTGGCTTTGCTGATCTGTGATTGACTTGAATAAGAGCCTGACCTAACCACATGGAAAGATTGCTCTTGGTTTAAGATTTTAATTAGAAGATGTAAACGTGGAAGTCAACCAGATCCAGCTTTTGGCTCTCTCTGTGTTTTGTTGTTGTTTGGAAACATTTATCTTATGGTATTTGTTGTCAGCATTGTTTTGTGCTATGTTGTTTAGAAAGGTTAAAAAAATAAACCAAGGTGATACCTACAGTTAAAAAAAAAACGTGTTAAATAAAAAATGAAAAAATTACAAAATAAGCAAAGAGCTATTTTTTTACAGTGAAGTTGCCCTTTAAAGAGCCTCAGTGCAGTAAGAGCCCCAGCAAGCTGCCTCATAGCTGAGACGCCTGCTGCTTTGCTGAGGGAAAAAGCAGATAGCTTTTAGCCCCAAACCAGACCCATGCCTCCCAAACATGAAGTCTAATTACATCGGTCTGAAAGCTGTAAAGATGGGTGGAGTGATGCGGATGGAGTGGTGGTGGTGGAGAGGAGGAGGTAGGAGTAAGGGTGGCCTGGCAAAGGAAGCAGTAGAGACAGAGAAATTAAAAAAAATCAAGACAACAATGCGTAATATAACACCCCCCCCCCGAAAATTAAGAACATCCCATTTAAGAGTCTGTTATTTTTCATTTCAAACACGTCTCCACAGCGAAGGATGAGACTCCCATCCGGTTTTTCTCTCCCTCCCAAGAGCGTTGAGGTTTGCCGAGGTTCTGAATCGGCGAAATGGAGCTGGTTGACACCAGTAATCCTTTAATTTGTCACAACATCGTCAGCCTCTTACTGACGCCGCCTGCAAAACAATTGGTGTAAAGAGAATCCACGTATTTTAATGCTGTAAAAATGTGCCGCTCACTTTGCGTTCGAGAGGGATCGCTGTAGTCCACAGCCCGGGCTGTGCTACGCGTAATGGGAGACAATGGATGCAAAACAAGAATTATTTTTTTTTTACTCTAATCCCATCAGGGCCATAAATTTACCGACGCCTATTAATTTAGGAGCAACCAGAAGTGACGCAGTGACAGTGTGCTGATCTGCAATGTGACCATCATTCTCACACAAACAAAGAAGAAGAAGAAGAAGAAATAGAAGAAGAAGAACTGGGCCTGTAAAACATCCTCCCCGATGTTTTTTTTTCTGTCTGTTTGCTGTCATCACGCGGGGGGAAATTTCTGCTCCTGTTTTCGGTCACAAAAAGTAATTTAGCTACAGACACAAACACAGGCGAAGCTCTGAGTCTTGGCCTGGCTTCATTTTTAGGTTTTTCCATGTTTCCAATACCCCCCCCCCCAACACACACCAGAGCATCTTCTGGTTTTCAGCTGAAGGTCACCTTCACACGGAAACCTCCAGAAACATCTCCCTCCTTCTATTCCTATAGATTCATATATGGAGTTCACAGCAGCGGCGACCGAGAATTACTGCTAATTTAATACTTCTGCTTAAACTGTGACTAAAATCGGTGTATTTTTGCAGGGTCGGGTCCGATTCTGGAATTGAGTCAGGTCATAAGCTTACAAATATACACACGTATCAATAAACTATATCAGATTGTGTTATATCTATTTTATCATATTGTCGTTTTTTTGTAAGTGATCCGTATTTCCCGTTGACATTTGTTTCTACATTTCTGCCTCTGCAGGTCGAATGGGACAGACCGTCTGTCTTTCACGCGGTGTCAGATAAAACAACCGTGGATCCACGTGTCAAAATTGCAGCCCACTGACACCGTAAACCTAGTTTACGCATCGAAGTGTCAATTTCAGAGTCAGATGTTTTCGAGCAAGGCTTTTAGGCACAAGGTTCTGTGACTTTTACGCTCGGAGAAATTTCATTGTGATCTTTTTAGGGGGAGTTTTATCAGTCGGCTCTGTCATTGTAATGTCATGAAACGCACGAGAGAGTCTGAGAGGCTGACTGTCTTTGTTTTTAAAAATTTCATGATTAATTCACTTTGTTTTCTTTTCCCTTCCTCCAGATGACCCCTCGGCCAACTGGCTGCACGCTCGCTCCTCCAGGAAGAAGCGGTGCCCTTACACCAAATACCAGACGCTCGAGCTTGAGAAGGAGTTCCTGTTCAACATGTACCTCACGCGGGACCGGCGGCATGAGGTGGCGCGCGCGCTCAACCTGACGGAGAGGCAGGTGAAGATCTGGTTCCAGAACCGGAGGATGAAGATGAAGAAACAGAGCAAGGAGCAGCCCAAGGACTAGCGGAAACCCCCGCCCACGCGCGCGCACGCTCACACCACGTATCCAACACGAAGTCACTTATTTCTTGTGTCTAAAACGCAAAATGGCCTTTCCCGAGAACTGCAAAAACAAACACACAAATACACAGATCCACTGTTTCCTCATTTCTTTTAACCTTCAGGCACAACCACGCGAGCTTAAGCCCAATCGCAGCAATCTGCACAACTGATCAATTGCTTTATTGATCCCCAACAAAAGGCGCCACGTTGACACCAAGGTCTTAACAACGCCTGATGATCAGCAAGATGGAAAGAGGCTGTAACTTTGGAATCAGTCTACTGTTGATGGAAGATGATGGGCCAGACACCCAGACCATCCTCAACTCTTCCTGGACTTCCTATCCATTAAATGGGTCGCACTACATTTAAAACTGTGGACTGGACTATTTGTTTGATGTAGTGCTATGGTGTGTCATTATGCTAATAAGCAGGCTTTGATATTTGGCTACATTATGAAAACAACAGAAAGCAGCAAACGGCCCAGTGATGCTACAACAGTCCGGGGATGGGGGTTGGGGGGGGCAGAAAGAAACAGAGAGCGAGCTTTATCTTTTTTTCCAAGCACAGCCTTTCCTTTTATTAGTTATTTATTGTTCCGTCGCTGACACCGGAGGCGCGCGAAGGTGCTGAAACCGGGGTTTCACGAGACCATTAATAAGCACAAGGAGCGGGGGGTACACACACACACATAGACACACACATCCACATACAGCCCCCCCCCATACACACACACACACACACACACACACACACACAAAATACTCACACATGTTCATCATTCTTTTTCTTCCTCTCCTTTTCTCTTGTTTCTCTCATCGGCGGGCGAATCTGATTAGAAAGCGCTCGATGCTCGTCATTGATACAATCAGCAAGACGCCATTTGTTTCCCGCTTGTCCGCCTAAGTAATGAGCAGATCCCGGAGGGGGATGCGAATTCGGGGGGGGGGGTTGTTCAATCCGACTCAGCAAACCGGTGATCCGATTAGGCTGTGGTCGATGTCGTAGATCCCCACCCTTCAGCCACCGGATGCTTTACGCGCTACGATGGTCGTCCCTTCCGCGTCACATGAGCCCCGAGCAGCTGAGCGGAGACCAAACACGAGCACCGGATTTTTTTTTAGATCATTACCATAGGTCTTCAAATAATTTCGGGTGAATCCGGGTCAGATTTATTCAGGTCGAGCCTGATCACCCGTTCCTCTGACCCGAGCGAGACGATAAATAAGCCAGATGCAGCTTTGCTTTTCTCTCCTCAGATCGCCCAACCCTCCATGCTTCCGCAACACACGGCCTCAGACTGCACGAAAACGCATCTGAAGGTGGATCGATCGCTTCTTAGTTAGACAGCTCTGTCAGGACATATCCCTCATAGCTGCTATTTTTACTATATAAAAATAAGAGTTAATTTTCAGATTCTGGTGCGCACAAAGTCCCTGTATGCATGTAGCATGGCTAAGTGAAAAACAAAGCAAAACCCAATACCCTTTCTGGTACTATCTTCCAGTCTTTATCCAACTTGGGTTTTGTGTTGCATTTTATGAAAAAAATCAGCTCTATTTTTATACATACAGTATATTGTGTATTATCTGCTATGCAAGGCGGTTTTCTCTCTCATTTCAGGAAATGTACAGATAGTTTGCGCAGAGACGTTTGCATCCTGGGACTGAAGGACCCAAATACCCCGCTGTGCTCACACACTTACTGACATTTTTGAACAAACCCCGTCAGAGTTTATTGTATAGATATTTTTTTCTCCTAGAGTTTTGTTGCAAGATTATATCAAGAGAAACACACACGATTTATTCCCGCTGGAGAGGTTTAAGCGACGGCCCCTACGTGTAATGGCTTCGGAGTATTATATGGTTCAGAAGTAGAGTTTATGCAGAGTTTGATTGATCTGAGTGTTAAAGAGGCCATGTTGGAAGGCCGAGCGGCTACAATGGCGTTATTTGAAGTGCCGGCGTAGTTAAATGGCGTCCGATGGCAGTTTTATGGGAGGATCATAAACAACACTTTGGCTTTGCACCGTTTACAAGGCTGTGTGTGCGCATGTGTGTCTGTTTGTGTGTGTGCGTGGACCTTTCGGCTTGCAAAAACAAAGACTGCTTGTGCAACATTTTAAAAATTAGACACTCATGTCTGTATAATAGCACACACACGCGCGCGCACACACACACACGCGCGCCCGCACACACACACACACACACACACACACACACACACACACTCATCGGGTTCAGCTGATATTACTTTAATTTTTACCAGCCTCTCCTGCAAAAGTCTCAACCAGAGACGCGCCGCGATCCCTTGATCCGCGTGACCGAATCCTCTACTTAGGAGTAAAGATGTTTACATAGTTTTCGCATGTCTCAAGTCACGCGTCCTTTTGAAAACGTCATTTCGTCGTTTAGCTTTGTGTGTCGAACCTGTCGGAGGGGAAATGCTTATGGAAAATTAAAAAAAAAAAGATGAAGTAGAAGTTCTTGATAGGAAATATTTCTAATTTATTGTATATAATGTTAGTAACCTCGTCTTTCTTATTGGAATGAGTTAAATATGCTGAATATAGTTTTTGTCTTGTTGGGACATGGCTTTTTACTGTATTAAAGATAATTTTTTTCTTCCTGTCATGTTCTTTAGATTCTGTTCTCTATGTTGTTGTGCCGACTGTCTGAATGAACTGTTCTGATGTCAGTCCGATGAGCTCTTCTTTTTTCCTGTCTACTGTTTTTTTTTTTGATAGTGAACAGTAACTTGCTGGTGATAGAGAGGACGAAAGGTCCCATTAAAATGAAGCGATTATTCTATATAAATTATGATTTTTATTTTTAATTGTTGAATCTTTTAGTTCCTGCCCTCATTTTGACTTTGCCCTGTTTCCGTCTCAGTACTTGACTGAAGGGACAAAGTTTCTATTTTTTTTAGTTTTTTTAATTATTATTATTGTTCGTGATTAATATGGACGCAGTTCCAGGAGTGCGTTCATTCTTCCCTCCGATTTTAATGAGACAAATACAAGCTGGTGGAAGTTTTATTGGGGAGCAGGCGCTCCGATCCTCTCTGCTATGTGAGATGTTCCAGTCCCTTCTTGTATGTTTTTTCTCCCTTCTTTCCTCTGTGTTGTTGTCTCTTGTTCCCCTGTGCGATGGCACTGTTGATGCTGGATTCTTATTAAAGAACTGACTTTACAGTACCACCATGCTTCTATTGAATCGCATTGCTGCTTCCCACTGCAATATAATTGGAAGGTTATCTGGGAGAAATGGCGGGGGTGGGGTGGGGGTGCGGGGTAATTTGTGATTTATTACTGAAATCGACCATTAACATCATTTATTTTATAGAAAGATCTTTTCTGCTGTTCTGTCTGGTGTCAGTGTGGCTGCAATGGGGAAATTCAGATGGAGCAGCTCAGCTTTTCCTTCTGGTTCCTTCTTTTCATACTTCTCCGTATTGAATTTGTTCTCTCTAGGAGAGAGCCAGAGACAGAGGGGAGAGAGGAGGGGTGACCGAGAGAGTGAGAGAAAAGGGACGAGCCAGCATGTGTTAAAAATATGCTTCAGTTGTACACTGTTGCTTAAAGGAGAGGGGCGTCTGTTTGGCTGCAACACCAAAAGACTGTCATAAACCCATAAACAGCCCCCCCCACACACACACACACACAAACGCACACGCACACATACACACACAATACCACCCACCCACACACACACACACGCATACACACACACACACGCACGCACAGACACACAGATGATGAGTGCATTCATTAAAAGCGTCGTCATCCGTCCATTAGGAGCTTGTGAAGCCACTGAGGTTCCTGTGTTTGTCTCCGCACCAAATGACTCTGATAGATACAGCGTCTGCAGGATCTGTTTCCTCCCTGGCTTCTCACGTTATGCGGAAACGTTTATGATAATGCGGTTGTAAAACGTTGCCTCTTTCTCTCCGTCCATGCAAAAACAGGCCCAGGCTGCAAAGCTTCGAGGTAACAGAAGAGTAACAGAAGAGTAACAGAAGTTTCGGCAACTGCACAACTTATTATCATCATATTTGTACCAAAGTAGTGTTGGTAACATATGATGTATCATTCCACACATAAATAAACCATTTTAGTTTGTTTAGACACATGTCAAAATCATTCATATATAGGTTTTAAAACAAATCATTATATATCATGTGATTACAGCCATGACATATAATGTCAGTCACTCATTAGCTGGTTATATTGTTATGAATGCATTGGAGGGGTTTAAATTGTTGACATGTATTGATAAGCACTTGAAAATGTTTACTGTTTACAACTACACTATAGTGTGTTATAAACCGTTTTTTTTAAACTCTTTCTACACCAGATATTAGACAGCTAAACCTTAAAAGATCTTTTTGTATCTGCTTGTGACTACATAACCACTGACTTATTTCGTTTATAATGCGTCTTTAGTAACTGTATGTATAGCAGTAGCAGAATTAGCAGTTAAAAAAGAAAACAGTGATGACAGTGAAATCGGTGTAAACCGCCTAAAGGGGTAGAAATGTGATGATACACAAAGTTTCAGCCCAGCCCCTCTCTTCCACCCTAATGTGCTGGGCCCAACCAATAAGGCCTCGGGGTTCAAGCAGTTTTAGGCTCAGGCACCAACAAAGCCATCCCATCAACCATCTGTGGAATTATGGCAAGTTATTGTAATACTTCTCTAAGGTCTAGCAGGACTGTAGCTTCATTAAATCCAGAAGCCCCCCTGCTCTCTGCTTCCCCTCCTTGCAGCCTCAGCCCCGCTGTCCCAGGGATGGAGGGGAAAGAAAGCATGGGAACTGCTGCTGCAAACAGGAGCCTCACACAATCACACACCTTCACATCAGGTTATGGATATGGAGTTATGGAGGTAGAGAAACACCAGGGGGCCATAGTGGTTACAACTAAGGGAGCAGCAGTAGTGTTATCTTTTGGATAGCTGTAATTCTACAAGAGGGGGCCAGTCAGAGCACCAGCTGCAGGCATAGTACAAAGAAGAGCATTTTGTACTTGTTCACACATTTTCTCTTACATGCATCAGTTTAGGAAGATTAGTTAGATTAGTGAGTTAAACTACGTAACCATAGCAATAACAAATGATCTGTCAGACACAGACATGTAAACTGAAGTAGTTTAGCAAGAGCAGAAAATGTTTCCCTAGGTTCCACTAGCTCACTTAAAGGAAATCAAGCTGGAGTTTGTTTCCTGGCCCTGCCTTAATGTTCCATACATTGCTAATCTACGTACAAAATATCAAAAGGTACCATCTGTCTGTGATAATATGGACTTTGTGCCAACAGAAACCTGGATCAGGAGAATTTCCTTTTCTGTTTAGCCTGTTTCTAATAACATTCCTGAAATGTGGAAATCACTGGTCTGGATTCAGTTGTCAGAGGTGGTTGTGTTGCTTGAAACAGTCACAAAAACACAGACACACACACACACAAACACACACATAACCCACTGCGCCTCAGTTCCCATCATCTCTGTTAGTTTTGCAAGGATGTGAGGCTGTGGAAAAAAACCAGATTGTCTCATTACACAGTGATTTAGCTGTACAGCCAAAGTAGGTGCAGGTCTCATCCTTTCAGTGATATTTCCAAAAAACCTAAAATGAGCTGCACAAGACAAACCACGTGCTGCTTCTGCTGCTGCTGCTGCTGGCAAACTTCATATTTCAACCCAGGCAAATGTGGCCAACCCAATATGTCTTCACTTTATCCCCTCATATTAAAACTGAGTCCACAGATGATAACTGGCCTCACTGACACACTCTGAGTGGATGTTAGAGTGCAGCGGGGCCCAGAGCAGCTCTCCCCTGTCCCCCACACTGAATGAGCTGTTTTACACAGCATGGCCTCTATAACTCATCAAGCAGCAGAGAATATCATTCATATTCATAAATTTTCTCACAGAGAGTTATGGTCCGGCTGATACAAACGGCAGTATGAATCAGATCACATCAGCCATTCTGGACTCATTAAGGGTTGGACAGGAAGCCAAATGCTGCTGGAAGCTCTGCACATGTTACATCTGCCTCTAACTGGGCAGAAAAAAAATAATATCAAATACAAAAAATAATAACAGTATGTACAGTTGTTACAGCTGTGTTATGATGATGATTATAATGATGATGATGATAATAATAATAATAATAATTGTTAATAGTAGTAGCAGTAGTATGATACAGCTACCTCTGACAGAAAAGGTGACCTTGATTATAACGTTTACATGAATACGCTATGTGTATATATAACTATTAATTAGATTTGCAGGTTACAGATCTTTCTTTCTTACCTACTCAAGGAACTTAAAAGATAAAAATGCTATTAAAAAGCTTTTTCTAGAGCTTTCGACAACATTCCATGGATCTCCTCGAGTTTGATAAAGCTAGCTGTGGATAGAGTTAGTAAATGGACTACTGATATTTAACTTGTTTTTCTAAATTTGTTTTCTCAAACTACTTATACCAGGAAAAATAAACAAATCAAAATCATGGACGCTTCCATTGTGTACGCAAGCCGTATAAAACGTATACACTATATAATTTATTTTTGGTATTCAATATTTAGAGAATTAAAAAAATATTTTATAATATTTTAAGTTTTTCATACTAATGATAGACAAAATAAAAAAGTGAATGAATATGTGATTTAAAAACGCTTTAAATAATAATAATAATACGTGTTGTTGTTGTTATTATTATTATTATTATTATTATTATTATTATTATTATTATTATTATTATTATTATTATTATTATTATTATTATTATTATTATTATTATTATTATTATTATTATACACTGCTCAAAGGCATTTTAAATTTTGACGAAAAAAACATAATGGTATCATATTATTGTCATATTATTTGTTTTGCGCGAAGCTCGCCCCCGTTGGCTCATTACTTTGAGAACGGGCAAACACAGCGGCTCATACACAACCGACCGCTCTGTTTCTCCCAAATGATTCACATCCCTCTGCTTTAACAGTAGCCGTTTTTCCAAAGCCACAAATCTTACACGCGTTTGATTTCTAGCAGGGAGTCGCCCGGTGGAAGCTTCACGGGAGAGACGAGGCTTCCCTCATTTCCATCTGTAATTGTAAAAAAAACAAAACCAAAAAAAAAGAAAAAACAAGTGGACTCCGCCGGTAACAACAGGCCGCAGGCTTTTATTTGTTTGTATTATTTGATTCGGCTCTGAAAAAATATCTGATGGTATTTTTCCCTTTGGATCAATAAGGCTTCAGCAGCTTTCTCTCCTCCTCTTCTTCTTCGCCTTTCTTCGTCAGTTGTTTTTCACACTTCATATTTTGAAACAAGGAAACAAACAGCACGAGAGGAATAGGACATACGCATAGGGTCTCTTGAGCACAGGGGTTAAAGGGGGGGGTGTGATGAGGGATGCGGGAGCGGATTTGCACTGGATGAAAGAAGCTGCCGCGGACTGTTATAAAAACAGCAAAGAGGAAGAAGGAAAAGAAGAAGAGCAGGAGGAGAGAGAAAGACGAGTCAGTGCGGTGCGGCGCAATAAAAGAATATGACGGCAATAAAAGTTTATAGCGTATAAATTTCTGAAGGTTAAAAACTAAACGGCTGTAAAGCAAACACGCCGAGCGAAAGGGAAAGGGGGAGCGAGGAAAGATACACAGAAAGGGGAAATATTAGAGGGAAAGTTTCGGATCCCTCTTCTCGGTAATTTATTTGGAGGTTACAATGGGACTGATAGGAGATGAAGACAGAGCGCAGATATTAATATTAAAGCTTCAGCATTAGGTGGTGGAGGAGACGGAATATGCAGAGAAAATGACAGATATCTGTGTTTGGAGATAATAAAAAAGAAAGGGAACAGTGGTGGGATTATACTCGTTTTATTTTGTGCTACTTTTGTGTTGTAGCCGTCTGGAAGAGAGGACGAGTCTCCTTCCTCCTCCTCCTCTTTTCAGCTTTAGGAGTTTTATGGTTTTGTTGCCATTTGGCTCTTTGGGGGTAATTTTGCAGGGCCCGTGTGTGTGTGTGAGAGAGTTTTGCTGTATGTGTGTTTGCTGTCTCCTTTCTAACCTCCCTTTGTCTCTCTCAGATGCACCCTTCGGCCCGGGGCCTCTACTCCTCCTCCTCCCCAAAAACACCCAGAACACACACAGAGAGCCGAGCCCGTCAGACAGGGCTTGGGCTTCCTCTCCGGCCTAGAGGGCAGAGGGCCCTCTCCTGTAGACATTACCTCCCTCCGCATGATTTTGAACGTTCTGCTGAAACATGGAGGAGCCTTGAAGCGGGGTTTTGCTTCCAGGACGGGATGTCAAAGCGGTTTAAATCTCGCGGTATTTTCCCCGTTACTGTAGCTTGACAGCGGCTCATAATCCACAGGGTGAAAATGAGGATCTGAGCTGCAGTGTCTTCAGATAATGGTAACAACCGCTTTTTACAGACTGTTTACTGCCTGCGACAGCCTGCACACACACACACACACACACGCACACACACACACACACATATACGACCCACAGAACATAAAAGCAATGATCATCTGTGGTAAGAAAAGGGATTTGTGTGCGTTGAGCTGGACTTCGGTGACCAGCGGAGGGGACACTCTCAGTTACACTTCAGCTGTGTTTTATTTGATCGTTTAAACAGTGATGCATGTGGTAAATTTTCAGGCACCTTTAAATTACAGCCAATAAAAAAAAAATATATATATATAAATTAAAAAACAGTCACAATATAACATTGATGACACATATCTGACATTTTTTTAAAAATGATTTACTTTTATAACATTGAAATTTTGTATCATCTACATTTTTTTTGTTTGTGGGCTTAGTGTTAGTGTTGTGTTGCATTTTTATTTATATTTGGATTTACATAATTAAATGAAATCATTAAGTATATGTACATATATTTTCTATTGTATATATATATTATAATGTATACTTACTTATTTTATATTTAATTTAATAATAGAAATAATAGATAATTATAACAATATTAAATAAAAACTATGATATAAAAATCAATACATAAATACCAGTAATAGGCGCCGGTATTTATTGATAAAAATATAAATAAGAACAAAAGTAGGCTGTCTAACAAAAACGGTGAAGTGAATAATATTTAAATTTAAAGAACATTAAAGTGAACACATCTGGCGGGAATTGTTTACAGCCCACAGTACAGAGATGTTGATACAGTGTAAAATACAATATTGGCAGTGTTGGTCCTGTGTATTTACATATACGATAGAAGCAACAGTGACCTTTTAATAACTATAATTTACTTTATCTTTATTTTATGCTTTTATGCTATTTTTTTTTTTTTTTTTGCTTTTAGTTTACTTTGCAGCCTGGTTG
The DNA here is from genome assembly GCA_016859345.1 of Istiophorus platypterus. Classification (NCBI taxonomy): domain Eukaryota; kingdom Metazoa; phylum Chordata; class Actinopteri; order Istiophoriformes; family Istiophoridae; genus Istiophorus; species Istiophorus platypterus. The sequence goes on along the minus strand of CM029112.1, from coordinate 22,359,305 downwards.
AATAAAATAGAAAGAAAGAATTCAAGTATTAGAGGAGTCACCGTTCATTGTTGTCACCTATTTTCAGTTTGTAATGCTTAGAGTACTGTCCAGACTAACAGTCTGAATATATATATATATATATATATATATATATATATATATATATATATATATATATATATATATATATATATATATATTTACACAACTCCTTTCATGTATCAGCAAGAGAAGACTTTGGATGTTTTCCCGTTCCATTACCAGTCAGATATCCCGGTGTAGCAGACCTTTACCGCCCTCATTTCATCACTTCACTCTTTTTTTGTTCTACAAATCCCAAACCAACTCTCACACCCAATTACAACACGCCGTTTCATTTTAAAACAGCTTATTTAGCTTTATGTGCGGACTTAAATAACCATGGCGTCGTACTCCAGGCCGACCCCCACCCTTTTCCCTTACTGCGACAGACCGCTTGATGGCGCGCTTGCTCCACTGATAAACCAGGGCTCGCCTGAGGGCTCAGCTCGCGTTCATGGGAGACACGCATGCAAGGACTCCTTTAAGGGGCCCAAACTCGCCGTATTCATCCTCTAAATGTGTTTCAAAGGAGGCGTTTTTTCGGAAGAGGGGGGTGAATTGGATACTTTTTGACTGTAGAACTTGCTGTAGAACATCCTGACATTTGAAGCAGTTTCAGGTCTTTCTCACAACGTACAGGGGACGAAGAGGAAGGGTTGGAGGCTTGGAAAATAATGACCCACAGGCGTGCAGGATACGTATGGGTTGCCAGGAAACCTTTATTTCTTTTCAAACCAAGTATACACACACCTTAAACTTTTTGTGGTTCTGCTTAGTAGGCCATGCAGGCATGTAGAGGTGAAAAGAAAGTGAGGGGGTGAGTTGTAAGTGCTCGTGTAACGGGTGCAAGAACATTTCTCCTCAGCTACAGTGAGGAAACGCATATAGGCCTTCATGCGCAGTGCTATTATGGTCAAATCCATTCTCAAATCAAACCCCACTGAAGATTTTACGCAGGACGTGACGCATAATGACGCAAGAGGTGAAACCCAGTTTCTGAGGCATATTCCTGCTCCAGACGCTTTGCTGCGACCGTGGACGCAGTCTGGATATGTGGCCACTTGTTCAGGCGGAAGGAAGCTGGTCAGAAAATCTGTATGTGTGTTTGTGTGTGTGTGTGTGGGGGGGGGGCACATTGGCATCATAAGAAAACTCTTTATTGAAGGCGTAAAACACGGCGCCGTGGAGTTTCAATAAGATCATCTTCTAGGTAATAAAAATACTCCACGGTGAATCGGGCGAACGATCAGCTGATATAACCACAATAGAGTTTGTAATTCAAGCGGGCGAGGGAGACATTTTGGGCCTCTTGTGTCTACGCGCTATAATCTAAATAAATTCAATTCGGGTAATGATATTTTTATCTGGCAGACATGAGCGAACACAGCTCCATAACACAACAATATTACCAGAATCAAAGGATAAACTTCTGATTCCTCGCATAGGCTGCTGCTGTACTCGCAGCCTACACCATCGGTTCTCCATATCTGATCGATCGGCGGGTTTCGGGCCTGTGGTGGACTCGAAGGAAGCCTCCGACAAAGAAAAAACACCTCCCCAGTTCAGTCATTTTGGGGGCTAATCGCTGCACTTCGAGCCATCTTGCTTTTTACGAGTCCCGGCTGTTCTACAAGGCCGAGCTTAACCTTCCCACAACTTATCCCCTCGTTAGAAAAAGCCCTCCCTCCACCTCAGATGAAACAGGGAGGACCACGGGCGTCTAACAAAAACAGGGCGAAAATGACAATTAAACGGCGGCCGAGGATGGGGCATTTACGCATCCGATTGCTGCAAAGGGCGCGTCGTAAAAGAACCCGTTTTGTTTTTCCGCTGTGGGGACGTAAACAAGCAAACACTGCCCTGCGCTTTATGGAGCTTTATAGTTTGTTAAAGCGTTTACAGCCACTTTCGCCTGGAATATTACCCTCCCCAGTCCTCCTTACATGTTTATGGAGATCATATTTATAAAAGTATACCCATGATCAGAAGGCATGTGCTCCGGGTCCCCGGAGCTGACCATCAGCAGCAGGCAGGAATGGAATAGAAGAAAGGAAAGGCTCCGACAGCTGATTTGGGTTTTTAAAACCTCAATTACATTTATAGGCTGCTGCTTGTTAAAACTGATACCAATTACGAAGCGCTACACCTCCGCTCAGTCTGTCTCTCTCGCTCCCTTTCTCCCAAGTCTGTGTTGGCCTCTCTCTGCCCCAGGTTATCTGACATTTTCGGGCCTCATTCCCATGCAGCCACGCTGTCTCCTTAAAGGGGGGGTGAGAAAGAGCAATTAATGAGGGAGATGCAAGGCTATACATTCCAACCCCTCCCCCAAGCCTTCACCACCACGCCACCTTACCCCACCACCACCATCATCATCTACCAGCCTCAATCTCAGCTGAGATGTAATAAGTAAAATCTCCATCTTCTCCTGTTTTGGTTTGAAGAGTAGTTGGTGTGTGTGTGTGTGCACGTGTGTGTTTGTGTGTGTGTTCGCTTATGTGTTTGCATCTGATCAGACGCAGAGCGGCAGAACTCTCATTAACCCCTTCAACTCCCCCTCCTCTCTTGCTTGATGCCACAGCTATTCTCTTACATCCCCCAATTCTTCTTCTCCTCTTCACCGTCTCTTTGCACCATCACGGGGCGCGCCGAGCTCTTGGAGTCGAAGCTGGGAGAATATCATCTATGTTTACAGGCACAAAAAAGCCCCCAAAATGAAGAAAGTATAACGGACTGTGTATGTATGTGTGACCGTGCACGTTCTGTCTATGTACGTGGAAAAGCCAATGGGATGAAGAGCTGATAATAGATGCAAATTATCCCTGAAACCGACTCATACACACTTACACATACACACGCACGTATTAGAAGGCCAGGACTAGAGAGAGAGAGAGAGAGAGGGAGGGGGCGCGCCACAGAAAGCCGGGGAGAGAGAGCGTACCGAGAGAGCGAGAGACAGAGAGAGAGAGAGAGGGAGAGGGGGAGAGAGGGAGAAAAATATGAAACAACTCATTTGCAGAGGAGTAAATCACGGAAAACCCGTTTGAGAGCGCGACAGGGCTCCCGCTTACAGCCTGACACCGGAATTGTGATGCGCACGAGCCCTTCCTCCTCTACTTCTTCTTCTCCTTCTTCTTCCTCTCCTTTTTCCTGCTCTTCGCCGGAGATTTTATGGAATCGCTGTGATTGTTGTCATTGTTGTTGTGGTGGTGGTGGCTGTGGCTGTGGCTGTCCCTGCTCTGGCTGGCTGCCGTTACCGTTATTCACATCGCAACCGTCTCCCCTGTTGTGGCCGTGAGGAGGGGAAACACCACAACAACGGCGACTGACACCGGCGGCAGACCTGCCTCACTTTCTCTCTGCCTCCCTCCCCTCCGTGTCTCTCTGTGTGTCAGTGTTCCTTTACCTCAAACCGCACGACAGAGGCAGGGAAAAAAAAGAAAACATAGGCTTACTGAGAGCCGCCGGCCGCTTCCTTCAGCCCCAGTCTGACTCTGCCGAACACAAACTGAAAACAAAAAAAAACAACAGAAAAAGATGAGTTCATATTTCGTCAACTCGCTCTTCTCCAAATATAAAAGCGGGGACTCGTTACGCCCGAATTACTACGAGTGCGGTTTCGCGCAGGACCTGGCCGGCAGCCGGCCCACCGTGGTGTACGGCCCGGGCTCCGGCGCCACTTTCCAGCACGCTCCGCAGATCCAGGACTTCTACCACCACAGCGCCTCCACGCTGCCCAGCAACCCGTACCAGCAGAGCCCCTGCGCGGTCACATGCCACGGCGAGCCGGGCAACTTCTACGGATACGACGCCCTACAGCGGCAGACGCTTTTCGGCGCCCAGGAGGCGGATCTGGTCCAGTACAGCGACTGCAAGCTCGGAGGCGCACCGGGGCTTGGCGGCGAGGACGCGGAGGGAACCGAGCAGAGCCCCTCGCCGACGCAGCTGTTTCCCTGGATGAGGCCGCAAGGTGAGGAAACAAGAGACTGACTGCCAAGAGCTGTTTCTTTTCTATCCGTTGCCTTGCTCAAAGCAAAGCCTGACCAAGTGTCCGGAGCAAAGCTGTTCCTCCAGAGAGGGACTAAAATGTTAGACACAGTCAGAGTAGGAAACCAAGGGAGAAAGTTGCGGGAAAGATGCATTTACTAAGCAGCAGTTTAAGGAGGCTATTTAGTGTTTCCTGTCTTCGAAGTGGGAGACAAAGGCACGTTTATGGTTTTATTGGCAGCACCAAAACTTGTGAATTACTTTAAGGTTTAATTGCCCCGGTCATATACTGAGAGAACCACCGGGAGACCCGACCCGGGACAGAAGCGCTTAAGAGAGAGAGAGGAAAGACAGTCAAAAATTGTCAAGACCTGATGGAAGGGGGGGGGGCAGAGGAAAAAGAACCGAACTTCACATAGTCCAGTCCTTTATGAGAACCCCCCTCCAAAAAACCTAGAAACACCTGCTTAGAGCAGAGGGGTGTTATTACATTTATATCAATTTAGACGTGCAGCTCTGACTCTCTCTGACTCGGCTTAAACTTTTACAGCTTTTTTCCCTTTTCTATTTTTTTCTCTTTTACGACTTGCCTCTGGTCTCCGGGACAATTCGGCTACATGGTGATCGGTTTCCCGTAGGGTTAAAGAGGGAAAGGATGACGTGTGTGTGTGTGTGTGTGTGTGTGTATGCAGAGAACAAAGCGCAAAGACTGCATTTCCAATCGGTTTTAGCGCCTTCACAGAGTCTGTGATCTTTTAAACTCGCGGGTTCGACTGGTCCGCTCACTTAAGTATCAGAATGATCCCTCACGTAACGTTCGTGTGGTTCAGATCCGAGCTGATTTCGCTTTTGTGTCCTGCGTGTGGGTTGTGCATGTGTGAATACTTAGTGGTCTGTCTGTGTGTGTCTGTGGCGCGCACAGACACACTGTGAATATGGATCAGGGCCCGATCGGTTCGACTCCGTCAGATTATATATTACACGTTAGGATTAAAAATAATGTGGGTTTTAAAAAAGTATTTGCATGATAGAGAAGACGGATTTGTAATTGATGGCTTAAAGCAAAACCACAATAAAACTGATTATGCGAGAAGGCATTTTGTGTGTTAGAGAGACATAAAGAGCGGGACAGAGAGAGAGAGAGAGAGCAGTCAATGCACTGACATGTATATATCCTACTTTGTTTGAGCCCATATTTCTTGTGTTGTGCTGCCGTGTGTGTTTGTGTTTGTTTGTGTGTGCGTGTGTGCGTGCGTGTGTGTGTGTGTGCATGAACGAGTTGTTTGTATGTGTGTGATAGAGAGAGAGAGAGCTTATGCTACTGACTGTATTTCTTTATTTCTTTATACATTTTTAAACTGGGGCTGCAGATGCGTTACGGCCTGCACAGGGCTTTTAAAATAGACAAAATAATAAATAAATAAATAAATAAATAAAAACAAATCAGCGTATGTGTTCACCTGGAACTGTGGTACTTTCACACACCTGCTAAACTAAGAGTAATAACATAGCTTATTTAGTATTTATAGGTTTTATAAGATAAGAGCACTTTTCCTGCAGTGGCTTCCAAGAGTGTATATCTGTATTGAAGGTATTGAAGGTTTCCTGTTTTCGCTGCCTCTTCTATATTGTTATAATTCACACCTTTGAAGCATGTTGTATTTTCCTAGCACCCCCCCACCCACCCACCCACCACCACCATCGCCACCACCACCACAACCCTGCTCCCCAGCGTATGTAACGGCTTTTCTAATCACTCCCGGCTTAAATACGAGCGGCCACACTCATGCAGGCTCGGGGCTGGAAACGACTTCTTAAGGGGTTTAGCCCTTCTTTAGAGACGATGGCAGCGATTAGTCTGTTGATTAATAGTTTCCGAACAGTAAAAGTCGGGGCTTAACGGCGCATTTTCCCGGGTGCAGGAAGCTCCGGATCATACGGGGCAGAAAAAAGTCGAATCAAAACAGGAAACCAGGCGCATTAAGCCGTGCAGCACTTGAACCGCTACGGTCCGAGAAGGAAGCTTCGTTGCGCACGGGGTTACATCCCGTGCACGGATATTTGGGATATGTCCTTTGTCAGTGTGAGGATTTATTGGTTATAATAGCAGAAAAAGGCGGACTGGCTTTTATGGGTGAAACGGGAGGAGGGAGCTCAGCGGCGGAGGCAGTTATCACGTTTAGACTACCTCAGAAATTTCACTGAGGGGGTACATTTCATCATTTCATCATTTGTATTATAAAGAGGAAGATATCGCCCGCTCCACACCTTTTATGTTACAGCCCCAGCACCGAAGGAGGCGCGCACTCGCTGAATATGTTTTGAATTTCTCCTAAGCCCCGAGCTGGAGATTTAATATCCGAGGTTCGCCTCTAAACTCGTGAATATGAGCAAATTTTACGACTTTCACCGCTGTGGTTGGAAACCCTCATTTTCTCTGTACGACCTTAAAATGGAAAAAAAGAGAATCAAAATCTGATTAGGACGAAGAATTAATGTAGATCTGTAACAGCATCGGTGTCTTTCGCCTCGACTCTCACTGGCAACTAATGTCGAGTGGATACATCGTTTCTACTTCTTCCAAATGTCAACTGCCAACCGCCCCTCATTTATTCAGGGCTTATTTAATTGGCTTTGTAAAGCTTTCATATGTAATTGGTTTCTAACATATTTCATAATCCCACGAAGGCTTATGTCATTTTTTAAAACAATAAAGCAACATGTAATCATTCAGCTCACGCTAAAAAAGGAAAATGACAAATTAATGAAGAAGAACAACGCTTGGTTTATTTCTCCAAAGGCTGTTTGATCCTTCTAAGCAGTAAAGATAAAGTGGAGCGGTACATGATTGGTCTGATGCTGTGAAGCAGCCAGGGTTGGGGGTTAAATTCCCCGTGCATGTTGTCCTCCCTCAAATCCCCCCCGGATCAAAGCGTCCGTGCCGTTATTTTATCCAGGAAAGTGTTTCCCATTTCCCTTAATTCATGACTGGTGACAGCAGTGAATGTGGCGCCCACTTCCCTTTAGCCTCTATAGCACGAAATCACGGCGCCAGCCCAGTGACAGATAACACATACAAGACATTTACATCACTTACAAGTTCATGCATTTCCATAAAGGCTCCCTTGTCTTCTTCCTTCTACGCGTTAACATAAATAGCAACTCTGTAGCCGTAGATGGAAACTATGTGGAAATCTAATGAGACCGAGAGAGTTACAGCACTTTTCTTAAAAAGAAAAGGTAGCGACCATCCCGCAGGACTTCGGTTCCTGGCAGATATATAATGGATACTGACGATATTTTCACCGTTTACCTGCAGGCGTTATGACATAATATAACATGTTCAGTGCAGATAGACTACACAAGACTTCTATGAGATTATGGCGACAAATGCGCCTCCATCAAAGTAATTTCCCCTCTTCCTTAATTCAATCCTGAAACCTTATTGTTCTGGGGACAAGAGAATGAGAAAAAGATAAAAGGGGAGGGGGGACAAAGCATCTGCGAATAGAATCTAAAGTCTGAATCTATTAAGACTTTTCATCATTGGATAAGGATAGAAACGGCAGCAGGGAATTCACTTGTCTTTTCTTTGATTTGCCCAAAATATTCGAATTCTACCAAAGCTAAATAGACTGTAGCGCGTTCCCTTCCCAGCGCTCTGTTCAGGGTTATGGACACGAATCAATACTAAACTTTTCAATCATGCACAATCAGAATTTCCCTTTCAGAGCAGTGATTCAGAAGCAGCCCTTTTAAATCAAAGCTTTATGATCACTGCTTTTTTGACAACAATGACAGAGAGACGAACATTTTAATGGAAGTTTAATGACTTACACAGATGCCCTGTGTGTCCGCTGCCAGGTTTTCACGCTCAAATGTGTCAGGTTTATTCTCCGTCTTTATACTGATAACGTGTAGGAGCAGTGTTGATTTTAAGCAAACGAGGACGCGTCACGAACAGCATACATTCATTGTAATTAATAATTTGTTTATATATTTCAGTGTTGCCACTCCGGTTGGAAAGTTTGAGATATTTTGAGCATATATAAGTAGAGTATCACATAGTTTGATGGAATAAGCGAATACAAATGGCATTCTTCCAGACATCCGTGTGGAAAATACAGGTAAATTACACTAATTCTCAGAATTTTTACTGAAAATAGTGATATCTTTTTATTCCTATGTTTACCCAGTGCATGTGCGAAAAAGTTCATATCTGGCCTCCTGTGCGTTTATTAATTATCAAGTATTTATTAAATATTAAGCATGTCATGATGTGTCTTTACACCGGGACCTCCGCCTGCGCTAGAAACGACAGCGGGGTAAATTACCTGTTGGTCTCAGTGAACGTTTTGAGGAATGATTTGTCTTAACCTTAACGTTTCGTTGACAATATTTCAGATTAAATGCTTTGTTCGTCATTGGAGCCCGCTCTGTTCTGACCCTGTGCTAATCAGGTTCATTTCCCTCTTTAAAAAGTGTTTACGGTGTATTTATAGCATCAAATATTCATGTGCACTTCTGTAAGTGCCCAGTATGTTTGTCTTTGTTATATAAGAGCTTTTTTTAATGACTGCATTTGGCTGATGGTGCGTGTGTGTGTGTTCCTGATGGCCTCATGTCTAAATTAGTGTAGTAAGAAATGCGTGTGTGTTTGTGTGCGTGTGTGCGTGTGTTCGGCGTGTGTGTGCGTGTTTGTGTAACATTAAAGTCACATGAGGATCACTTGATTTTTTTTGCATCCTACCATTAAGGACTGACATCGTAAATTCAGTTACACTGATTAGTGGATTAATCATTTCGTCGACTGAAAAATTTGTTGAGTGTCACCTATTGAAATTTGATAAATCATTTGATAATCGTGTAATTAATAATGGATTAGGTTTATCCATTTTTAAAGGAATATGCCAAACGTGCCATGGATTCATCTTTGTAAATGTGAGGATCTGTTGATTTTTATCTGTTTCATATGATTGTAACTGGAATATATTTGGGTTTTGGACTCGTGATCGGACAAAATAAGATAAAGACGTCATTCGACATTGACATTCGGTAGACTGGGCTACATGATTAATCGCTGAATAACCCTAATCAACAGATATGGCGGCCCTATACCCATAAAACCAAAAATAACAACCTTTATGTAAAGTGATTAATCGACTAATCTATATTTGATCAGGTATGTCACTGGAAAGGGCCAGTGTGGGGGTGGATGATAAGGCATTGACAATGTGAAGATTTAAGATGAGAGGATGAAATATGTAATATGCAGATCCGTTTCTAATACCCCCCCCTCCACCCCCCCACCCCCCTCTCCTTACCCACCACACCCTCTCCCCAGTAGCTGCGGGCAGGAGGCGTGGCCGGCAAACCTACAGCCGCTACCAGACCTTGGAGCTGGAGAAGGAGTTCCTGTTCAACCCCTACCTGACCCGGAAACGCCGCATCGAGGTTTCACACGCGCTGGCGCTGACGGAGAGGCAGGTAAAGATCTGGTTCCAGAACCGGAGGATGAAGTGGAAGAAGGAGAACAACAAGGACAAATTCCCCAGCAGCAAGAGCGAGCAGGAGGCGGTGGAGAGGGAAAGGAGGGAGAAGGAACTGCGGGAGGGCGGCGGTGGAAATGGAGGAGGAGGCGGGGAAGGTGGAGGCGGTGGTGGAGGAGGCTCGGTGGCGGTGGCTGCCACGGCGGGATCACAGGCCCCCGTCAGTGAGGATTGCTGCGAAAAAACCCACAAGCAAATGTAGGGAGGAAAAGCGGTGAATTTAACGGAGGAGGAAGATAAAGAGGGGAAGAGAGAGAGAGAGATCGGGGACAATGGGGGTGTAAATGTCGAACAGGAAGGGAGGAAGGGTGAGTGGGTGGGTTGGGGGGTTATTTTGTCTTAATTAAGGCCGTTGGACTGCCCCGCTGTCTCCACAATCCAATCCATGGAAACAAAAACTTGAGTCTCCAAAATGGCGGCTGGTGGTCTGGACGGACTGGAGGGGCCTCGCGCCTCTGTCTGCTGACTGTAAAAAAACAAATAAAAAAAGATGCAAGGAAGCATAACATGGACTTATGAAAAATAAAATAGATTGGATGGAGGTGTGGGAGGGGGGTCAATCCAAGTCAAACAAACATAGTCTACTCTAGTGTTTAAAACAAACAAAAAAAAGAAAGAAAAACAATAGCGTCATTTCTTTGTGGAACAATTATCGTGGAAACATTTCTATATTGTTAGAAATTTATCATTAACAATTTTATCTTTGGCAGCTGTATAGTTTTTAAGTTAAAAATGATGATGGTGCACTTTTTACTGTACTTCTCACTTATATGTTGTTGTTGTTATGGTAATGATTGATGATGATGACGATGGCGATGACGTAGCAATTTAATGAAATTTTCCAACAACATGAAACTGCCTATTTATGCCATTTTAGTGGTTCGGGTCTCTTTTTTACACACTCTAATTGTTGTTTTAGTTCGTTTTTGATCGATGGTGTTTTGTTTTATGTTGTCATCCTTTTTTTCTCTTTTTGGGTAAAAAGCATGCGCACAGTGCAGATTAAAAAAAGAGTACATTCATAAAAATAAAAAGGAGAAAAAAATGCAATAAAAAATGTTGCTTTCTGCGTTTAATGTGAGGAGGAGCTCTGCTGTGAGTCAGTGATGGTTGTAAGGGTTAGTTTTATTGTACTGCTCATGTTTCATTGATCAGTTGAGGGGAAATTAAAAGTGTGAAGTATTAGTCACCTTTCAACAATCAGAAAGTGGGATAGAATGAAGAAAATGCAGGTTGCTTTCCCGTTCCTCTTCTTTTTATCCAGACTTTCCTCCATCATTCTCCTTGCCCGCCCTTCTCCCCACTTCTCACCCTCTTCTCCTCCTTCACCTCCTTGCCTTGCTGCATTCTCGTACCCTCCCTTGGTCCTTTCCTCCCTCTCCTCACTGTGCAGTCTGTCAGCACCCAGACTGATAAAACCGTCCAGTTCACGAGGCCAAACATTAAGCCTTGACTCGGAAATAACCCCCCCCCCCAAAAAAAGAAACTCCCCACACACTCTCCTCAACCCTCATACAACTGCCAGTCTATTCACACACACACGTACACTCACATTCAAACACTCACACACGTTCAATCCACATCCTATCCAAACATCCCCTTATTTATGGCCTGGTCCTCCACTTACATTATTACAGGCCTGTATACGCTGCTTTCCATCATCATCACGATGACGACTTGAGGTCGGATTGTTTCCATATGGGAAGATCAAACACACTGAGTGTGTGTATTTAAACTATCATCTAAATCCTCAAGCAGTCTGCACTCAAGCTTGTTATTCAGACTTTAAAGGAAATTTCTGGTGTTATCAGAGCAGTAACCAATTTCTCTGGTCAAGTTTCCAGGAATTAATTGAGAAGCAGACTCAGGATGGGACATTTTTTTTCAGGTGAAAAGCTGTGATGAAGCTGTGTGAAGTCCACCACTTCTGGTGGAGCTTAGAGATGATGCAGACTTCACAAACAGCCACTTTCTGAAAACAGTTTCCAAGATTAAAGTCGAAAATAATGCAATTCAGGAGCATTTGTGCAAAGGTGCTGCAGTTTATTCCACCTTGATCTCACCATATTCATGTTTTAACAAATTCATCTTGACAGTCTTAGTAAGCAGTGTTGATCCATTGTTAAAGGGCTACTCCAGTGATTTAGCATTACACTTCCATTAGGCTTAAATTAGGGGACTTACCACAGACAGATTTAGAAAAAAAGTCAAAATCTTGTGCAGATATCCTGTTTATGGATCCATGGTATGTGTCAAGGTTCAAAAACACTGGATCCCACAATTTCCAATATAGCTTTCCCCTTAATAGCAACTTTCCTTAATGTCTACTTTCAAACTCCTTAGCTTCAGTATTTGAGGCAGGTTTTCTGTTAAAAGTTTCTAACTTTGGAAGCTCCCTGTAGAGTCAGAGGACATATATTGTAAAAGTGTTTCTGTAAGATAAGTAACACTTTTGATCACAAGTAAACTGAATTCTGCGGGCGAAATTTGGTGGAGTGTCACTTTAAATTGTCCAAATGGTTCTGTCTATCAACAAGCTGTTGTTTGCTTTAATGACAAAATTGTGATCACATTTATAAAATACAAGATACCAAATATTACAGGGGCAGACATTTAGTTTCTGCCATTAAGCATTCTTAAGTATAAGAATATGCTGAAATGAAACTCCAAAGTTGAAATCAGTGCATGGCTGGATTAAACTCTTAGGGCACCCTGGGGCAAAAGTTTGTTGTTTGGCCCCAACTGACCCATTCACACAGAAGTCTACACATGGGGTATTCGTTACCTAACCAAAGACTCAATTTAGGATCACACAACATGTGAGCCCTGTGTCAAAACTCAATTCTTACACAGGGTCTGCCTAAATGCCGACTGAACACCCTATAGGTGGTTTGTCCAAGAAGCTTCTTAAGGACAATAGTTTTATTGTTAAGTGACTTCCAGTGGTTGTGTGAGTAAACATCAGTCTTTTTACCACATGCCCCCAAACTACATGATAACATTGGATTGACAATAGATTGTTTGGCACTTTTCAAATGTTTGGTGCATCACGGCCATGCACGTTAAGCTTTTTGCATGCCAATACCCACCATTTTGATTAGGGTTGGGGATTATTAAATCGAGAAATGTCTTGGCATGAAATGACATGCACAAGACCAACAAGATGTACGGTGACTACATATAAAGCGACTTAAAGAAATTGTCGTGTTATTCATATGCTATCTATTGATACCAGGCTGGCCAAAACCACATGTTTAGGTCCAGGTGATAAAGACCTCTAGTGGACGCACAGAGGAGCGGTCAGGATGGACAGATGGGTCAGCAAAACATTGGACTTTACCAGGGAGACTGCTGTTCATTTCCACTTTCCAACCCACGGTCAACCTTGTGTCTTTTAACCCTGACCATGACCGCTCTATAACCTTAATCACATGTGACTGTAACCATGCAGATGAAGGGCTTCTAGCCTTGAGGAAGTTTGAGCAGTGATTTTTAACACTTTACGTGTGGTGTATTTGCTTCCTCTGTAAGGGCCCAAACTGAGGAGCTCTCCAATAGGTCGTATCAGTGGATAAGGACAAACGACTTATATGGTCGTTTAGGTTGGAGGGCACCTTATCTAAAGCACAAGGTTACAACATTAAGTAACAATGCAAAAAAGCAGCCTTCGTTTATAAAGCAGTGTGCATTAATTGTGCAGATAAATTTGCCTTTAATAAAACAACCCAAACCCATGGACATGTGGCCAACCTGGAATTTTAAGGGCGATGGAGTTGCTCAGTAATCCAACATAAAATCTACCTGTCATTGCTGGAAAAACCCCAAATTCTATCTCGATCAATTTAGACTTCTGGACTGCTGCGTTTGTACCCAATGTAGATGTTAAAAAATAAATGAAAAACAATCCTGATGTGAAAGTGGAAACAGAGCTCCATTTTAAAATCACATCTGGATTTGGCCTAAATTCCGATTGTAGGAGTGAGGGTATGCGATGTTAAGCACTGAGCAGTCGAATCTACAATCCCAACTGTATGAACAGTGATATGATGCCTAGCCTTTTGTAAAGGTAAATGACTTTATTGCACCGTGAGAAGGAGAGCTTCAAAGCACAATATACCCAAGCTTTGCTCACATACCTTTGTGTTAAGCCAAAAACAGGCTCACACTGTACTGTAAGTGTTTTTGGATTAAATAACAAACCTTCTCTTTCAAATCCTGTAAAAGTACGACATCCACCCCACATCCAGGGAAAAAAATTAGTGGACTTTTACGCACGCATAACTCCTCTTTGGTCTGTTAAACATTACATTCAGCAGAGATTTTATCCTGCCGAACCCAGCGCTGCGTGTCGAGGAAAGGTCAGATCCAAGCACGGAGGCCAGCACCTGCGTGCCAGGTGAATTTTCTTTCTACTAGTTGGGCAGGAGCCGACACCAGGGAACGGAACTAATCAGGCCTGAGCTCAGAGGCGGGGGCGGTTTATCTGGAATGGCCTGGAGAGTGGAGATACACGGGCTCTTACGCCATCACTTACGTTAAATGTGCGGCTTCTTTTTTTCATCTAGGAATTTATAATGGATTCGGTGATGTGTTTCTTCTCCGAAATATCAATCCTCGGTTGCTTCAGCACCCACTCGGGTGTCTAGTTTTGTTCGTCTGGCTTATAGCTCTAATATTTCAAGGCTCTGGACACGATTGTGAAAAAAATATTAAGCTGTAATTCTTCGTGTTTTGATTATTAGTTGAATCAATGTGGTCTGCGGCCGCTTGTAGCCAGAGCGCTGCAATCTTTCATTGTGAGCATTATTGTAGAACGATTTTTTAAGTGACAGGTTTGACTGCTTTTCACATATGTCCCACACTTTCTGTGCTGCTATTCTATTACTCCGCTTGAATTGACCGTACAGCAGCGGTGTACAGTACACTGAGACCTAACGGCAGCCTGTTTTGCTCTGCAGTGTGGGACGCTGTGGTCTGTTCGTAGAAGTCTGGATAAAACCCTTAAAAACAGAGTCTCATCCATTTGAGTCTTCTCGACAACTTTACGCACGCACCTAAACGCCATTAGCCCCGGTTCAGTCGATATTACAGCTTTTAGCCCACACCGTCAGGACAGTAAAAGGTTTGGGTCTGAGCTGATTTTTTTTGTCAGCCTCAGCCGTTTTTTCCCAGCTCTCTACATGCGCTCGGTGATTAGTGGACACGCACCGAGCTGCCGTGTATCGATTGTATTATATAGATTGCATTGTGTGCTGCAGCGGTCACTCCCTGTGTGTTACAGCTAATTTCTCCTATTAAAATACTGCATCCGGAGGGAACCCCAGTCGGCCATTGGGCATCATGACATCACGTGAACCCGTGATCATGTGGTCCGCGAGGTAATGAAATGGAGGGTAGGAGAGGAGTAGGGTGGGGTGGGTTCCTGCGCGCGCGTGTGTGTATGTGTGTGTATGTGTGTGTGTGAGAGAGAGAGAGAGAGAGAATCTAGACAGTTATACTCCGCCAATAATTCACGGTCGACATTACACCGCCCCAGGTCAACAAATCAACAGCGCCAAATTATGAGTTCGCTCCACTTCTCTTCCAAATACCAACAAGCCACAGCGAGCTGCTCCGCTTTGCTCCGCACAGACTCTTCAACTTCTGCCCCCCCGTCCTCCTCTGCTTGTCCTGCCGCCTCTTCTTCGTGCGCCCTCGTTTCCAGCGGATATCACCACCATCATGTCTCCAATGGGAGAGGCAACGGAAGACTCCCTTTCCCTCCCCCCTCCTCTTCTTCTTCTTCTCCTTCCTCCTCCTCTTCATTTCCCTCCTCCTCGACTTCCTCATGGTTCTGTTTGTCTCTTTCGGGACTAAACGGGAACGGTGGGGGTGCTCAGCCCGGCGCGCATCCCCTGGGCCCAGCAGAATTACGCACGGGAGGTGCTTACGGCGCGCTGCCGGGAGCCGTGCTGTGCTCCTCTCTGCAGAGATGCGCCGCGGAGCGTTTCCTCAGTTTGCCTCAGCCCTGTTCACTGGCCGCCAGGCCTCCCGAGCCGGCCTGCAAGATGCAGAGACTCCCGACGCAGCAGCAGCCCGAGCTAAACATAGAGAGGCTAAAGATTTATCCGTGGATGAGAAGCTCAGGTGAGGAGTGGGGGAGGGGGGCTGTAAAAGTTGAGAGAGGTTAGGAAGTTAGGTGATGATATAATATGTGAGGCCTCACAGGTGAATTGGAGTGAGAGTGGTAAGGGAGGAGGACGGTGGGATCATGTTTTTCTAAGAGGGTAGTGCTGGTGCTGGTGTGTGTGTGTGTGTGTGTGTGTGTGTGTGTGTGTGTGTGTGTGTGTGTGTGTGTGTGTGTCGGGAAGGGGGTGGTGTTGGGGCTGGAGGAGGGGTTGAGGGGTGGATGTATTATTTCGACCCAATAATTACGTTAAGTTCTCTCTAAACTGTTGGCCCGGTTGCGCAGCGGCCACTGCCGGTAGCTGAACTATGCCTCCCCGTCCCATTCTCCCCGTCACTTTTTTACAACCTCTCTCTCTCTCTTTGCAGATCTTTTATGGCTCGGCGACCTCCATAAAACCACAATTTAAGACTTGCTGAATATTCATTAGGAGGTATTGTTTTAAGAATTGGACAGGGGGGAGCGTGGGGAGGGGGGGGGTCGTTTGAGGATTATACCGAATTTAAATTGAAGAAATCTTTAGACAGTCTTCTCCTTTCCCCGGTGTTAACAGTTATCGCTCATATTCAGCCTTTAACACGATTCAGCTTCTGCATCCTGATAGCCTCGCGTTTCTCCGTCAGCACTAACCGGTCCACTGAAAGCCCATTGTGCCATTGTACTGTCACCACAATCCTGCTAATACTATAAACACTATAAATTAGCAGATGGGTTTGATCTCTGAATGCCTGCCCTTTCTACAGATTGTAAAAGCGGCTTTGTGCGACGGCAGCGGGATGGTTACTGAATGGACGCGGGGCCTCGGAGCCTCGAACCACATCGAGCGCACACACAGCACAAAGAGCATTTTTATGTTTGCCTTAAAATAGTGAATGGTGGCGCGGCAAAAATGGGAAATATGGCGAGGGGGCTTTGGTGAAAGCGAGGAGAGGTTGTTGTTTTTCCCAAAGCTGCGACGAGGAGGAGGAATGCGAGCTCGTTGAAGCCGCATTTTTTTAACCGAAGCTTTCACACAAATATCCGTGCGTCAAGCTGGTTTTATGTGGAAAATAACTCCATCCACTCTATATTTAAACGTTTTTCTTCCTTTCTTCATTGCTCTTTCACACACACACACACACACACACACATACAGAGAGAGAGAGAGAGAGAGAGACCGACAAACACACACAGACAGAGACAGAGACAGAGACTGCAGGTCAAACTCACTTTAAAATTGATTTTGGAGAAATCCTGGCAGCGGTGTGTGTGTGCGTGTGTGTGTGTGAATATATGTTTGTCTGTGGGTGTGTCTGTGTTTTTATGAATTCTAACTCGCGAAATGAAAAGTATTTTTATTTGCTTGCGTTTCCAGGCCATAAAGTCAGACAAATTCGTTAAGGAATTTTGTTTTTGAAACCAAGCCAGAGAAAGAAACAGAAGCCATAAAATATTATAAAAATTTAATAAAACATTAGATGTTCATTAGATGAAATATACATTCTCATGACCTTGATATGAGGAAACTCATTTTTGAAAATTGGGGTTACAAATATTAAAGAGAAATTGACCTAGAAATTTTTAAATTCCTGTATTAAAATAAAAGAGAAAACAGAAAAAGGAAAATGGAAGATATACAAATAAAACACACACGCCCAAACAGGTACTTCTACAGATTGACGTAATGCATTCCTAGCTCATTACCCTAATCTCAACGATCACCACTAAATGCCGAACCACAACCCTTACCCTGACCCTAAACTAAACCTTGTTCTATCCTGAACCCTCAAACAGTCCTTTGAGAACAGGCCAAGATGTCCTCACAAGGATGGTTGTTAACCAAAATATGAGGGTTTAAAGAGCATGCGCGCGCGCGTGTGTGTGGGGGGCAGCTTGTATGGGGGATTTATAGATTTTAATTTAGATTTGATCGCGGTCCAAAGCGTCGGAAGATGATTGGAGGTAAAAGTCAAGTCCCGGATTTCCCCATCAACGCTGGCGAATAAGACAAACACGTAAGCGTTTATGAAGGAAGGCGCCCGAGCTCCTCACGGGGACGCGCGTGGACACGCATATAAACACATTAACGCACTACTTTATAAATACTCTATAAATCTATTTTTCTCTGACATGGTGTGAATGTGCGTTTGTGAGGTTGTTGTGGGGTTTGACGGAAGATTATTGTTAAACACTGAAAGAGTCAAGACCTCAGTTTGAATTACAGAAACAGCTACAACCAGAAGGGATTTACTCGACAAAATATCAGTAAAATGAAAAACAAAAATCCAGATATAAAGCTTTTGTGAAGAGTTAGTTGAATAAAGGGCATGCGTCATATTCAGGATTTTAGAAATACTGACATCATGCACCGGAGTCTCCCCAAGCACATAACCCTCCAAATTCATTTGGATTTTTCAGAATTTAGTTACTTTTAATCTAATTTCATTCTCTGTAAATTTTATTTCCAACATGTTTAGTTTAATACTGTTATATCAAAATCATCTTTACATTTCTAGGAATTACATTCTAGCACGGGAATGCTGAATCCTTTATATTACTGGGTATCAAATCCCAACACAGCCTGGAGTATAAATAGCACCAAGTATTTTGATCAGATGTTATCTGATATAATGCAGAAACCTTCCACAACTTTAGCTTTTTAAATAATTTAATCAACACTAATGCAAGGGGAAATTTGAGGTTATTTTTAATTGAATTACTGAATGGAAAAAGATCTAAACATGTTTATATTGCCCGAGGTAAGCTATGCTATAATACCCTGCTCAAGTTCTTTGGTAATTTATTTCTTGTTGGGGTAAAAATTGGTCAAATTTTGACACATTGTCTGTAACTGGAATCAGCCTGTGCATTACCCAGCATGTGTAAAATAAGATTTTTCATGCAGAATGTGAACTGCCCCCAGGTCGCTGAAAGCCCAAATTCTCAGAGACAATACAAAGGACATGACCTCAGTTTTCTCTGCCCTGCCTATGTACATCTGTGCAGCAGTCCTGCAGTGAGTGTAATAAAGCTCTCCTCTGCAGTGTCAAATTACAGTCAGGACAGTGGCTGCATGGGGGCCTGCAGTCTTTGCCAGAGAAGACCTGAAAATCAATATCAAATCAATGTAATGTAATTCCATTTTTCTTTTCTCAGCCCATTCACACCCAGAAAAAAGACAGTTGGAGGCTGTGAATTTATGTCCAGAAGATTTATGTCAGACCTCGCAAAAGGTATCACTGCTGCAGAAATGTGGTGGTTGTTTCTGTGATTAGCAAGCCAAAAAATAAAATAACTAAATAAATTGAAAATATCCCCCAGCTGCTTGGGCAGCTGATGATTAAAGAAATTAAAACATATAGATTGTAAATCATCCATCAGATGACAAAGCTGAGTGATCCTGTTTGGCCCTATGAGGATATCAACAGAAAGTTTCCTATCACACGTTTATGAGCCTTCACTAAATACCAGATAATGCTGTTAAAGTCTGCACAACGGTCGCAAAGCCCGGGCGGATTTTGTAGAGGCCACTCACTGCTTTTTTGTCGCCACTCAAATGATTGCAGAGTGAGCTTGGGGATATTAAATATTCTCTAGTAATGTAGCACAAAGCTGAACCCTATCTGGAAAATTCTTGGAAAAAAAAACAATTCCATTCAGCAGAGTTCACCGACACCCTCCCCGTGCCAAGTAAAATCCAAAACTCAACCTTTAATCCTGAACTGTAGCTGCCAAACACTTTGTGTTTTGTGCGTAGAGGGAGTTTTCTTTTCATGTGAATCCTCAGAGAAACAAGAGTTTAGATGTGTCTGTGGCCCACAGACGACCTCTGAGCAGTGAAAATGTGACCCAGTTTCTCTTTAACCTTCAGGCGCCGTGTGACCTCATAAAGACAGGAGGTCAACATTGTTTCAGTGGTCTTACTCAGCACTGACCCAAGCATATCTGGCATGAAGAGAAATTGATTTTTTTCTTTTCTTTGAGTCGTATTAGTAATGCTCTAACATGTCTGTTGTACAATAGCGGCCTGACTCTCAGCACATTCCTACCTACAGAATGCATCTGTTACAGCTAACTTTATGGATTGGAAGACATTGGAAGATCTGCCACAGCACATCAGGGGTCACAACCACTCAGCAGCTTTTTTCCCACCTCAGGTTCCCCATTTAATTGTGGAGTTCACTCAAAACTGCAAGTATATCTTTTAAGAATAAACAGTGTACAAAGTAAATGCCAAACACAGTAGCTGAGGCCACAGTTTACCCACATCATTTAGTAAGTGCTTACTAGTGTTTACCCAGCCACAAGTCAAATGGCTTTGCCAGGAAGTGGAGGTGGCAACAAGTGGCTGCCAGGCTTGGATGAGACTCATAAAAAAACAAAGATACAAAGAGGCAATGAAAAGGTTAAAAATATTCATTCATTCCTTAATTTTGGAAATCAGGGCAATTTCAAAAATTACAGTTATTGATAGAGGAAATAAAGAGGTTTAATTCGTAAAACAGTTTTAGAATGTTTAGTACTGTCGCTAAATATGAAGCAAATGGCTGTTAGATTTAGAGTGTGAGTAACAATGTAGTCAGTGTAAATCATTTTATATGGTGCAGTTTTAAAATAAAATATTTCTAAGAACTCAGTATTTTGTGGATAACAGCCCCAAGTGTCATTATTTCCGGTCAAATGCCTCTTAATATTTTGACGCACTTCCGTTTCAAAGTAAAGCTTTCTTTTTCAAAACTTCATCAGTGATGTAGAAGGACAATAGGGGATTTAACACATTGCTGTGTTAAAGAATATTTCTGCCAGAAAACAAAGACAAAAAAAAAAAAAATCCTTAGTCTCTGGGTCAGAGTAATAACTCAGAATTTCCAGTTAATAAATCAAGACCGTGTGATGATGTCTTTTTTGTGTCGACTACTATTTCAAACCTTTAAGATAAAATTAAAGATGGTAAGTAAACATTTATCTCACTATATCAGAATTTTGATATTTAAGAGTTAACAGTTTGTGTGACCCAAAGTATTTCAATTGTTGTCATTTCCAACCTTTAATCTCTTTTTTACATTCCTGATAGAAAACAGTATATTGAACCCAAATATTGAATATAACCTCAGCTTCGTACATTTAAGCCAAACCCAGGCTATTAAATTAGTCTATTAAAAACTATCACATGATAAAATTCTGAAATTATGAGATGTTGAACAAAATTTATTTGAGATAAATTTGAGTTTGAGGTAATACTGAAAGTAACATATTTGACATTTAATCTCATAAAAATCAACGTTAAAATGTTGCTATAGAGTGATTATTTTTATTTACGATGAGTATTTTTCATTCTCTTCTAATATTTTCTGGAATGTTCTTCTTTTCCTCATCACCTGATGCTAAATAAGGTATTCAACAAAAATATTCAACTTGACTGAATTTCTTTGTTACTTTACAAAACAGAAATTCACTGTTAATCTATTCATGAACTTGAAACCAGAACGTCCATCTCTTACGCGACATACTGTGACCTAGATATGAATTTCATCTGCATCGCCCGACCATCACTGGAACCCTTTTTAGACCTATAGCATTTTACATTTACTAAATCATTGGGGGAGAAAAGATGCCGCCGTAAAATTAAGACATGCTAACCAGATATACTGTGCCAATATATTCAGATACAAGATACTGGCTGAAAGGGTTGATACCTGTGTCCAAAGGTCTATCTGTAGTAACGACCATCAAACTAAAGCGAGAATTTTTCTTAAAATGTTTGCAATATAATCCCAATTTCTAATCAGGTCCCAGAATACGGACGGAAATCTGAAACTTCTGTTTACGCAAAATAATAAATAAATACCCCTCTGGAAATTCCCAGAGTAAAACCTGTCTGCTACATGAAGTCAGTCCCTAACAGAAGAATGTGTGTGTGTGTGTGTGTGTGAGTGTGTGTGTGTGTGTGTGTGTGCGTGTGTGTGTGCGTGCGTGTGTGTGTGTGTGTGTGGTTGTGTTTGTGTGTGTGTGTGTGTGTGTGTTAAGGGAGACTTTGTTTTTGACCGGGCAGGTGTGGTGTTGTTTACGCAGGTAACGACAGGAGGCGCGGCCGGCAGACGTACACGCGTCACCAGACGCTCGAGCTGGAGAAGGAGTTCCACTACAACAGGTATCTCACGCGGCGGCGGAGGGTGGAGGTCGCGCACGCGCTCTGCCTCACGGAGCGGCAGATCAAGATCTGGTTTCAGAACCGGAGGATGAAGTGGAAGAAAGAGAACCGGGAGACGGAGGGCGGCTCCCCGACGGCGGCTCTGCCGACGCCCGAGGAGCAAGAAGAGGAGGCTGACGAGGAGGAGTGATGGAGCACCTCCACTGGACGCTCTCAGATAACAAACAGTAACAAAGTTTTTCAGCTTCTAATTGTCAATTTTTTGTATTGCTGTCCTAATAAAAGGTGACCGTGGTTGTTAACATTCAGCAAACAACTGCCAGTCAGAGAAACAGTTAGGAAAAGAAAAGCCTCTCCTCTGAGTAACGGGCCCACCAGGTCGTTAAGCCACCATCTTAAACCATGTTAACGTTAGATTTTAGAACATAATCACCGCGTTTCAGCGCCCCGCGTCTCCTAAAGCTGTCAGCAGACTGAACTCAGAAAAGTGTGATAATATTTCTCATAAAGGTTCCATGTCTGTCTGGTTTCTCTTACAGAATTCACATCCAATCACTTATGTTACGAGAGAACTTCTCTCGTCTGGCCTGCAGCATAAGGGACAAAACAGTTGCTGTGGATATTGTATTGTAATGATGAAAACAGTGCACAGACCATCGAGTGAAATGATTTATGAAAGAAATTATAGCTTCATGCTGCATTTTTTTTTTTTTTGAGGGGGGGTGTATTTTACGTCAACACCTCCACAAGTTCCACTCAGGACTGTCACCAGGGCTCTAACCAGGCTTTTTAAAAAAAATCCACCTTCCCTTTTACTCAGCCACCAACCAAATTTCCAAGCTACTTAAGAAAGAACTACATAATTCCAAGTTTTATCATTTTAACTTTGAACCTCTGTTCAATGAATCTCTGACATGGTCTAAATATTTGAAGGTCTTTCCTACAGACATGTCTTTCTGATAGAGGATTCTAAACCCTTTTAATTTATTTGCATAATATCAAAATCAGCCCTAAAAAGCCATCGTGTGACATATGGTAGCTATGGCTACTTTCATCAGTTTGCACTTGTGTTTTGAGTGAGAACATGGGTTTGATTCTGTTCATGGGTGATTATACATTTTTTTTAAATACAAGGTTGCTGGTGCAAAGGTATATGATACAGAAACTACGCTAAGTTAAATTCTTAGATACCTAATACAATTGCGCCTAAAACCAAACCTTCAGCTGTAATAGTTGTTAAACTATGTATATCCGAAACAAACCTGAAGGGATTTTTGATTCATAATTCATCTTAAAATTAAACCCTCACTGTGTTCGTGTGTAATTGAAAGGGATGTCTTTGACACTAGCCATTGATTTTGCTCGTATGTAAATAATAAAAAAAATGTTAACTGCACTGAGCTTGTCCTCACGTACTTTTTTATCCGTTTTGACTGGAAATATTCCAAGATAGCAGCTGTTTAAGACTTCAGGCTTTTTGTGGTTCTCTTGGATTATAAAACTTACGACATAAAAATAATACGACTCATATACGACAATTACTGTTAAGCTGTCAGGCATCATGTTTGGTCCGAGACAATAACTTCGACATGTGGTTTTCTAAACCTGTATTACGTATCTGGAGAAATCTCTGCTTCGATAGAACATTTCATCCATTCATGATTCCCTTTTAAAGCATTTTCTTATCGAGCCAACGCTGAAATTAGTAGGTAAGTAAACAGGACGTGTAGATTTCCCACAGTCTGCTAGTTATAGATAACATATATATGAATACTGCAATTATATATAGATGGATATAGTTCAGTCAAATATCCCTTACATAAAATATCCCCACGTTGTTTACAAGTTTAAATGTATTTAAAGGCTTTTCCTCGCACTGTTACAGCTAGTAGCTTTCAAAGTTCTAAGGTTTTGGCTTAATACACAGAGAATATCGATCGTAAAAAAGAGATCACATCGGTGATCGATGGATTAAAGCATATTCCAAATATAAACAGGCACGCATATAAGGATAATTCCAGTAGGAGCCGATGACTACATGTTTAAGACGGAAAAATAAAAAGGATTGTGCCGATCCTGACAATTTCTTTTAATACTCAAAATTTAAAGACAAAAAAACCTATCCATCCCCTGATGAAGGCCGTGTGGTGTAGTTGAAAGTCCAAGGATAATACATTAAGTAGAAAGTAGCGAGTTACCATTTTTGTCGATTTTTTTTTAACACCATAATTTTTTTTCTCAAACCGACCGAACCCGTTCTTAGTAAATAGTGGATTTAATCACTTATTTAGATAGCGCATAGTGAAAGAGTCTTACGCTTAGGACGTTGAGTCATGTAAAATGCTATATTTTGGCTTCATTGTCCGGACGAAATGAGACAAGATCCTTTTAGAATAACACCCAGACATCTTCATCTTTATCTGGCCGTTCGACCAAGAAATGACAAAGAGAAACTCGTGGACATTTTCCACTGCGTCATCACTTCAATATGCGATAAGGAAAAATGTCTTTAATACATAATGTCTCAAAAAACGACTGAATTTTTTTTTTAATTTGCTCCCAGAAGAGGAGATTTTTGAGTGTAATTGCGATTAAGTTTAAACACAAAAGTCAATAATACAACTATACAGAAAGTCTGAAAATCTCCTTTTTTCCTTTATAATAAAGCTGACCTTGGAACTTTGAGGTCATAGATCTCTTATTTTTCGAAGGAAATTGAAGTATTTTTGGTTAAAGAAATTGATAAAGGAGAAAGGGCTGAATTTTAGACCCTACTAGCTCCAGGCAGACAGAGATCCTCCAACTAAGATCACCACCGAGCCTCGGGCGGTTTCCCACCTTTTACCTGAGTTACACATCCTGGCCTGCTCTTATGACGCTGCAAAAATATTAACCAAATCCAATGGAATTTTCTAGGAGATAGGTTTGCCGAAGGATGTTCTCGGTAGTCTGGACACTAAAAAGACCACATATAGTGTTGGAGGGCGTTGGTGAGTCGGGGGATGATGTGGCAGCTCCTAATGACTTTATTGCGCCCATAAAAAGGCCGGAAACCCCAATATACGCAACAAACACACAAAGACAGCAAAAGACCGCTGATGGAGCGGTCTGCCTGCGCCTCTCGCCCAGTGTCGCCTTTTTATCTTCTATTAATCTTTAACTCTGTGTATTTGCATAAAGGAAGCGTTGGATCCGAGTCTCCTGCGATCCAGACGTCGAGATTTAGAAAGGTCACATATAGGTCACTGAGATTTAAAATGATAAAGTAAATGGACTCAATCTGCATATTGTCTGTGCTGGAAACTGCCTTTCTGTATTTAGGATAATTTCTTAAATGTAAATCGGACGCAGACTGATGAAACCAACGTTGAGAAGTAGCTGTCCAGGTATATTTTCTACTGTCGGTAGCTTTGGATCGCTGCGGCTCCAAAATTGAATCTTGCGGTTGCTTACATGCGCCTAAATCCTGTTTTCATTTGGCCAAGAACATTGGCTTTGGTTTCCCAGAATTTGAAATTCAATAATCAGTAATGAGTTAATACATGTTAGGGCGAATTCTGTGTCCGGGGTATGTGGTCGGAAACAGGGGTTGTTTTGTCATATTGCAGCAAAGAGGAGGTCGTCTGGCTGATTTAAGATTCACAGGGCGTTGGATGCGGGCTCAGGTTCCTCTGCATGCGGAGAAGAACCACACTAACCCGAACAAAAAGACGCGTTTCGACATTTTAGGGGTCAAGCAGAGAAAATAAATTCCCCTCCGTCATCCAAGTGTGTTTTACTTGTCTACTATAAAGCGAATTGGTCATCTATCGCGTTGGGCTGGTTGTAACTATAAAGCAAAGCGTTTGTGTAAAAAAAAAAACCCCGCAACGTTTGTTTGCAGCGGCTCTGAGCTCCCTGCGGCTCCGGGGCCTGCAGGCCGTTAACACTGCAACGCGCTGCCGCATTGCGAAATTGCTTTTACGCACGTACGTTTCAAACCCGGGCCGACAGGGGTTTGGCGGGCTGAAGGTACAGGTGATGCTATTGTGTTTACAGATCACCATCAGGTTAAGATTGACTTTGTTCACGTTTAACAGTGTAAAATATACTGTTATTCCAACAGCGCACTGTTACACATTGTCCCCGCTTTTCTTGTGTTATGGTGCAGCCTCCCAGATAATGTGATTTCACTCCGAGGTTGCTTTTATTCAAAGACACCTTTACGCCAGATCTACATCTTGGTAGCTTGGCCGACTTATCAGACCCTGCTGAGGTTTACTCACACCAGACTCTTTCCCTGCACTGGGTATTTGTGGTGTGAATGACTCAGAAAATGGATTCTTCTGGTCATGTGGCATGGAAACATTCTAGTTTTCACATCAACGGTGTGTCATTATTTACCAGAATTCTACATAAAGATAATTTAAGATCAAATGAACATAATATTTTGCTCATTCCACTTTAGCCTGCAAGATTGTGAATTACACCGTATATTTATAAAGTTGTATCTGACACTCAGTCTTTTTAATTAACTGTGAGGGATTTATTTTTACCTTTTGTGTTTAATACATAATAAAATGCATTAGGGAAAAGACCAGTCTTTGATGTGCTCATTCAAATGCAAGTCTAACACAAGCACATAAATATAGCAGTCTATTGTTAACACGCTGTGTTGCATCCACACAACACAGACACTGACACTGAATAGGGAGGAAAACCAAAATTCTACATTTCTTCTCTGTGTTTTGGAAGCTCCTCGCTTGCTGTTTTTTTTTTAAAAAAGGGGCGGAAGAGGAAGAAAATGGCGGCGGGGAGAGAATGAGAGAAAGAGAAAGAGCAGCTCCCCTCTCCATGAACAGCACTCCATGAAGAAATGCAATAAATTCCTTGTTGTTTTATGAAAATTTACAACTTTGTGATACAAGTTTATGAGTGGCCGCGCGCGGGGATTGGCCGACGGGCTGGTCATGTGGACGCGCTTAACGTGAACATGAACTTTTTATGATTTCCCAAGCGGCTATATTGCTTGCCGCACTCTGCTCCGGCCCGAGCAGCCGCCTCTCCTCCCCTGCGCTGCCCGGGGCTCGCGAGGTGTCGCGCGGAACCCGGCGACCGCGAGGAGATGAACGCCCAGCGTTAATTAAACGGACTAGTTAATGAGAATTCTAGTTGTGACTATGGAAACCGGCACAGAGAGACGTTGACACCCCCCCCCTTCCCAAACACCCCACCACACCCCTCCTCCTCCTCCTCCTCCTCTTCTTCTTGTTCTTCCTCCTCGCCATGGCTCCGCGCTCCATCTGGTCTCGTGCTGCCGTTATGCTAAATCGGGAGACCGAGATGGGGACAGTTCCGCTGTGATGCGGAGAAGAGGTGGCGCGCCGGAGATCGAACCCGCGAAGAACCACCCCGGAAGAGAAGCCTCATTATTTTTCAATTTTAATCTGACATTTTATTTAATTTGTCCCTTGTCACCGCGCGGACGTTGGTGCCGAAGATGACGACGATGTTTTGACAACGGGTGACAAGGGGGGGGGGGCGCCCCCTCCACCGCCGCTCTACCAGTTCCTCCTCCTCATCCTCACCTCCTTGCGCCGCCACCCCTCCCTCCAATTATCATCAATTCATCCGGTCTACACACGGTAGGGCTGCCTTGTGCCATTCCCGGGGTGCCTGGCTGCCTGCACGCGGGACGCCGAAGTACACCGCAGGTGTGTGCGTGACGGGCTCGTGACGGATTATCAACAAACGGTAAGAGCCGCACATGCACGTTCCTCTGACAGCCCCTCGTGCGCTGCTGCACACGCATTGTTACGGAAGCAAAACAAGTGAGATTGTGGAGTTTAGCCTGACTGTGCTGCCGCTGGCTGAAGCAGTAAGGCTGTAAACGAGGTGTTACTCTTCCATCTCAGATTCGGGCGCTTCTTGCTGGATTAAGGCTGCATGATGAATTGTCCGGATGAACCAGCGCTCTAAGTGGCTGGGATTAGCCGCGACAGAGGCATCCATCGGTTACATCTCGGCTGTTTCAGATCCGGAAGATTAGCTCACGTCTTCTTGCCCTCCGAGCCCTTGCATGGTGTGAGGGGAGGGGGGGGCAGATGTGATCATGATAGTGAGGCTGGCTTTGATGTGAGGGCTGGCTTTGTTGAATCAACATTTTAAATCCCTTATTCTAATTCATTTATTGAAAGAAAATAGCCAATAGTTTGTGAAACTTGTCGCTTGTTGATTATTCCATGTCTCTACCAGGCTTCAGGTGAAGTAGCTGTAAATTGCCTGTTCCCTCTGTCTGTGTGTGGGGGTGTCTTTTGTCTCCTCCGTGCGTATTATTTTAATTGCTTCAATTCTAGATCTCAGTGGATGAGCTTCCAGGTTCTTTCAACTGATTGACAGCCGGTGTGTGTGCGTGTGTGTCTATCTGTGTGTGTCCGTGTCTGTGTGTTCAGACACAAGAATGTTTTTCTGTCTCAGTCCGTCCAGCCCACTTTTATGACTTTGTTTCCCTTCTCATTTCCGCCCTGCGGAGCTCAGGCTGTTTTTTACCCATAGCTAACTTCCCCCCCCCCAACCTAACAACACCCACATACTCTCACTAACACATCTGCCGGACTTTGTCTTTTGCATGGTTTCCAATTTGTTGTTGTCTCAAATATCAAACACCTCTACTGGAGGGAATACCTTCATCCGAAACACTCACACATGCACATGTTGATCTTACTATAGTTGTAAGGACACTCATACCCTAGTTCCTTACCCAAACCTCAGCCAAGATAAATACATGTCTAAACCCAGCATTTACCCTAACCCTGATCTAAACTTAATTCTAACTTCAGCCCAGAAACCAAATCTTAACCCTCATCTGTGTGTCTGAAAATACCAGTGCTAAATTAAAAAAACACTACAGTGTCACCCATTGTTCTCGCTTTTCTTGTGTTATGGTGCAGTCTGCCAGAGAATCTGGCTTTGCTCCGGGGCTGCTTTCATTCAATGACACCTTTACGCCATCTGGGTAGCTTGGCCGACTTATCAAACCCTGCTGAAGTTTACTCACACCAGACTCTTTCCCTGCACTGGGTATTTGTGGTGTGAATAACTAACAAAATGGATTTTTCTGGTTATGTGGCACAGAAACATTCTGGTTTTCACATCAACAGCGTGCCTTTAATACCAGAATTATAGATAAAGATAATTTAAGATCAACTGAATGTAGTAGTTTTTTTTCATTCTGCATTACCCCATTGTTATTATAAAGTCCTTTGAATCTAATGTGATTGTATTTTTGTTTTTTGTTTTTTTACTTTTTGGGTTTAAAAGTTGCATGCATTAGAAAACAGATCCATCTCTGATGTGGTTCAGTCTATTGTTAACACAACACAACACAACACAACACAAACACCGACCTTACAAGTAAAGAGGAGAAGTAAACAAAAGCAAAAATAGCCCTGGAGCCAAACTTCGACCCTCAAACAGCCCTTTGAAGGTGGGTCAGAGAGTGAGGACGGGCCAAAATGTCCTCTCTCCTCAGAAAGATAGACACACACACACACACACACACACAAACAGACATACTCGTCCCCTGTCCTAAAAATAATTAGATATCAACTTTTAAATACAGTTCTCATTAGCCATATCTGTCAGTTTATCTTGTAACTAGCAAATTAAGGAATATTTGCATGATTTACATATAAGATAACGAAAAAACCCAAATTTATTGAGACTTGTGGTATTTGTTTGAGACCGAGAGACACACGCAATGGGTCATTGACATGTTTCTATTATTATTATTGTTGTTGTTGTTGTTATTGTTGATACCGATGGTGTTCATTAGCGTAGTAGTAAAAGTAGAAACACCAAACCCTGTGGGCTACTTATGCACAAACTGAGCAATGAATTTTTTCGTTTCTTCTCTCACTGTGTGTTTTCACCGACAAATCCTTTACACTTGCATTTTCTCGGCCTGTGTCTAAATGAACTCTAACTTGTGTAGAGACGCATCATAATGTTTACATTATTTATAGAGATTGATGTTTCATATAAACACCAAAGAATCTGGCCCCAAAGGCGCACAACTAATGTGGAAATAGGCGGTAAACAACATGAGAGCTTCAGTAGCTTTATTTTTATTATGGTTTGTCGTAATAAACAACAAGACACACTCAAAGATATTTATACAGTAAAACACATTCAGATTCAATATTTTTGGATGGTTTTCAAGATCCGCTGTGCGCCTCCCCCCTCTCGCTGTGGCTGACCACGGACAAGCTTGACACATAGCACCGTGTATCAGTGACACCACGACGTGGAAAGAAAGCCTTCTTCCTCAGGTGGAATATGCAGAACTCTGGCCAAGAAAATATCCCTTACAGGATAAATTTAAAATGAAAAAGGCACTTCTCTCACTTTAGGAGCCAATAAATATATAATAAAGCTAGAATCAGTTATCAAAACTAAAATGGTCGATGAATAGAAGTCACATAATGTAATTTATTATGATAGATACGGTCTCAGTGGCAGTGCTGGGCTCCTTTAGCTCAGGCTCTGGTCGCACTAATTAAATAATACTAGCATCTATACATTAGCGGATAACGTGATATTGGCTCAGTGTCTTCCGTTGGTTTTATTTAGAATTAAAAGCCTATTCATGCGGCAACCTTGTCACATTGATATTGAAGGATTCGACAAAACGGGTTCAGTGGCAAATTGTTTTTATATCCCGTGTCAAGGGTTTTTAAAAAAAATCCTGCCTTTAATATCCGCGCATGCCGACGACGGTCTGGTTAGTCAAGGTATGCTGTCATATTAAAAGGCGCTAGGCTTGTAGGACCCGAGCTAGTGATTGTATTAAGTTTAGTTTATGAACCTCATGTTTATAATCCAGTTCTTCACTGCGTTACCAAGATACAAACACGTCTCCGCTGAACTTGTCCATGTTTAATTAAGAGATATTATGTCTGTGAAGCAGAAGCGAGGGTGAGAACAAAGAAACACACTGTAACGCCTGCACAGCTCGGGTACAGATTTACACTTTTAATAGCTATTGGTCTTATGGAATATAAAACATTAATTTATTATTGTTATTATGAAGTTGTATAAATCTTGTTTCAGAAGTTCTAGAGTAGCCGTAGTCGACCACAATAAACAGTCAGGAAACGTGTCTAAAGTTTAGACGCTTCGCAATTCATTCATTTAATTGTGTTGCTGTTTCTGTTTATAGTCTATACCACAGCAGAGTTGTTTATTATTGTTGTTAATATAAATAAAATTGATATCTATTATCTAAGAAACATAACAATAATTTCTAATAATCATTAAAATTATTAGCTATTATTATATTTTTTATAATCGGCGTGTTTTAACAAAAGAAGTTATTCTGTCTTCTGTCTCATTACGAACATTATCTGTAGTAGCAGCAGGATCAGGATTATAAAGGTGTGTTTTCATTAACGGTGACCGAGCTCGAAGCAAGTTCATAACTTTATTTATATAAACACGTATTTTTACGGACATAAATGGATCATATATAACACATGTAGATATATGCCCTCAGTGAAGATCAATACCAATCCATCACATCCAGACAATCTATATATCATACTAGAGTTACGTTTTCACCGGTACTGATTCAAGAGTTTACAAGCAGTTTGAAGTAAAAAATAAAGCAATAGCGGATAAACATAGACCCTGTAATATGTTAACAGATGACGCAGACTGCGAGGTGTGACGCCGGAACCGTTTTTCTCTCATGCCGGTTTTACCGGGTCGCGTCTGCTCCACGTGTCCGGGATGCGTAGCTCCGCACAGCGATGGACACACTGACACCAAGCCGGGATGACGCTGCTGCTCGGCGGCGGACCTCGACGCTGAGCCGCCCTCGGCCCAAGCGCGCTCCTGCAAAACGCTCTGGTGCCATCTAGCGTCGCGAGGACGACATTAGCAAACGGAACCATACATACGAGCGCGCGCGCACACACACACGCGCGCACGCACACATTTTGTTTTTCTCTTTGCTAATGCCTGCTCGTGAGGACTCCTAATGTGTTTCCTGCCAAATGTGTCTCTGTCGCAGCTCGAAGGTGTGATGTGCTTTTTGCAGCTTGTGTGTGAGTGTGTGTCAGTGTGCGTTTAGTCGGTGTTGTATTAGCTGTTGACAAACCGATGATGTGCCTGCGACATTAATTTGTTGCCTCCTTTAGAATGAACCCAGACCAGTATTGTAGAGAGGGGCGAGAGTGCGCGCGCGTGAGGCTGCGTGTGCGTGTGCGTGTGTGTGTGTGCGTGTGTGTGTGTGTGCGTGTGTGTGTGCGTGTGTGCGGCGTACATTTTGACTTTTGTCTCGCTGCTTGTCGGCTTCCCTCTGTCTTTCTTTGATGTAAACGTGGAGAGAGACAGATTTGTGGTATGAAAAGGGGGGGAGAGAGTAAGCCGCTGCCCTGTCTGTCTCTCTCCCTCTGGTTAGGCCTGGCTGCTTTCACAATGTGGGAATGATGCATGGACAAAGCAATGCGCGCGCGAGAACACACAGACGCCTCTGAGCGGCTTGTGTGTGGGTTAACGTGCGCATTGTGCCCAAGGAAACAGAAGCCTGGGATGTAAAATTTGGTCAGGGTCGCTGTTTGGATAAACAGAGGCAACCAGCGGCTCCATTGTTCGCTTGCTTGTGGGTAAACTAATAACTTGTCCTTGCTCTGTGACTTCATCATCTTTACAGGGGGCTCATCTGCAGATCTGCTCTGCAGCCCCCCCCCCAACTCAAATACATGCACCCTGGTTGTGGGTTTGTGTTCATTTGTGCGTGTGATCATTTGAAAGTCCCTTGTGAGGGGAAGACAAGGGGTGGTCAGTAATCCACAGAGTTGTATTTAATTTACGACCCCAGCATCATCCGATTTCAATCCTGCATTCAAAATCATCTTCGGTGAATTAAGAGCAGATGGAAAATCAATATCTTCAGACCTCTCATCTATTTCTTTTTTCTTCTTGACATACAAACACCTCGATTGGATTTTCCTGTGTGGTGAGATTATGATTAACAGGATGCTGCTATCAAGAGGGAATTCCACATTATTATTCAGCCGCAAAATGCATCAACGTATTCAAGCAACAGTTAATGTCTTTTTCACCTTGGTAATTATAGGCTCAGAGGTAAACATAGAACCACACACAAAAACACGCACATACACAATATATGCGTGTGTGTATGTGTGTGTGCGTGTGTGTTCATTATACAATAGGTTACATAGTTTGCCTATTTCCCTATACCGTTTGCTATATACAATAATTTGCATTAGCGTCCACAAATATTAACAACAGCAACAGCAACGACGGCAACAACAACAACAATAATATTAGTGATAATAATAATAATAAAAATACCAGGTGTGGTTACTTTTTAAAATTGTATTTGAAAAACGAATTTACGTAACAACTGCCTGTGTTTGATGTTTATGTTTCGAATGTCGTAATAAATTTGTGACGATCAGTCAAAATGAACCAAAATAGCTGTAACAACTTTCTGGATCTACTTGATGACGCGCACCTGTGTGTGCGCTTCCGCTTCTTCTTATTTAGTAGAAACACTCGATGAAAAACAAGCGGCCCGCCCCGTGACGCTGCATTCATCCTCCCGTTACATTTTAACTCCCTCCGCTGCCGAGAGTCCAGTG
Source organism: Istiophorus platypterus (assembly GCA_016859345.1). Lineage (NCBI taxonomy): Eukaryota > Metazoa > Chordata > Actinopteri > Istiophoriformes > Istiophoridae > Istiophorus > Istiophorus platypterus. The sequence goes on along the minus strand of CM029112.1, from coordinate 22,325,765 downwards.
AACCGACCCCGAGCACGAACTCACGGTGCCGTGAAGGACACGGCCAGCCGGCTCGCGCTGCCTGGAGACCATTAATACATTAAAACAAAAAGCACCGGTCAGGCGATTTCTTGCAGTCTTCCATTAACTCGCGCAGGAGAAGTCGGTCAGCGCGCGAACACACACACACACGTACACACACGCGTTTCCTATCCAGTATACTGAGCCTGGTAAATTATATGTACATAAACCTCTACACTACTGTTGTTAAGTAACTTATTATAAGTAACTTTCATAATAATATAATAAATATAAATAAGTTAAACTATATGAACTATTATATTAGACGTGAAGTCTCACTACTTTTCTTTTTTTTTTTTTTACAAACAAACGGATCATCAGAGCTCTGATTTAAAAAAAAATATTAGTAATTAAACGTTAAATAACAGAACAGTAACCAAAAAGAAACTTCTTATATCACCTAGTGATGATTCTATAAGATTCTGAATCTGTCTGAATTTATTTCCTCATGGGGACTGAAGTGTTTTGAGACAGAAGGATTCTCCTGTTTCCAAAAAAATCAGAAATTAATTAATGTGTTTATGTTTAAAGTTTACCACATATAGGAAATATACTTCTTGTAAAAAAGTAATTTGTTTTAAATACTTTTTGAAGGTATTACATCAATCCTACCCTCACGGCGAACCGAGGGGGGAAGATTCCGGTTTAGTTTTCTCTCTGCAACGGTTAAAATCAAGTTCTGCTAAGAGAGGAAAATGGGAAAAAGTCTTAGTCACGAAAATAAATAGTGAAGGTTTAATTTCATAGACAGTTAATTATTCCACAGTGCTTGTTAATAATACTGATTGAAATGTAGGCGGTTCGAGCGCTACCGCGGCCATAATGAACCGCAGATGAACTGTACAGTGCTCGTGGGTGCGTACACGCGCGTTCCTTGTGTGCAGCAAAGCATATTTGTTTATCTCCTGTTTGCTGCGGGCCTGTTTTTCAGTTCGTCGCCATTCCTCGGACTTTACAAGGAGTCATAAATGGTCATAAAGCCATAAAAAGTCCCGAGGTCTCTTTCTCTCTCTCACACACACATACACTCACACGCATGCACTCACACACGGACAGATACACAAACACAGGGTGGGCAAAGGAGCCGTAAAGCTATAAAGTGGGAGTCGCACTTCGTCTTTAATTGTCGATAATCTCTGAAGTTTCTCGGATTCCTGGAGTTCCTTTAACAGCTCTCGACTGTTTCCACCGCAGCTCAATCAGGGCTACATAAGCCTGGTTTACTGCGCAGGAGCGGAACAGGCTCGAAACACGTCGGTTTTGAAAACCCTAATTGCAATTATCGTTCTTTCGCATACGGAAGCCGTTTAAAAATTCTCACACATAATACAGGTTATTATGGTTTATTATTATTATTATTATTATTATTATTATTATTATTATTATTATTATTATTATTATTATTATTATTATTATTATTATTATTATTATAGCTGTGTCTCTAATGGGAGATACAGATCAGATTATCTATTTTTCCCGTTAACCTACTTTTCCGCTCCCCAGACAGACTGTAACAATATATTAGTGGCAAAAGTAAAGTACCCCGTTTTTTTTGTTATTGTTGAAGTTTTTAACTCTCACATTTTGCTCAAGAAATGTTAAATAAATCATTGATAAGAAAAAGTCCAATATATTAGTTCTGGAAGAAATCACGCTGGCTGCATAGCTCATAAAAACAGCCTTTAAAGTTTCATCGTGTTTACGCACATGGAGCCAACTTCACGTCAACGTGTACCTTTTTCAAATGTTAAGGCTGCCCCCGGTTCGCAGTAGGGTTCAGTTCTGGTTAAACCACACTATGCCGATTTACAGGAGGAGACTGGAGCCTAAATGAGGAGAGAGAAACACAACACAGTGACGGTCAGGGGTCCTAGCAGACGACGAGATGTGTCTCTTTGAGATTTTCTTCTTTCGGTCTCTTTCGATCTTTCTCTCCTTCTCTCGCTCCAACGAGTTCCTAAAATAGTCAGGAAATTTAATCTATCGATTCATGTACTTGGACACGCAGTTTCCATTTTTTTGTTAATGTGACACTCAGCACCCTTTTCAAACTAATGTATTCCAATTGGAAACTTATTTTTTATTATTGATAATAATATTTTTGATAAATAAATGCAGTGCTACTTTCATTTACGGCAGCCGCACGACCGTCACGGCAGAGACTAGGGTTTGGCATCCAGAGTCACTTCTGTGGATTAGGCGACAAAAGCATCTTGGTTAAGGTTAGTGAAAGATGATGGTTGGGTTAAATTCACGTTTCAAACCAGACCAGACAGAACCATAAATACATGTAATAATGCTGGAGTCACAAGTCGATAATATACCCTCACAAAAATAGAAATACCTATCCATGTGCACGTGATTATTTCACGACCTGCCGTGAGACCGGGTCCCTCTCTCGTACATAAAACCGCTTCTTCCAACCAGACTCACTCCCCCGTTTCTCAATCAGCGGTTCGCCGTCCCCGTCTCCGTCTCCGTTTCCGGTCCCGAGTCCGTCCTCATCCTCTGCCATTCGCTTTTCTTTTCAGCTCCGGTTTATCCCAAACTTGCAACACACCTGCAAACCACAGAAAACAACCAGCTCGTTACTGGCCAGGCTACCACAGGCAGCTTTGCATGCACAGGATCACAGTATGAATAGGCCTAATTCAAGGCGGTCACATGATATTGTCACAGAAATGGAGCCACATTCTTGCCTTCAAGTTCTTTTGTAAGAACCAGTTGACAACATTAGACTTACAACCATTTTTTTTCTAATACTACAGCTAATATTTTCCTACCGTATGCAGCTTCAGGCCTACCAGCCTGTGTCTCGCTGATAAGCTACTTGATGTTGTAAAAAACTTATCATTACTTAACTGTGGTGTTGTAAAGTTTTATATCCTGCCTCGATATAAAGCTTGGATTCCTAATATCTTAATTAATGTCATAAAGCTACTAGGGCTTCATTTCATGCTATATTTCTATTATAATGACAATTTTATCGTATTTTGAATATATTTTAATCGGGCAGAAATGCCTAATGCTATTACCATTTATCACGTTAAATTTGTCGTCATGTAGGAATACATTTAAAAGTGTATAATGGCATTCAAATTCATATCGGATGCTGCTAAAGTGGAACATGTATTGACATAGTTAGGTGACTTGTTAAGTGTTATAAAACTTCATAGCGCATCATTTGTCATAAACACTCAGTTCTCACCTGCCAGGCCTGTCATTCATTTACGCTGCGTGATACCATTCTGTTCAACGCAGGTGAAACGCGTTGGTAACGGCAGATCAAACCGGTCTAGTATTACATCAAAATAGCCAAGTTATTGCTGTGTCGACACACTCATGTTGGTTCCAACTGCTGCACTGGATAAATCAGAATATTGCACCTTCCTGTCAGAGTCATCTCCACTCTTCAGGCCGCGGAGCCACCACCACTGATAATACGCCAAAGCAACATTTACGTTAAGACCTTGCTAACGCATATGCGCTGTATGTATATATATATATATGTATATATTAAGGGTATTGCCATTCTGTTTGTTTCCTAGGTTTAGGCCATGCCTGTTCTTTCCCTACTGTTAGTTCTCATTAATGATTAAACCACAGTCAGCTCCAACACAATGCTGCTGCTTCCCGTTCCCACAAAGGGGAGAGGAAACGGAGCGTCCTGCCAGAGAGAGAGGGAGAGAGAGAAAGAGAGAGAGGGGGGGGGGGGGTAAAGAGAGGAGGGGGGTAAAATGAAAGTAAAAATGAGAGATTCCCCATCTGTCTGTGTGATCCTACGCAGAAGGGGATTAAACTTATTATCTGTCTCTCTGCTCTGAAGAGTGTTACTTTTAAACCCAGAGAGAAGACATGGACGAATGGAGAGTAAAGTAAAAGTAAAAATAGAGTCTTTGTCTCTATTTGTCAGTCCGACTGTCTGCAGTTCAGGCCATGCAGACAAGTCAGAGCCTGTAGGGGAAACACAGAGAAAGACACAAAGAGGGAGACTTATTTATGGCTGCGATTATTTTACGACCGCAGCGACACATACTCCGTTTGTAAGTACGAATGAAAAGCAGGCTGTGCCACTTTCTTCCCTTCTGTACTTCTTTCTGGAGAAAAAGGGGGAGGTAAAGGGTACCAGTAGTAACCTTGCCTTAAAATTTCCGTTAGTTTAAAGTATAAAAGTAATAGTAGTACTAATAGCAGTAGTAGCAGCAGTAATAATAGTAATAGTAGTAGTAGTAGTAGTAGTAGTAGTAATAATAGTAATAGTAGTAGTAGTAGTTAGGATTAGGGTAAGAGTTGGGGTTAGGCGTTTGGTTGTGATGGTTATGGTAAAGGACCAGGGGATGCATTATGTCAAGGGGTTTGCTCACAACTAATGCTAGACAGGTATGTACGTGTATGTATGTATATGTGTGTGTATGACTGTGTGTGTGTGTGTGCGTGTGTGTGTGTGTGTGTGTGCAGCCAGCTACACTGTTAATTATTTTTTTTAATTCTATTTATTACTTTTAAAATCACGGTTGAATTTAAAAGTAGCCAAAATTACTTCACAATAATATAACAACAACTATTGTGTGATAAAAATCTAACCACAGGTTGTGACTCTCTGCATATGTTGTTATTATCATATTATAGTCTCCGTGTGTTTAAGTTGATAGTATGTAAAACAATTATGACAATTGTTTTAAATATTAACAAAATATGTATAATACATGTTTTAATTACCCATTTATTTAAAAAATAGAAATAATGACAAGTTAGATTTAATAGAAACAGCTGATTGAGTTTATTTTCAGACTGGGTCTCTATGTTTCTTAAAATATCTTTTTATTCATTTTCTCTTACAAATGTTTTATCTAATTTCAAATGTTTTTCATAAACACGAGGAATTTTGGTCTATTTTGTAAATTATTGTTAATTGCATTATCATTATTATTGTCATTATTATTGACACAACAACAACCAAAAATAATAATAATAATAATAATAATAATAACAATAGGGTTTTCATTATTATTACTATTATTATTATTATTATTATTATTATTATTATTATTATTATTACTATTTCCTATTGCCGGTGGATTTTTTTTTTCCTTAGGGCTATAGTGTGCATCATTTAGACTAAATGTAAAATTTTCGTAAGAATATATTTCACTTTACTATATGTAATAAATGACCGTGGTGGGCTTCAGGCGCGAGGTTATAATCAGTTTTAAGAACACAGCAAAAAAAAAAAAAAAAAAAAAAGACTGTTTCTCGTCTTCTTCTCCATCTACATTTCCGTCTAATCAGCGTCTCAGAAGAAGAAAAATAATAATTGACTGCACACGTTGATCAAACCGAACTTGGCCCCTCAGGAACACTTTAGTTCAATTTTCCACAGACACCGGAGCCCGGCTCTAACACAGTCCACCATTCACGGGGCAGAACCCTAGACAGAGGCGGAGTCTCCCGGGGTATTTCTAATCAATAAAACATTAACAGCTATCAGATTATGTTCACAAAATCCCTTCCAGATTATCAATTACTCATCCGGTGGAGGAAAATAACCGCGATGACAAAGTCTGTGGTAATAACAGACACACACACACACACACACACAACTCCCCACATTGACCGGGGCATGTGTGTGTGTGGGGGGGGGCGCATAAATCTACCCACCAACCCAAATACACCAATTACAAATGTACAAACACCTCAATTACAGACATGCATAGCCCACATTATATTGTAGGCGAACTCACATCCCTGCCACACACACACACACACACACACACACACACACACACCCGCGCGCGCGCACACACGGGACCACACAGGACCCGCGCGCGTACCCGGTTGTGATTTACGCTCGCAAAATTCATTTTAACGCGGTCGGTATTATCTGCACAGCACCGGGAATATGTTTTATTATTCGGTTGCCTCTGGTGGTGCAGAAGCAAATACCACCCCCCCTCCCACCCCACCCCCACCCCCCCTCTCTTTCTCTCTCGGGGAGGGCGCGCGTGCGTGTGAGAGCTGCTGGTGTTTTTATGGGTCCAACAACAGACGGAGGGAGACACAGGGGGAGAGAAAGAATCAATTTAACGCGCCGAGGATTCTGATGGCGTTGCGCAATCTCACCGGGAACCGAAGGAAGATTAGAAAGAGAGATTGAATGAGAATTAGAAAGAGAGAAAGGGAGCTGGAGATTGAGGAAGGGAAATAGGAAAGGAGAAGGAGGGGGTCACGGTAGAGCCCCCCACCCCCGCCCCCACCTCCCCACCTCTTCCTCTCTCAACGAAAGGAAAAGGGGCGAACGAATGCCGGTGCCTGCGACTACGCCACGGCGGCGGCGGCGGCGGCGGCGGCGGCGGCGGCGGCGGCGGCGGGGGTCGGTGTGGGGGCGCTACCGGAGCCGGTGCCTGCGACTACGCCACGGCGGCGGCGGCGGCGGCGGCGGGGGTCGGTGTGGGGGCGCTACCGGAGCCGGTGCCTGCGACTACGCCACGGCGGCGGCGGCGGGGGTCGGTGTGGGGGCGCTACCGGAGCCGGTGCCTGCGACTACGCCACGGCGGCGGCGGCGGCGGCGGCGGCGGCGGCGGCGGGGGTCGGTGTGGGGGCGCTACCGGAGCCGGTGCCTGCGACTACGCCACGGCGGCGGCGGCGGCGGCGGCGGCGTGCACCAGGAGAAGCCGTACCCGGCGGCCACATACTATCAGCAGGCTGCCAGCGGAGCGTACGGCGGGCACCGGGCGGCGGCGGCGGGGGTCGGTGTGGGGGGCGCTACCGGAGCCGGTGCCTGCGACTACGCCACGGCGGCGGCGGCGGCGGTCGGTGTGGGGGCGCTACCGGAGCCGGTGCCTGCGACTACGCCACGGCGGCGGCGGCGGCGGCGGCGGCGGCGGCGGCGGCGGGGGTCGGTGTGGGGGCGCTACCGGAGCCGGTGCCTGCGACTACGCCACGGCGGCGGCGGCGGCGGCGGCGGCGGCGGCGGCGACGGCGGCGGCGGCGGCGGCGGCGGCGGCGGCGGCGGCGGCGGCGGCGGCGGCGGCAGTGGTGGGGTCGGTGTGGGGGCGCTACCGGAGCCGGTGCTCGCGACTACGCCACGGCGGCGGCGGCGGGGTCGGTGTGGGGGCGCGGCTGAGCTGGTGTTTCGCGGCTACGCCACGGCGGCGGCGGCAGCAGCGGCCGTCACCGCCGCCGCGGCCGTGGCGTACGGCGCAAGCGGCGGCGGCGGCGGCGGCGTGCACCAGGAGAAGCCGTACCCGGCGGCCACATACTATCAGCAGGCTGCCAGCGGAGCGTACGGCGGGCACCGGGCGGCGGCGGCGGGGGTCGGTGTGGGGGGCGCTACCGGAGCCGGTGCCTGCGACTACGCCACGGCGGCGGCGGCGGCGGCGGCGGCCGCCGCGGCCACAAGTTTCTACCGGGACAAGGAGCACCCGTGCAGCCTGGAGGAGCACCAGCTCTCGCTGAGCCAGGACGGCATGCATCGCAAAGCCGAGTGTGCGGGGCTTAGTGGGAAGGGGCTGTTCGGCGAAACGATGGACGACAAGCAACCGGCGTCGGCCCCCATTTATCCGTGGATGCAGCGGATGAACGCGTGCAACGGTGAGTGTCTTCTCCTCCTTCCCTCCTCTTCTCCCCTTCCTTGCATATTTTATGATCCCCGTCGTAAAACTGACGTTTGTTTCCGCTATCAGCCCCTCCGCTGTCTTCCATTTCTCTATTTCCCCCTCCTCCTCTCCCAGTAGCTGCTTTATGATCCCCTTTTGTTGGCCTGTCAGTCTGTCATGTGCTCGCTATTTTATTATCTGTCATAAAAACGGGTTTGTTTGGGTTACAGCTTCTGTTACTGTATGTGACCTGCTGACCGACGCTGCTACCGAGCAGGGAGAAGAGTCAGAGAGCAGCAGCCTGTCAGAGAGTGTCGTGGGTGAAAACAAGGAGCAGATAGAAGGAAACATAGGAAGCGAAGGAACTAAATTAATGCAGTCTATAAGCTACCACTTAGATTTCTGTGTAATTGTCTCTGCCTCATTGTTTTCATTGCATTTTTTAATATTAATCTTCTTCTTCCGGGTTCCCAGTCTGCCTCTGGCTATGACCTAAACAATTTTTAAAAAATACATTTTACGATTGGCATCGAAGGGCAATACATTCATTTTTTCTATAAACCGTTGACATCCTGCTACAGATAAACTCAGGACTGACTCACAGCTCCAGCTGCTGTCCTTTTTTTTTCATCGAAACTTTTCTCCTGTTATCTGCCGTGTCGCGTGCGCCGTTAACCTTGTACTGGCGCTGTTTGTTCATAAGCAAAGATCGTAGATATTAGAGCCACAACCAGGCCTAGTAACGCTGCCAAGTCGGCAGTGAAAGTGAGACGCGCAGGGCTTCGGGGGGGGAAATAATTTGATTTATTTGAATCCCCCCAAAATAAGCACAAGTCGGTCCTGTTTTATGATGTGGTAAAAAGAAAATGTATAAAATTACTGGTATGAGCCACTGCAACGCAAACCCCAGCCTCTGCTTTTAACAAAGAAAACGGCCTGTGGAGAGTAAGAAGACTAATGTGTGATAATACAGCGCTACTGCTGTACGAAGCCCTGCAGGACAGTCCGAGTTATGACAGATGAGGTGGAAACAGGCTGCGACGCAAAGAAGAAGCGCATTAGGAATAAAACGCAATGCGGGCCATAAATGACAGTCGGGGATGTAAATGGCAGCTGGAAAGAGGACAGAGTGGGCAAGGAGACCCTAAGTGCTCCTCCATAATCCGGTTTGGCTGAGTTTTTATTCACGGATGTTTAGATTTAGATATGCGCCCCGAGCGCCGTGCGCTGTCCATACGACGCTCTGCCTTTTCAGATCGATACAGCAACCGAAGCTGCTAAACTGACAACACGGCCATTTGTTTACCACTGGGGGCCGGAACACTGTTAGCGAGGATGAGAGAAGGCAACAGCCCGGACAGTTGATCCACACCGGGGGAATACCCGAAGAAATGCGAACGTCACTATGTTTACTATTATTATCATTAGTTGGTATTGTTACTATTATTGGTGTTGGCAGGAAGACTGGAACAACGCGTTTTTTCTCTTCTCAGCTGAATGCTGAGAGTCACTCTCTCTCTCTCTCTTTCTCTCTCTCTATATATATCTCACACACACATTTTTATACATAAATATGTATAAAAATGTTTGTGTGTGTTTGTGTGTGTTATTGTGTGTGTGTGTGTGAGTGTGTGTGTGTACAGAGAAAAAGAGAGGGAGAGTAAGAGATAGATAAAGTTAAATTAATAAAAGGGTTGTTCCCTTTTATGGAGTTTTATTTAGGTCACACACACATATACACACACAAATAAATCGTAATTTCCAGTCTTCACCAGTTTCAGTCAGTTTTTCCGGTCGGACTGGACAAAACATTGCACTGAAATTATTCTAAAATCAGATTATAAATAGATCATAACTGAGTCTTTCTCTGAAGCAGCTCAATGAAAGAAAACGCAAATATTTAGAAGGACACCTAGGACTATTTTTTTTAATTCTTCGGTTGGGAATAATAGAATAGAATAGAATAGAATGGAATAGAATAGAATAGAATAGAATAGCCATTCTGAAGGTGACTCGCTTTTTTCGTTGTATGTCAACAAGTACAGCATGTGTGCGTTTTTTCGCTGGTTTGGTTGAAGTGTAACCTTCTGTGTGTGTCTTTCCTTCGGTCTCAGGGACTTTCGGTAGCCCCGGGAGGCGCGGGCGGCAGACGTACACCCGCTACCAGACGCTCGAGCTGGAGAAGGAGTTCCACTTCAACCGGTACCTCACGCGGCGGCGGCGGATCGAGATCGCGCACGCGCTCTGCCTCACGGAGCGGCAGATCAAGATCTGGTTTCAGAACCGGAGGATGAAGTGGAAGAAGGAGAACAAGCTGATCAACTCCTCTTCTTCCTCGTCTTCCTCCTCCTCCTCCTCAACGGTGAACGGTGCAGAGGAAGAGGAGAAACGGACGGACTGAAAGAAGAGAGAGAGAGAGAGAAAGAATAAACTGATGTAAGAAACATAGAGGAGGATGGATGGAAAGACATGCTGGGTAACCCCCTCCCCTTCTCCAGACGTTTTGTCTGATGTGAAAACTCCGGGGATAAATAACATATTCTTTTCTTTTCTTTTTACCTGAGGAGGGATGGGGGATGACAAAGGGGCGGAGGGGGGTAGAATTCCTTTCTCGTCCTTTTAATATCGCCACCCACCTAAAATAGTATCCGACCGCTTCTAAAGGCTCAATTTGCCTCTTTCTGGCTGAAGATTGGGAAATAATGTGTTAACGGCTCTTGGGAAGGGACAGCGAAGCTGTGGAAAGAGCAAATTAAATGGGAAAAAAAGAAAAGAAAATAGCGAAATGAAAAAAGAGAAAGAGGTGATCGGCTATGGCACTATGTACAATAAGTAACCTGCAGGGGTGAAAAGCTCTTTTAAGACACAATTCCTTGTTGCATTCCAAGAAAACTACCTTAACTTCTTATTCTAGCCTACTTGGTTTTTGTTGTACTTCCTTCTGTCTGTCAGGCACTTGCTTTGAAGCCCCCCCCACACATTTTTAAATCTTATTTTTTAAACGTGTTGTGTGTGTTGTACCTTCAGTTACACGTGCAAACGAGCTTATGCACACAGTGAAGGAGCGGGAAAAAAAGCTATGTGAGAAGTGTTTTCACGATGTTCATATTTTAACTGTATAGAAAATATGCAAGGAAAAGAAAAACCTTGTGCGGTCAAAATGATGTAAATGCGAGCGGGGTGGTGGGGGGGGTAATTTAACCTTTGGAGCCCTTTTACTTTTCCAGTATACAGGAGGGCGTGTGAAAGGGGGTATTAACCTACTGATGTTATTCGCCAAACTACCTAAAACGTTCAGGAAAGTGTATATTTTATGTATTTTTACATTGTTTGTTTATGTTAGTGTTTTTGTCAAGTTATTATGTATACTACCTATAAAAATGTTCAATAAAATGCAAAGAAATAATGGCCAGAGGTTCTTTTTTATTTTTGTTATTTGATAAATTATTTATTCATTTATTCAGGCCTGGACACACAGAGACGTTTTAGTTCTAACGGTTTCATTTCGTGATTTAGTGTCTTGCTTCCATCGGCGCTCGAGCCTCATAAACCCTTTAGCCTCTTACTTGTAAGTGTGGAACAGAAGTGCACATATTTACGGCGCGCGAAGCGAGACCGAGGCCGGGGCCACGTGTGCGCGAGTTGCTTGTCCGGAGGTGGAGGTGACAAGGGGCGCGAGACCACGCTGCTGCTGCTGCTGCTGCTGCTGCTGCTGTTGGTGGTGGTGGTGGTGGTGGTGGTGGTGGGGCTGAACTAATTGATGACCAGGCCGAGGGAGAGAAAGTTGATCTGTCCTCGAGCCCGCCGGCCAGACACGTCACACGTACACACACACACTTCACCCAGACAAAGTGGACAATGTCCTCGTGACCCTTTGAACCCTGCGTATCCCCTGAGTGACCGGCGCGAGAGGTCCGCGGCGCTGCGTCAACGCCGTTGTGTTTCGCTGGTGCAGAAAACTCCGTTATTTTCTGTTTAACCTTAATCTCTTGCAAATGATCAGGATACATGAATAATAATAACATTAAAATCATAAAATCAGCACATTAATGAACAAGGAGCCCATCTTCACTCCCTACGACAACCACGCTGTCATGTATATAGTCATATATACTCATAGAAAATTTAAATTGATATAGTCAACTTGTACTAAATATCCAGTAGAATGGAATGGCAATCTGATGTTAAAATATCCAACTGTAACACACATAACCCATGTGTAATGTCTAATTGTATGCATGCAGGCAAATGAGATCACACACACACACACACACACACACACACACACACACACACACACACACACACACACACACATATATATAACGTTACTATAATGTTCTTGACTTTGTATGAGTTCATCAACAGCATACAGATAAAAAAGGCTCCCAGTGCCATGTATGTTTTATTTTTTTCATAGTAGCATGTGGAGAAACCCACATCTGCAGTAAACTCACAGCTCATTCAACACTATTCCATTGGTTGTACTATTTTACTGACCTGGAGCAGAGATGTTGAGTTTGTCAATAGAGGCCTGTTCAGGTGTAGGACATGGTGCCAATGCAATAAGCGGCATGGGTTGTCAGTAGATAAGTAAGAGTACAATGAGACAATAAAGCATTTTAGCAGCCTGTGTGACGGAGGTAGGTTTAGATGTAATACGGTTTATTCCACTTATGATAATCAGTTAGACTCACTTTCAGTAAAAGTAATAGAGTTGGACTCACCATCAAATGATCTCATTGAAATATTATTTGGTAAAGCTTAAGCAGTGTAATGGGCGGGGGGTTTGATTTGGCTCCTGTAGTTAATATGGAGGCTCCTTCTTTGGCTCTAACCGTGCCAGAGTTGCTGATTTGTTTCCCACAGTGAAAATGTCTGTTGTAAGGTGAACTATACGCTGGCAGATGTTCTATGTTAAACACAATGAAAATGGTTTCACTGAGACTTAGAGGGCTCATTTTACCCGCCAACACACACTTACTGCACACACAAGCACAGCCACACACACACACACACACACACACACACACACACACACACACACACACACATTGGGCAAGTACATCAGTCTACGTATTTTCATATTTTGGGCAAAGAATGTTATGGTTCTTTATTTTGTCTATGATTCATAATGTCCACTGAGACCCTGTCTCCTAGAAATTGCTTTTTAAACTGTGATAAAGTTTTTCTTTGGTAGTTTTAAGAAGCATGTTTTTGTTTTATACTGTGACTTTCTAAAATGTGTCTAAAATCTATTTGCTTGACCATAAGCTAGACACAATCCATAACATTTTAACTGTAGTTGAAATACATAAAAATCTCTAAAACTAAAGCCTCTTCACAGCATTTTAACATCTGTGTAAAGCTTGAAATTCAGATTTAAGTACTCTATAGATAACAATGAATTATGCTTATATTTGTGCAATGCATGTAAAAAAAATCTATGTAGTAGATTATTTTATCCATAAACAGTCTGAGCAGACACAGATTCCGATTTTGTGGATCCAGCTTGGATTTTGTACTAACAGGGATTCAAACCCTGAATCCTGAACATCCTAAGAGCCATTAGGGAAAATGAGAAGCCAACAAGAAAATGAAAAAGAAAAGCAACTAAATGGATGAGTGGTACAGAAATTGGACGAAATACATAAAGTAAACACAAACATTATTTCCACCTCAAGAGTTGATTGCTTTGTAGCTTTTTCCATTTTATGCTCTAGGCTAAAAATCTAAATAAATCCAAGCCACTGACCTCTCTTATCTGAAAGCGTGGAATTTGTTTGGATCAAAATGGTCAGCAAGATGTTTCATGGTGCAAATATTCAGTGGGATGGTGGAAATCTATATATAATGAGGGGAGTGTGTTCAGAAGTTTGTGCCAACTGGGTCAGTGCCTCCTCCGGCCTGTCCCTGCATTCCTGGCACACTTTGGGTTCTGTGTTTTTAAGCCCCTACAGCCTGTTTTCAGGCCAACAGTCGGCTGATTTAGTGTTGATGTCAAAACTCTTGTGAGTAAAATAATAAATCTGATATCTGTTTTGTGGATTTTAGACCCCCGTTGCTGCCTATTGCTGCATTTTTTTCCGCCTGGTTATTTTGGAATATTCAAGATGATTTCCATTCCAACTAATGGTTTCTTTTGCTGATGCTCCATGTGCAAGCAGCTGAACATCTAATATGTGGCCTGCAACTACACACACATATGCAGGAGCACATTTATACACACACACACACACACACACACACACACACTCCCCCACTTCAGACACACAGAGGCACCCTGGCTGAAATGCATTTCAACCTAGGAATCAACAAATCATAAATCAGAAGATTTCCATCCAGTTTGGACGTCACATATCAGGTTTACCATTCCTCTGCAGCTGGAAGGGAGGCTGCAGGGAGAAGGAGTGAGGGAAGATGAGAGGGAAAGACAGGCTGAATAAATAAGAGAGAAAGAAAGAAAGAAAGAAAGAAAGAAAGAAAGAAAGAAAGAAAGGAAGAAAGAAAGAGAACGAAAGAAAGAAAGAAAGGAAGAAAGAAAGAGAAAGAAAGAAAGAAAGAAAGAAAGAAAGAAAGAAAGAAAGAAAGAAAGAAAGAAAGAAAGAAGCAAAGTTGTTGGCCAAAGATTTTTGTCAAAGTCCTGGTTAGGCCATTATAACAGAAAATTCTGCCTCACTAACTAAAGAAAAGCTAAATTAAAATATTCCAAAAGGTGTAGTATCTATTATGGAAGAGGATGTAGTGCATGTATGTACATTGTTGTAAGCCTGGTTGTGATTTCAGCAAACACTGTAAAACACCAACAATAAATAAATAAAGTCAATATGGTGATGTTTTTTATGTTGATGAGTTGAAAGTGGATCAAAAACCGAAGAGTTATTTTATTTCCGCTGTTTTCGGTCAGTTAATGTTTTCACAAACGGCATGATGCCACAGAATGACGCGGCAACTTGTTTGCGTACATTGGCAACGGCTGACACTTCATTAATGTCATTTTTATTGTTTATAATAATCATTATTCATAGTATTATCATAAGTAGTATTTTTGTAATTTTTGTTGTTATTTCTGTTGTTGTTGTTGTTGTGTAAGGCATCATCAGTAGCTACTGTTATTGGTTTGTCTACAGTTTTAAATATTCCATTATTAAAGGGTTATTTTATGGTTTATGGCTCCCCACTTCCTGCCCAAGCAAAAAGTCAATTAACAGGCCCGAGGGATGACTCAGGTGAAGTTGGGGGGAGAGAATATTTTACAACAGCTTTCCCTCTAAGACTCTTTTTGGAGTCTACTTTCTCTCCCTTTTTAGTCAGTGCAATAAATTATGTTTGCAGTAGGTGGCGCTCAGAGCTCACCCCCGGCACCTCCAACGGTGGGGTAAAGGTTGAGAGAGAGAGAGAGAGAGAGAGAGAGAGAGAGAGAGAGAGAGAGAGAGAGAGAGCGAGAGGGGAGAGAGGGAGAGAGAGGGAGAGAGAGAGCTCCCCCCGCCCATCCCGTCATCATTAGAAACCTCAGAGCATGAATTACCTCTCCAAAGTCATCGGCGAGAATTTACGACTGGTCAACAAAAGCACGTGACCGCACCTCCTCCTTCTCTCTGTTCCTCTCTCTCCTCCCTCACCTCACCCCTCACCTCCCCCATCACGCACACACACACACACACACCCCTCTATCCAACTCACACACACGTACACACACACCACCCCACCCCCATATTTGGACGGCGCATACATAGCTAAAAACGAAGTACAGTGCAACGCCATAATTCACTAATACATCATAAATCGTTGAAAGTACCCGCGTTATAACGACCAACAGAAATCTAACAAATCAAGCGCCCCTTAGTAGCCTACTTAACTGTAAGCCTGCAACTCTCTAAAACAACCTAAATGAGCTCTTACTTTGTAAACTCGTTCGCGGGGCGCTACCCAAATGGCCCCGACTATCAGCTACTAAATTATGGAGCCAGCAGCGGCGCAATGAACGGCGGGACGTACAGGGACTCTTCCTCCGCAACGATGCACCATGCTACGGGCTCTTATGGCTACAGCTACAATGGCATGGACCTGACCGTCGCCAACCGGGGAGGGGGGAGTAGCAGCGCCTCCAGCACCGGAGGACACTTCGGGGGCGGCTCAATCGTCGGGGACTCCCGGGGATTCGGCTCTCCGGCCCCGCAGAGGGGCTTCAGACAGCCGTCCAGCTGCTCCCTCGTCTCCACGGCAGACTCCCTCCTGTCACCCGGCAATGGAGACACCAAGCTGGGTGCCCAGAGCTCATCTCCACGCTCGGAACAACCAGGAAGCGGTAATCTCAGCTCTCCAAACCTGTCCTCCAACTCCTCCAGTGGCGGAGGCGGCGGCGGCGGCGGCACGACGCAGCGCTTCACGGAGCTGGACGACGCGTCGCCGGAGACCGATGAGTTGCACCACAGCCGGGACGCCGGCCGAGCCGGCAACCCGCCCTCCAGGACCGGACACCCGCAGCCTTTGCAGAAGCAGGAGGGCGGCGCGGTGGGATCAGCCGCAGGCAGCACAACGAGCAGCGAGGCTCACACACCTCAGATATTCCCTTGGATGAGAAAGCTACATATTAGCCATGGTACATGCTGCTCTCCTGTTTACAGCTTGTCAGATCCGTATCATAGACGTTCCAGGGAGATGATATTCCCAATGATTGTAGCCTCTCCCTACATGTTTGGACACATGAGGTTGGTGACAGTTTAGTTTTTGAGGAAACTATATTGGGAGTCATGGTGCTCTTAGTCTGTTTGTGTGCTCTAAAGATTCACCAGACTTATTACTGCTCTAATTTCAGTAACCTGGCTGCAAAGCTGAAAAAAACACAGTTAGCCATTTTCCTTCGTTTTGTCTACAAGCCACCAAGTCTTTTTCCACTGCGCCAATTTAATATTTTTATATGACTGTTAAAAATTGTCAGAAAGGTGTTTGATCCTCCCAGAAAAGCACAAAATATCATTTTATTTTGCGCCTTGCTTTGATGCAGACATTGATTTTTTTATTTATGTATTTTTTATTAATTCATTTGGAAATTAGAAAGTCACTGACCAGGACAGCTGGCCACTCTCTGGTTAACCATCTTAAGTTAGGCATTAACTTGTTTTCTCAGTGCACCAGGGTGCAATTCGTTCTACATTTCCCTCCTCTAGAAGCCAGGGACGCCGGATGGTAGCCCCCTCTGCTTTTTCTCTCCCTCCTCTTTTTATTTTAGAAAATTCCACAAAAGCGTCATAAATCTGTCAGGGGAGAGCAGAGTCGGATAGCAAAGCCCAACAGGCTGAGAAGCACAGAAAGAGCCGGCTGGGGTGGTGGTGTGGGGGGGAGAGGCAGAGAAGAGAAAGAGAGGCCGGGGAAGGCTTTGGGAAGCTGTTGCTCCTTTGACAAGTGAAGCGTTTTTACGTGTGGGAACTTTATTAGGGAGGTGAGGCAGAGGACGGGGCAATAAAACCCTGAAGGGAGCTAGACTGAATGAAACGTGGGAATATAGTGAGGGCACCGGCGGTGGTGAAAAAAGAAAACTGTGAGATGACAAATAAAAGCGTTTCTTTGGCAAAGGCTCTGGATTGGAAATGGCAGAAATAAAATGTGTCTGGAAAAGGCTGCTGTTGGTTCCGCAAAGTTGGTGTTAGAGCGCAACTTAAAGTCCATGGTATTTTGTCCACCCACTGTTTGAGTGCATTTCCAAATAACTCCACGCTTTGCCTTCTGTCCACTCCAAACCCGCAGATATGACGGGGCCTGACGGGAAACGGGCACGCACGGCGTACACCCGCTACCAAACGCTCGAGCTGGAGAAGGAGTTCCACTTCAACCGGTACCTCACGCGGCGGCGGCGGATCGAGATCGCGCACGCGCTCTGCCTCACGGAGCGGCAGATCAAGATCTGGTTTCAGAACCGGAGGATGAAGTGGAAGAAGGACAACAAGCTGAAGAGCATGAGCCTCGCCACCTCCGGCAGCGCCTTCCAACCCTAAAGAAAATGAACCCATTAAAAAAATCCATCCGTCCATCTCTTTGGAGAGGTTACTACCACGCATAGGCTTCCCAGGAGAGAAATAAGAGACAGAAGAGTAGAAAAGAAAATGAAGAAAAACACAAAAAGAACGACAAAAGGAGAAGCCCGTGGAGAACGGAACAAAGGAAGACTTGATGAAGAAACGTGTCTTTTGCAGATTCCATATCTAGATTTCAAAAACACTCCCTACTATCATCTGAGTACTGTACAACAGCGCAGCACTTTTTATTTCTTCGGCATGTTGGTCTTTGGTGTTTTAGGGCAATGTAAAGAATGACTGTGGTACTTGCTCTTTAAAAAACAAAAAAAAAAAAGTAGTGTTCCTGTATGTTCTCGTCGTTTGTAAATTATCTGTTCAGAAGAGAGGAGTCGAGGATGAATATGCTACCTAACATTTCTACCTACACTCTACCTTACAACCTTGCTACCTACCTGTTGTTTAAGGTCTAAGTATCGTTTTATGTGTCACAGTGCGATGTTTTGTAATTGACAAAGTGCTTTCTAGAAAAGTTAGCATGTGAGCTTATTGTAAGTTATTTACTGCCAATAACACGTGTATAGCCAACAGACCCCCCCCCACTCTGTCAGTTACTTTTCATTCAAATCTGCTCTATTTTCAACAGAGAAAACAGGGAAGGTGTGTGTGTGTGTGTGTGTGCGTGTGTACGTTTGTTCATGTGTGTAAAAATCAGCCCTGCCTACATCTCCGTATCCACCCGTAATGTTGTGTATAGCTCTATTATTCAAAAACTGTAACTGTATATTATTGTTATTATTATTGTAAGTATTTGATTAATGTTCCAAAAGGATGTATATAGATATTGACATTTTTAAATGTACCCAGTTCACTATTTGTAGGCACAATGTGTGTGTGTGTGTGTGTGTGTGTGTGTGTGTGTGTGTGTGTGTGTGTGTGTGTGTGTGTGTGTGTGTGTGTGTGTGTGAGTGGGTGAGTGTATGTATGCATGTAAATGAATTGGCTATCGTCCTGTAAGGCCTGTGAGCTTTCTGCCAGTGAGCTTTTTGTATTTGTTTGTAATTTGGAGTAAAACAGACAGTAGCACACACTCATTAAAACAAAAACTAAACAAAAAAAAACAATAAAGCTCCTCATACTCTTCATCAAAACCAGAAAGACTTAACCAGTTGCTCATGCGCCAAACTGGCGAACAAATGGCGGCCAGGAAAGGTTGACAGTTATATGGGGGTAAAAGTTACACATGTTAAACCTTCAGGTTTTGTCTGCGACCGAAAGCTGGTTTAGATGATTAAATCAGTTATGAATTTAAGGTGGATTAAATCAATATTTGAAGATATGAACTAATGACATCAGCCCGGGAACTGCCAAACTCTTAACGCAGCGTGCCATAAAGTCTATCTGTCTGAGGAAAGGCGCAAGGCTAACAGTGAGCAGCTGGGTCTGAACTGACTGACCAGTCCGAGTCCAGTTCCTGCAGAAATTACGTACTTTTTGACACACTTTTTTTTAAACAATTAACTGTAAATTTCTAGTCCTGCAAAACTATTCAAGATGAGAAAACCGGACATCCCTCCGGAGACCAGTCCTCTATTTCCAAGGCCTCACTTGAACCCTAAACGCCACATTTCCAAGGTGACAACCTCCTGTACCTTACGCGGATTTAAAAGCGCCAAGCTCACTAATCATTAAATAAGTTGGCTGAACATACACACACTCACACCCACCCACACACTCACAGAGAGAACAGACTCACACATGCCGGTTTTCATCTCTACTGACCAAAGCCTGACAAGACAGAAAACTACCCGCGGTGGACAAATTGTCGCTATTCTCTAAACGGCCTTCCCTTTCCGCCCCGACGGCGACGACACCCGGCCAAATCAGTTTACCTCCGTCTCCATCGGTAAACAACCAACTGAACTTTTAAACTCACCGGCTGGTGCTGTTGCAGCTTCCCTGTTCATACATGGCTCTGGTTCTTAGGTGATGTGGGGTTGGGGGGACGAGGTCCTGCTCCGAGTCTCATCTGGACACAACCTCTATCTCCTTCCTCCTCTGTGTGTGTATGTGTGCTGAGATACATTTTTTAAGCTACCCCTTTATGCTTTGGGCCAAACTATAAAAAAGAAGGCAGCTTTGACATTTACATGTCAAACGGATGAGGGTTTTTATCTCCAAGTTGGATCGTAAAGATCGGGCCTGGCCTCTTACTGATACCGCTCACTGGCTCTCCCTTGGTCACGTGGGGTCCATAAAGTTAGTTTTATGGTTTGTGGGAGTTGACAATGTACTATATATTTCACATTCTAGAAAGCAAGTGACGGTTTAACGGCTTCACAGGGATCCTAAAGGGGTCAGTAAAGTAGAGACAGAGCGGGAGAGGGAGGGAGTGTGTTTGAGAGAGAGCAGGCTACCACCACTACTACTACTACCGGCCGCTGGTCCTGCTCCGGTTCATACTCGAAGCCCGGCGAACTCTGGTCTGTGACGCTCTGAACGCTGGGAAAACCCGGTGGAGAGAAAGAGCCGGGACGCACAGTAAGTAGAGTTTGAAGGCTGCCTGTAGAGAGGGGGCTACGTAGAGCGGGAAGGGGTGGGGGTGGTGAATGGGGGGAGAGAGAGAGCTGTGTAATTAGACTACCATGTCACTCACTCACTCTGTAGTGCTGCTGTATTAACGCGCTCGCAGAATGCCGCGAAACTCCGCTGTGTTTGGGATACTTGAGAGTCATTGTTGTGACTGGTGCGGGACGCGCGACGCTGGCGCAACCTCACTCGTATGGAGTGAGGTGCTTTACGTTCGTCTGACCCCCCCCCCCCCCGCTCCCGGAACGTGTGTGTGTTTGTGTGTGTGTGTGTGTGTGTGTTTTACTGCGTGCGTAATGGTGGTGCACAGGCGCACAGGAGGCTTTCCCTGTGTGGTTCCTGTTGAACGGAGTGGTTCAGATACCGTGTGCGACATTTTCAGGTTTCAACCACGAGACTCTCCTTTTCTAAATCTGATTTGTTGGAATGCTTGAACAATATATTCAGTGAAAGGCTGGTGAATTGACCCAAACATAATGTTTTGTTGGTGATTTTTAAAAGTGAAATACTGATCTGACTAATGTGTTCTCTCCTCCTCTGGATCAGAGGGAAAATATATTGCTATCAAGTTAAGTGAATACATTTTTTCCTCCCTAATGACTTTTATCGCAGCTTTTGGGGAAAGGACACGTTTCAAACAACATCCTTTTTATTATCTATTTTACGCAGGGCCGCTGTAGGCATTAAAAAGTGTTTGCGTTGCAGACATGTCCACATGTGGTAACACCAACCAAGAAGTAAATGAAAAAGAACACATAGAGATGGTGTGTTAGAGAGAAAGAGAGAGAAAATGGGGGAGAGAGAGGCAGCCTGTGGTGATGTATGTCCTTGGGTACAAGAAAATCTTTGTCCGTCCCTCGCCCTTGTATTTTCCAGGCAGGATGGGTGTGAGTGTATAAGCGTCGCGGATACAAACATTCCCAAGGCTCCGCATCAGAGTCCTTGCAGGTTATTTTATGTCAGAGTTCTGACCTGTTTGACTTGCGCAAAAGACACACACACACACACACACACACACAGTGATAGTGATCTTGGTCATTTTGAGGACTTCACATATTCTTGCTTTTATTTCTTGGAGACTTAACCATAACCATAACCATAACCGCTACTTTGAATCCTAACCACTGGCCCCAAAAATCATTTTTTCCTAATCTGGGACATTGCTTCTGTCCCCCAATGGACAAGCAAGTCCCAGTTAACTGGTCTTGAGTCAGACATCAATGACCGATACACAGACACTCTCTCTCTCACGCACATACACCCACGCGCGCGCATGCAGACACTGTATAAGTACTCAACTCAAACTGTTTCACTGCAGAGGCGAACGTTTAAATTAAACCAAACACAAATGAACAACAACAAAAAAACCTTCCAGTGTAAACCTGCGCTAACACGGAAATTCAACACAAAATTTAGACTATTCTGTTGTTTTGAAAAAAGTTTTACACCAAATGCTACGGACTTTTGTGAAGGCGAGGATCACAAAACACTGAACCAAATACTTTTGAAATTACTGGCACGTGTGTGACAAGGTTAAAAATACACTGATGACTTGGAAACGCTGCAAGCGTTAACACAATATTTTCCCCAACATTCAGTTTGATACAGCATCAACCACACACTTTTAATCAGGAATTAAACAACGATACACACTGTCATTGTGTGACAGCAAAATCCTACTTGTATCAGCGACACCAGAGATTTCCAATGATGCTAATGTAATTCTGTCAGCAGTCGGGTCAGATTTAATACCCAGACACACATTTGCAAAAAAAATGAATGTTTTTAAGAAACCAGCTCAAGCTGAACAGGATTAAATATAAAAGGATTTTGTAAAGTAATGATAACAAGGCTACGTGAAACCTAAATTATCCCTTAAAATAACCTAGTGGGCTAATATGAGACAAAAATTAAAGTAAGTAACTCCAATACACCAGTGAAACATTACATTAATATAATACTACCAGTTGTAGTTCGTGGTTAAATTGCTCTCTGTGGCCTTTGCATAAAAACAGGAAATAATTCCAGCCTTGTAGTGAAGAAATTCCGGTGCAACATGGCTGAGAAATTGCCAAACTATTTAATCTATTGAAATCAATACATCCGTGGTTGAAATCATTATTGTTTCAGACCGTATTTAGACACAGATATTCACAACTGGAAACCACTACTGCTCCACAACGCCAGACCCGCCACGGATAATCAATAATTTAATCTCATGTTCTCAAATAATAATGGATTAAAAGTGGGGTGCGCTCGTGACAAACGGGGGAAGGACGTGGGCGTGTTAACAATGCGCTACGGTGTCTCGCTCTTTCCAGCGACCCTGTAAATCTTTATAAGTTCTCCTCACTGTTTCCCTCTGATGTTTGGATCCGGGCCGCAGCTGTCAAAAAGCCGGACTACCAGTCACGCGGCGCCGTCCCCTCTCTCTCTTTGTGGCTCGCGCCTTATTGCTCAGATCCATCATGGAAACTGTTAAATGTCTCGAGCCGTGGCGGACGCCTCGAGTCTCTGTATACAGCCCTCCGCGCGCACTCTCAAACTTTCCCAAAAAGTTAAATTACCGCGGCCTCCCCTCTCCCAGCCAATCCCCGCTGCTTACACTGTCCATCAGAGGAAATACGTCAAAGTAAATTAATAGGGCTCGTTTTTGCGTAAACGCTAATTGCAACATGGCGCCTGAGGAAACCAACAAACACATAGTATGGAGAGAAGAAAGTAGTGGCCTATATTTTTAATATTAGACGTAGTGTAAATTTAAATCTGTTATTGAAGGCAAACGTCTCATAGCCGATAAGAACATATAATCTAACACTGAATAAATGAGCCTCTGTTCACAGAGAAAGTCCATGAGGTACGATTGAAAGCTCCAGGAAAAAAGCCAGTAGTGGACCTTTACTTTTTTTCTCCCTCTCTCTGTCAAAACACAGAGCTGTTTAAAAGGGAATTTATTTCCATTGTCTTTAATGTAATATATTTATTTGACTTTATTTTATGATCTGTTCTTCAATAATATATGTGCTATATTTTTAATTAAATGCATAACTAATATAATTATTTAACTCTCTCTAATTATATTTTTAATTTTTTTTCAAAGTTTCCCACAGTATGAGTAAACCTGAACGAAGCCTGTCCTTATAGTGCTTTTCGTGTGTGTGTGTGTTTGTGTGTGTGTGTGTGTTTCTCCCCGTCACGACCGCACAGTTAATCCGCTGTCCTTCTGCTCTCCGCTAATAAGCGAGGTTTTGCTTTCGGAAGTCACTCTGTGCTCTCAAACTCTCATTTATTATGTTCACTTTACATGTGCAGTCAGCCTGCGCCGATGTATTTTCAGTCTGGGGATTCCTGGCGCTGCCATCCGCCATAGCGAAGATTTTTCACAAACTTGACAAGAATCTTATTTGGAGCCGTGGTCGGAATGCCATAAATTATTCAAGAATCAGTGGAGAAAAAATTGGGAAAAAAGAAAAGAAGCAGAAAGACGTTCATCTTCTCTGTAACGTTTCCTCTAACTAAATAATAGAGAATGGTTTCATTTTATTTTGGCAGATGCCGCCACACGTTTGATTTTATTTAGTCAAAATTTGAAATTGTGACTGAAAATAGGAACATATTATTATCACATACCCGGATAAAAATAATTTAACCATAATATCGGTCAAAAGGGAAAAAGCAGAATTTTTCTGAGAGTGAAAAAAATCTAAATGTCCATCTAAATGTTGTTTCCCTTTTTTCACTCTTATGTTTCTAAATTTTGGACTTTTATCTTGGAGGCTATCTCTTACATATTCCAATCTAAAACAAGCATCCACCCCAATAAAATAACAACAACAACAATAATGATGATAATAATGACAATGACAACAACAACAACAACAACAACAACAACAACAACAATAATAATAATAGTAATAATAATAATAATAATAATAATAATAATAATAATAATAACAAAAACAATGCCTGTCGCATGTAGAATCAAGTCCATGTTTTTTGTGTATGTGTAAGATATGTATCCAACCTCTTTTCTATCATGACTCACATTTTATTTCCGCTGTAAGATAACGGTTAATACCACCAATATGTGTGTGCGTGTATATACATTTTTCTATGGTCATATGGAAAATTTTAGGCTCTGGGAAAGTGAAAACATTCCTCACACCTTCAAAGGACTGTCTTAAGTTTAAGACTTGGTCGTAGGGTTCAGGTTAAAATCAGGTTTAGGTTAGGGTAAGGCTTGGGTTAGCTGTTTAATTTGATGGTTATGGTTAAGGTAAGGGGCTAGGGAACGCATAATATTAATTATCCTCACAACTAATGCAGTACAATTGTGTGTGTGTGAGAGAGAAAGAGAGAGACACTGTGTGTGTTGGGGACTTTGAGGAAGTTTCAGTTCAGTAAACAGGAAGACGAAAAAACTCCCCTTTTCATTTTTCATCAACTTCCTCCATTTAATGATGATCCCCCACCGCCCAGCCACCCACCAAATACATACACAAACACACACACACGCACACACACAAACAGAGATATACACACACATGCGTGACACAAATGCAGTGTTGTGCAGCGCTGTGACATGGGAAGGCGCAGCGGCAGCGGCTCTGTATGGACTCCTTTGTTTTTTTGCTGCTTGTGTCTTTGTCATCTGTTTCCCGTTTATGTACACAGGGCAGCTCCAGCCTGCAGAGCCGCTTCTCCGCCGCATTCTGTGTATAATGTGTATTATGTGTGCGGGCTTGCTGCTCCTTTGAACCTGTCCGGGCTGTCAGGAGGCGCAGAGTTTGGCTTTACAGTCTCTGTGTTGGTGATGAGTGGGGTGAGTAACCAACGCGACATGGCCCCTTTTCATTGCAAAGGTGTGTGTTTGAGTGTGAGATAGTCGCGGGCTTTGTGTGGGACTAAGTGGGGTGTGTTTTGTTGTGTTTGGTGGGTTTATTTGCAGGGCATGAGGCAGCAGAGCGAGAGAGAGAAGGAGAATGAACCGAGTATGGGAAGATCCTATGTGTGTTATGCTGAAAGCAGTGGTGTGTAACCCTCTCTGTGCTTTTGCTATAATTTACTCATTTCTGAGATTTCTTTAAATTTGGGTTATTTACTGTGCAATCATATTCACACAGAAACCCAATCTGTGTACTGTAGCTGGTGAAAGCTTCACACGCATGCTCAGGCACACATATATACAACACACACTCTCTCTCTCTCCCACTGAACCATTCACAGCACGTCCTGTGATTGCTTTCTGTTCAAATCGGCATTTTGATAGGCGTCAGTGTCCTCTGCATACTGATGGGGTGAGCCGCGCGGCCATGTTTGATGAACAATGCGCGAGCAGGAGTCACCGCGAGGTCAGCAGACAGGCTCGAGCCACGCACTGCGCGAGGCCGCGCGGGGGTGGAGGAAGGGGAGAGGGCTTTACAGCAACGTGTGTGTGTTTACTTCAACAACATCAGGGGGAAGGAATTAACAACTGTCTGCTTTTATTTATCTGTCAGCGCTTCCCATTTCCAGTCAAGAAGGGAGGGAAGTTTAACGCAGACAAACGAAAACTTCCTCGCTTTCAACCTGGGTGCCTGTTG
This sequence comes from Istiophorus platypterus, assembly GCA_016859345.1. Classification (NCBI taxonomy): domain Eukaryota; kingdom Metazoa; phylum Chordata; class Actinopteri; order Istiophoriformes; family Istiophoridae; genus Istiophorus; species Istiophorus platypterus. Next base: position 22,299,926 of record CM029112.1, on the reverse strand, counting down.
ATTTGTTGGTAAACAGAGTGGTTTACACCGATCACTGATCAGCCACAATATTGCCAACAGTTAACTGATATAATGTGTTGTCTCTGGAGTGTGTGTGTGTGTGTGTGTATGGATGGATGTTTCAAATATATAAAGGATTACAAGCCTTGATTCGCTTATTATTTCGTGCTTGCAGTCGATAAAGGTCTTTATCAGCCTGGGTGAGACCAGCGTAGGTTACGTTTGCCTTGGCGAAGGGTTATGACACCCTGCAAATGTTTAAAGTCAGTGTTGGCCCGGGCAGGTCCTGTGTTTGCTTTCTTCAGTTTACGCCGTTTTCATTATACGCCTGGATAAGCCAGTCAAGGTGGAGCCACAGAAGAGAAACGTTTGTCCTGCACGCAGCGGTTTTATTAAAAGAAAAACTACAACCTCTAACGATAACAATGATAATTAACAGCGCCGTCGTCTCGGGTGCTGCTGTAATAGTTGTATGACACACTGCTACAACAACATTGGGTTTTGGACTATCGCGGTTTGTTCTAATCAGCAGTCCGTGGTTTCGGTGTGTGTGAGCGTGTGTGCCAGGGGATTATATATATTTTACTGGAGAATGCAGCTCTCTCGCGCCGCCACCAGAGCCCGCTTCAGACCAGGAGGACGGCACGAGCCCAAGCCGAGATCCCTCGCGAGCCCCACCGTGTCTCTTCCGACCCCTCCCTCCCCACCCTGCACGCGCCCCCGTCTTTTTTGAATCCTAGCCGACGATAACCTGTGACAACCTCCCGTCCCTCGCCGGCTGTTAAAATACACAACTGTCAGAACTGTCGCCGTCTTTTTTGCGGTTGAGTGATGGTGAGTGTACGAGACACACGCACACACACACGTATGTCTGTATCTGTCGGCTGCAGGAAGATAATTCAGGGCAGTTTAAACGAGGCGCTTTTGATTGGCTGGTTTTTTGCCTCATTTATGATATTTTTATGTTATTATAGAGGCCAGGACGATTCCTGAGCCAGGTTAGAAGCAAACGCCACAGTATGAGAGAAATTTCCAAGCCAGCAAGTGAACCAGGGCCTGGCGTGAGCTGCTGTCAGCGGTTCTCTCTTTTTATATCCATCGTTTTTTTCCTGCCCGAGAGTAAACGGAGGAGCAGGACGAATCCAGGCTTGTTATCAGGGGAGCAGCCCTGGCTGGACGTGGAGGCTACCAGCCAGCCCACAGCAGAGGGTTCACGGAGTTGAAGGGTCAGAAGTTCACCGGCGTGCGTGAGTTCCGCCCTCACTCACTCGACTCCGGACCAATTGCTGTGTCAAAGGCAAAGGGGGGGGGGGCAGAGGTACGGGGAGCAGATGAGAGAAATGATAGCAGGAGGCAAAGGAGAGGTGAAGGCCTGACCTTCTCTTCCTGTCCCTGGTAACAAAAGCAAAGCTCCTCCTGTACAGAGAGAGGGAGAGAGATGAAGGGGAAAGAAAGGCAGGAAAAATGGAGAGGTTGAAGGTTGGTGGAGGGAGGGAAGGTATTCGGTGACATGGAGGCGGGTGGCTGGCCGGAGGTCTAGGTGGGGTGCAGGTGTTTGACTATACATTCTGCTCACACCGGCTCACGTTTGTTTCAAATAAAATTACTATTGTTCTTTCGATATTTTGGCCAAGGACCAAAGACTGTTTTAGTCTGGGAAGAGAAAGAATAACCACAATAAAAACGATATGAAAAACAAGTATTCTTACCATGATTATTAAACAATGAACCTCGTCCAAATAAGTTTAGAATTGCAAAAGTAAATACACCAAAAAATTTAAAAATTAAATGTAACCTTCACTTTAGCCTAACTCACATTAGCACCAACTTTTAACACATGTTTATGAAGTAACCTCCTTCTCTTAGTTATATCGCTACTAACATAAATATCACGTATTCCTATGTTTAAATGTAAGAATATTAATTTTCATGTTGAAAATATCCCAGTATTTATCATTAATGCATTTTGAATACGGAAACAAAAATATCCTTTCAGCGTCGTGCAAGTGTGTGTTCCTGTGCATAACCATACACTAGTGGTTGTAAAGTGGTGGTTTTATACTAACAGCTGTTTATATACCCAAACCATTTCAGCGGAGCGGAGCTCTTCCTCCCCTCAGCCTTATCAACAGAACCCCGTCAAAAATAAACTCTTATCTCTGTCACCATCCAGAAAATATTGCTGTTCTTATCTGATTTTTCCACTGCAAGATTAATGTCTGACACTGTTTACTTTTCCAGCTGAGAGGAATGATCCTCGGGCCCTTTTCCATTTTCTTTCTCTTTCTTTCTTTCTTTCTTTCTCTCTTTCTTTCTTTCTTTCTTTCTTTCTTTCTTTCTTTCTTTCTTTCTTTCTTTCTTTCTTATCAGGGTATTATTAATTAACTATTTAAACTATTATTAAATACTCTGAACCTAATTTACCGGGAATTTATGCACACTTTTGGCTCGTTGTGTTGCTATTGCTGATTGATGTCGTGTATAACGTTTCGTATTAAATTAGCCAGAGAAGTAGGTTAATCTGAGGTAAATCCTGATTTAGGTTTATTTTCAATTTTAATAAACCGAACTCCTCCAGCCTACGGACCTGTTTGACCTGATCAACTAATTTGACCTCAGATAATGCGATAAACAATCTGATTTCAAATTCCTATAATAATCAGATGGGGGATGGGGCACTGAGCTATTACTAAATGATAATTCAGCAAATAAATAACCCGTTTAGGCGCTGGCCTGAGCCGGCACGGCTCTGCCTGGCCCGGGTTTTATCCCCGCTCACATCCCAAAAAGGTAATGAGTGAATAACTGCCTTACAGATTCCGTCTTTGTCCAGGGTTCATCCAGAGGTCACCAAATTAATTCAATTTAGGCTGCAGCGCGCTCGCGCCCGTCATGACTGGCTATTGGCCGAGCGTTGAAATAATCAATAATCACTACTATTTGCGCGTGCGTGGCCCTTCCAAAACGTCAAAAATAAATACTAGCCTCTTTGCATCGGTTTTATTGCTTATATAGATAACTCATAAAAAATGAGTTTATTCCGAAAAAATAATGGACAATAATTCGTATTTTATTGATAGTATGTAGATATATAAGGAAAGCAATAGTTGTTTTACGGGGATGGGGGCGTTTGGAGATATGGCTGCAGTTATCTCAATTTTAAAAATTCCACGGCAGGTTTTATAAAGAGTCAAATAACAGCAATATGAATCCACCTGATACCTCAGTGTCTGGTCTCCATGCAGCTCAGCGCCTGTTGGACGCACAAAACGCGGCTGTTCATACGAACTAAGTTCCAATAGGCTACAACTAGGCATTATTCATATATAAGACTCTAAAGTGATGTTGCGGTTAAGGCTATGGGTTCACGTATCAGCGCGCACCGAGGTGTCATTTATATTTAGGCCATAGAACAAAAGGGAAGGAGAAATGATCCTGGAAGAAAAGAAAAATCTGTATGTGAGAGAGAAAGAGAAAGACACCCCCCTCGCGCCTTCCCTCCTCCATATCTGCTGACCATTTTTCTTCAAAGTAATGACTCCAACTCAATTTAGTATGACGGGGAGAGAGAGGGAAAGAGAGGGAAGGGTAAAGAACAGAATGACAGAAAGAGGGGATGAGGGGAGAGAAGGGAGTGAGAGAGGTGGAAATGGCATAAAGAAAGGGTGTGGAAAGGGGGGGTGAGGGAAAGGGCTTGGCTGTGCTCGGGGTGAACGGGAGGTCAGCGCGTCTCACCAATATTAAAATGTATACCGAGGACGCTGGGTGACACGCCTCGCCCGTTAAACAAAGAGTGTGCCAAACTGGCAGATTAATTTGAAAACTTGAGTCCGTGCACACACACACAACACTTAATGCCTTAAAGAGCCCACAGTCTCCACAGCAGCCCTGCGTGGTCCTCCTCAGCCCCGACCCGCTGCGATGTAGCTTGACACTGGGGGAGCGCAGGGACGGCCGCCGGTGAAGGGGGCTTTCCCCTGCGTCCTCTTACCGGCGATCCGCATGGGGTTTTGTGGGCACGGAGCTCCCGGTACCAGTGTGGCAACGGTACGGTGACGTGTTGCCTTTTGTTCCCGCTGGAATATCCCCGTTGAATCGCCCCTACCTCTGCAGCGTCATTCCGTTCATTTTTTTCTTTTTCAACGCGGAATCTAAGCAACTTACTCCTCGGATAGACCTGCGGTCATGTCTACGCTTCTACCGGAGAGATCGGAGGGTGTGCGCCTCTGCGCGTGTGCGTGTGTGCATGTGAGCGGGAGTGTCCGCGGAAATTACAACGACATACTTCTTTTTTTGTAAGATACCTCGAAGAATCCCAAAGAAAGAAATCCCAAAGAAAACCTGTGGCGTCGGAATAAAAGAGGGAGAGAGAGAGAGAGAAAGGGGAGACTGAGGTGTGAACCAAGAAAAAGAAAAGGAGTGAAACACAGCTGCCAGTTTTTTGGAGATGGAAAGAAGAGCGAGAAAAAGGAGAAATTGTGGAAATCATGACCGAAGGGAAAAGGCGGACCCGCGAGCCACAGAGGAGTGAGTAGCCCACACAAAGAAATAGAAATCGCCTAGTAGGAGAAGAAGCTTCCTCATTTGCATATCGGTGTGTGTGTGTGTGCGTGTGTGTGTGTGTGTGTATGTATGTGTGTGTGTGTGTGTGTGCGCGCGCGCGTGCTTGTGTACACGCGCGTGTGTTTGCGCGCGCTGTTTTGCTCGTACCGTGTATGGCAGGTGCTTTGCCAATGATGGAGAGGGGGGAAGACCACGTGTTGCCGCGCTGCCGTCGCAGGACCTCCTTCTGCTCTCCCCCTCTTCCTCCTGTTTCCAACTATGCGCCACAGTGACTTGATCCGTGCACAGTTTTTTAATCGATTAAAAAAGGCCTTGCACCTCACGCCGTGGGGCTTTGAACTGCGCTTTTCTTCTTTGTACACTGCGTTTCATTCACTGTACGTTCACTTCCCTAATTAAGCCACTTGGATCCGTGTGACTTCAGGATGTATTGTAGAAAATTTGGCGATAATTTCTCTCCGTCAGATAGATAGATAGATAGATAGATAGATAGATAGAACCACCACCAACACACACGTGCAAACCTATAATCACTGTATGGCCTCTGACGTTGAAGGCCAGGTCGTGGCCGGGGAAGGTTAAAGGTCACACTGGACAACTTTCTCCCCCTTTAGTCATAAATTCACTTAAAAAACACATTTTCTACAACATTATTTAACTCAGGGTAGAAAATAGTTCCGTTCCTAAAGACTCTTAGTTGTTTAAACTGTGCCAGATGATTTCTATTTCTGCTCTGTTGTTCAAAAACAATGACAAAGAAATTTGCTGGTAATGTCCCACGTGGCAAAACAAAAAAAACAAAACAAAACAAAACAAAAACAAAAAGGAAACATATTGAGTACGAATAAACAGAGAATTTACTTTGAATTTGTCTCAGAACAATGGTATTTTGTCAGTTTGCATCCAGATGTGTGGTCTTTCTGCCGCCGATGTACACCCACATGGCGCATCGAGCCTGTTGGCAGTACGAGACAATATAAAAAGACGGCGGTGGTTCCCGCTGTTTATTTTCCTCTGCTGATTAGAAATGTGCTGTCTCTTTGATTGTGATCTGGCTTTGGTGTCAAATACGTTCCCGCTCTAACTGGGAGCATTTGTTTCTTTTTCATCGTCTGTAATGTCTCAATCACTGCAAATGTTCCGCTAATGCAACCGGCCTGTGCTCACCAGCTAGTTCAAATACACCACCGGTTAATTCCTACAGGCTGTCGGGATGTGTGTGTTTCTACTTAGCACTGACCGAAGGTGGATCTTGTGTTTTTTCTTTATATATTCAATGCACGGTTGTAATTGTGTTGTAACAGACAAAGCGACAAGGATGTTCTGGGCACGTTTAGCAGGGAATTAAACTGCTCTCATTATAGTGGCAGTTTCAGCGTGAGAATTTGATTATTGGAACGATATTTCTTTGGTAATTTTGCAGCCAACTTCTTGGATTTGACTACACTTCCTCCTCGCTGTTTGTATCTTATAGTTGTTATTTTTTCGCCTGACGCACTGCAGACTGCTGCATCGCCTGCAGCTTTGTGAAATCAAATTAGTCCCACACTTAAGAGCCGAGCTTCCAACTACCAGACAATAGAAACTCTCCCAGAAAACACCTTCAGAATTATAGTTGCAACGCGGAGGGAGAGGCCTCTGCGACGCTTCATTTTTAATTCCGTCCGTTACTTTGCATGACAATAACCAGGGGAATGGACCAAGGTTTATTTTTCAAACTGCACAAAGGAAGCAAAAACCACATTTCTCTTCTTCGTCGTTCTTCTCTATTCTTTTTTTTCCACCTCGGTAATATTTCACAACATTGACAAGTCGGGTGGCTGCAGATAATAAGAGCCGCTGAACCCTTCAATATGTTCATTCTGATTTTCTGATTTAGCCCTTAAAAACAATGAAGGCCTGCTGTTTTAAAAGAAAACCCACAAAACTCTCTGGCCTTTTATTTCAACAAGATAGATGAACACGAAAATCTAACTTCATGTAGCCATTCTCTTAGAACGTTGTTTTTTTAACGGAATGTTCCCTTTTCTAACATAAACTATTTTCAAAATGTGAGTAGCCCACAAGAGCCTCTCGGTCTCCGCTGTGAAAACCTCCATTTATATCCCTTCATTATGAAGCGACCCCAGGCTTTTTCAAAGGAGAAATCTTACCTTGATGCTCTTTAAAATAAATCCACTTTAGACCAAAGTATAATCCCAATTTTTTTTTTTTCAGTGGAAGCAGAAACAGAGAGCGACAGTTTTCACTCGGCAGCTTTGATAGCAACAGCTGAGTTTTTGCAACGCTGATGCAACAAACTTTGAAAAAAAGGATCGTAAATCGTGAAGGGAAGACTTTAAAGTTAACCCCCCCGCCAATCTCTTCCGCTCCCTGCACATTTTATTGCTTTTTATTTAACACCCCCCAAACTAAAACATCTCCATCTCCATTTGAGCTTGATGGTGTTTGAGTTGTAAACGGAATTGACCCACAATAAAAGTCACGTGTTTAAATCCGGATCCAGCTGACCTTTTCCTCTCACTGTACGTGTATTTCTCTCTCTCTCTCGCTCGCTCTGTGACCTCAGTGGAGAGATGCCCTGATAATAATAAATGTCTTAAATGTTACAGTAACGGAACCTTTTTCTAAATTGTTTTTTTTGTTTTTTTTTTTTAATGTTTCCTCATCCTGCGTGTGTGGTTTGGAAACAGGACGGTCTGGTTTTTCAGGAGGGGTGGTGAAGTGGTCCTTAGCTTCCTGAGAGGTTTGGCTTTATAGTATTTAAATAAACTAAACGCTAGAATAAATCCTTTCTTTTTATTTTTTTAACACACTTTCAAAAATAGTGAACAGCTGCATTTGTTTTATGTAGAGTTTTGTCTTTTTTTCATTAAGGCTACATTATTTCTGGATTATACATATTTTTTTTCCTATATTCTAAATATCCCCAAGCGTGTCCAAATCTTTGGTCAGCGCTCTCTGTAGCCGGAAACACTGGGCTCCCATTGACCTGAGTGGCTACTACTGACAAACTTGACAGAGGGAGGGGGAAGCGCTGCAGCCAGACTCAACACACATTGAAAGATACCTGAGATGACCCGAGGCGAAGCGGGAGGTCAAGGTGACAGATATATGCCCACCTGCGCAGAATAGAATAGAATAGAAGAGAATAGAATAGTGTAGAATAGAACAAAACAGAAAGCAGACTAAACTGGGCTATATTTGAACTAAACACTTCCAAAAAAAGAGACGAGGAAAAACCTTCAGTATTAAAACAGAGTATAGAAGCAGACAGGAAGCAGGTTGACAGTGACTCCCCCGTGCTCGCTGGTTTCTTTGGTCCGGTCTGGTGATGTATGAGCAACTTTTGAAGGAAAAGGGGAACAACAATATTGCCTGCAGCGGCAGGGAGGGAGTGTCAGTGTCACAAAATCAATGTGGGGAGCAGCACGGGAGCAGATAGAAATTACATGGAAAATAGCAGGGAAAAAAATATTTACACATGAAAACACTCAGAGCTTCCAAACGCAACACTAGAAGCGCCATTCTAATAAATCATATATCTATCATATCAACCAGTGAGAATAAATAAGTTAAAATCATACTGTTTTAATTGGACCGGGGCACATGCCTCTTCCTACTTGTTTTTTGGTTTTCGTGATTCATTCATTTAGAAAGAAAAAGAAAGACAAAAAGAGCGGTGATAGAGTGCAGGCCCGTCTGTGCGGTTTTTTTTAATTCAGTTAAAAAGTGCAATGCATTTACCGCGCTGAGGGGACGTGGATTCATTTATTTACATCACTGAGAACAGTCTGTGATAGGACAGTGTGTCCCCGTGCCAAGCGATTTGTCTTCTCTCAGTAAATTGTGTCCATTCTGCTAGAAAAGTCAACGACTGGAGCTGCCAGGATTTTCCTTTTCTTTTCTTTTTTCCTTTTTCTTTTTTTTTTGGGATAATTAGAACCTTAGCTCTAATCAACTTTGGTGCGTAATACGTGGTCGGAAAGCCGAATGAATATTTAGATATTTGATATATTATATATTTGAATAAAACTGTGACAGAGGCCTGGTGTAGCCTCTTAAAACGACCCAATAATGATAAATAACACATAGCTGACATCATACGGAATTTAAATAATATTGTTTAATATCATCAACGACTGGCCTTTTTTATGAATAGTCGAGGCTCATTTTGCTGTGCCGCATTTAAACTTGGATGTGGAAACATGATTTAAAGGGGCCTGCAGTGCGGCTTGGAGCGCACTTGTCCTCCACATTTACATCATTTTAAATAATTTTAAAGTAAAAAAAAAAAAGAGAGAGAAAAGGGAACATCTTTTATGTTACCTTCTCGTTATTTCCGAATCAGCTTCGTCGCCCTTGTCTCCCAAGAAGCGTTGGAGCATTAGAACTTAATTTCCCAGTCCCCCCGCCAGGACCGAGGAGGTCAGGGACCTCAGACACTTGACAGAAAATGTTCCGCTGTGGCCACGACAGGGATTTTATGACAGCAATATGAGTCTATGCCCCCAGAGAGCCACTGTCTTCTATATCTACCCTGTAGATCCGGATTTGTGTAAGAATCATTACAACAATCACAAATTCGCTTCTAGGGGAGTATATAGTGGATTTATACACGACGGCGGCGATGGATCCGAGGCCTGTAGCTGTTATTAATGGGCTGTAAAGCCTTTATTCAGTCATTGGTTTATACTTCAATTCGTTTGTAGATTAGTGAAAATAAGAATAAAGGAAACATATCTGTTCGATCAAGTTTAATCTTCTTTATGATGAAAGAAAATCTCCGTTTATTTATTTCGGGACTTTATTGGTAAATAGGTTCTAATTGTTCTATTCTCCTTCGGCCTCAAAGTTTCTTCGTTCAACCGCCTCCAACTCCAGGCTCCATGATGTTGAATTGGAGGGTTTTGGGAGTTTTTTTTTGTTTTTGTTTTTTTCTTAATAGTAGTAATAGTGTTGCTGAAAAATGAAAAATGATGCGGTCGGCTTGCTGAAAATGATGAGTTGATGGGGAGTGGTTGGTGAGTAGGGTCGATTTTAGAGACGGTCAATTTTCTCAACACAAAGGACTTTGATATCTCCATTATCTTGCCTGTGTGCCCTCAGTCCCGGTGATACCACCGCAGAAAGTGCATAACCACCGCCTTTGGATTGGGGAAGCATTTATTCAATTCTATTCACCGCAATTTTCCGTATTTTGCAGTGTATTTTTCAGTTTTTATGTCTTTATTTAATGCAGAAATTGCTCCAAGCAGATTTACCGGTATTAAAAGGAGTTTTCCATAGAAGAAAAGAGTGAGGATATTATAGCGCGGTGTGTTGCGTAGTGTCTGAGAACCTATAAGCCCTTTTTGTTGGTGTTTTGTGTCTTTGCAGGCAGTGACTGAGACCGTGGGTTACATGGCACTGTGTTTGAACTTGGCATAGGGAAAACAAAGCGATGGAAGGCTGTAGGTCACGGTTGGGGAGATGTGTCTCTAGGAGGAAATAAAAAACACAGTAGCGGTGTATCTCGGTTCAGTAACGCACAGCTCAAGGGCAAAAACAGCGTATGAACTTGCTACACTACTGATGTTAATATCGGAACATGCAGGGAAAAAATACACTATTTATTCATGCAAGGCAGTAGACGACCCTTGCTAGGGCTGAATTAACATGCAAGAGAAGTTTGATGTATAATGGAGCATAGCGGTTTTTTTTTTTTAAAAAAAAGAGGGAAAGGGTGCTGGACTCTCATTCTTAATGCAAAAGGTCTCCTAGTGATTTAGGAGGCCGTGTAACCTGAATTAGTTGATGAATTTTCTATCGATCCTAAACAAGCCAGATTTATCTCTGACATGGTGCTGCTGCTGCTGCTGGGTGGCGCCGGAGTCAGGCCACGCTGCCCCCACCCCACTCCCCGTTTATTAGCGATTTAAAAAGAAAGGGTAAGGAAAAAAGGGAAAGAAAAGAAAAAAAAACTTTGGCAAGCATGTCTCTACACACACCCAATATATACACAGGAGGTGGTGCAGACGCCACTTTACACCACCCACGCCCCCTCCAGCGCTTTTCTCTCCGCTCTTGCTTTTTCTGTTTTTTCCTTACGTGTTTCTATTTGAAGTTCCAGCCAGACGCCTAATAGGAGGAAATAAGGCAGGACTTTCATCCGCATTGGAGGCTGCTCCGCCGCTCGCGGAGCCAGCGTCCATGCTCGGCCTCGGCTCGAGCGGAATGTGGAGCCCGATTCCAGCGCGTGGGCGCGCTTTGTTATTGTTGTGATTCTCTTCCTGCTTCGGACGGCGTGCGTGCCGACATGTGGTGGAGAAATAGGATATATAGGGAGAACGGTGCATACGGAGAGGGAAATGCGTTGGGGGGTGGGGGGTGTAAGAATGAATACCCACAAACTGAGGCCATATGATAATGCGCGTGCGGGGGCTTGCGTATGCTTAATCCCATTTCCTTATCCGGGGTTCATCCAGGAGGCTCGCGATTGGCCGGCCACCGTCACGTGGCTTCTTAACTTTGTTCACTTGACAGAAAAGTAGGAGGGTTCAACGGAACAGGAATAACCGAAGAGTAAAGGGATGAGATATAAATTTTAGTTATATATTTTCCGAGTCGGTGCAATTCCACAAAAAGGCTGAAATTAATGGCCATGAGCTCCTATTTGATCAACTCCAACTATGTGGACCCGAAGTTTCCGCCGTGCGAGGAATACTCACAGAGCGACTATCTGCCCAGCCACTCTCCGGACTATTACAGCTCTCAGAGGCAGGAGCCTGCCGCCTTTCAGCCGGACTCCCTCTACCACCACCAACACCACCCACACCACCAAAACCACCAGCACCAGCACCAGCAGCAGCAGCAGCAGCGAGCTGAGCCGCCCTACACGCAGTGCCAGCGCGCAGGGCAGCCCGCCTCGGTGGTGATGTCCCCTCGGGGTCACGTCCTCCCCGCGGCCGGACTGCAGACCACCCCCGTCCCGGAGCAGAGTCACCGCTGCGACTCGGTGACACCCAGCCCGCCTCCGCCTTCGTCTTGCGGCCAAACGCCCCACAGCCAAAGCGCTTCTTCCCCCGCGAGCACTCGCAAGGACCCCGTCGTCTACCCGTGGATGAAGAAAGTCCATGTAAACATCGGTGAGTGCTGCATGCAAACTTCTATCTCCCTCTCCCCTCTCTCTCTCTCGCTGCGCCTTTGTGCCTGCGGTTGAGGCGCACACAGTCAGCTAGGTGTCCACCGTCAGAATCTACGGCTTCTCCTCCCTGTTTTCTGTTAGAAGTAGAAGAGTAGCCCTTGGGTCAAGATTTACGATCGTCTGTTTGCAGGGCCAATATAATTACACCCTCCATAAATTTTTATTACACCTCTGTGCTGAGGTGCCTTTTGAAGTCCGATCTCAAGCTCGTCTGCTCTAATACCTCGCCTTATGACAACTCGGAGCGAGCCCATAAGTTAGATTTTATGCTTTGGTAATTTGATTTTAAGTGGTCGGGTTGTATAAACGGTGTACTTTAGTCCGTCGAACCTTCCTTCCCCACTCGTTGTTCCGGGGGAGGGAAAGTTTTATGGCAGCTGAAATATTCATGTTTATGGAGCCGGTCGTAAAACACCAGTGTAACACCGAATAGCTCCAGTCTATTGCGTCTTCTCTGTGTTATTATCTATTATAATAGACCTGCTGCCTATTGTGTATTGTATTATTGGAGCGCATGTTACCGCGAGGACTAAATGCCTTTTTTGCAAAGTCACCATAATGCATCCACTCCACCCGCCTGTTTACTCGGCAAGCAGGCAGTTTAATGCATATTTCGCTTTGCAGAGTTATTGTAGCTGTCATGTTTTTGGAGACATCGTATGTTTGTTTGCTACTGTCCTGTAGTAATCTCGGGGATGCGTTGTATCATCATTGTTGAATGCCGCGGTGGAGTAGTTACCCCCCACCCCCCACCCCCACCCACCCACCACCATCTTTATTCTCAACCACTTAATACAAGACGGACAATGCTACCATCCTCGCACTCAGGCCGTGGCATCTATGCGTAAAACCACTGAAAGAAAACGAAACTTCTCCTGGTTCGTCGCTGCTCTCACGTATTTATTTTTTTTTCATGCAGTCTTTGTCTCGTGTGTGTGCGCAAACGTGTCAGAACAGCGCAGCTTCTCTAAACCCTCAGATGCAGCCGCGGCCCTAGATTCCGCTCTCAGATCACAACATTTGGACACCAGCTTCAGGCTGGGTGGCAGTGCCCGGAGGATTCACACCACCGCCGGGCCTGAAGCTGACACCTGACGACATATGTTCACTGAGAATGCGGAGTGTTTCCGAAACAAACCACAGTGTAAAAATAAACATGTTCGGCTGTTGGAGTTGCATTTAAAAACACGTGAAAAAAGTAGGATAAAACAGGACTGCAACCACCGAAGGCTCTGCCAAGGTTACAGTCATTTTTTAACCGCGGTGGCTACGCTTTTATTTCTCTTGGTTCCGTTTTCATAATGTACTGATATTTTTTACCTCCTCTAGGTTTAATGTGCTGTTTTCAGTTTTGTAAGTTATCACTAGAGTACTGTTATGTCCTCAGTACTAGGTAGATCAGCCAGCGTATTTAGCTACTTGATTATAATTATTATTATCATCATAATCATCATTATTATTGATTTATATTTATGCTTTATCTTGGTATGGTTTTTGTTGTTGTGATGACCATTTATTCCATTTTTTCTCCTACAGTGAGTTCAAACTACACAGGGGGCGAACCGAAGCGGTCGCGGACGGCCTACACGCGCCAGCAGGTCCTGGAGCTCGAGAAGGAGTTCCATTACAACCGGTATCTGACGCGCAGGCGCAGGGTGGAGATCGCGCACACACTGTGCTTGTCAGAGAGGCAGATAAAAATCTGGTTCCAGAACCGGAGGATGAAGTGGAAGAAGGACCACAAGCTGCCCAACACCAAGGTCCGCTCCGGGACAAACAGCAGCAACACAAACTCCCAGGCCCTGACTGGTTCCCAGAACCGCTCTGCCGGACCACTATAGCCTGGTTACTGCGGCTCTTTGTATGACCCGTATCCTCCGTTTTCCTACCTGATTGCAAAACTGAACGCCGACCCCAGCAGCCATGCTTGTACCCACCGGAACCTGCACTTAGGACCGGAATAACGCTTTTACTCTGGAGGAAGGGACGGATGTCTTTGGCCCTGATCTGTACTGATGTTACACACTATAATATGACGTGGGATGGTTGGGGGGGGGGGTTCCCATTCATAAAAAAAAACTAAATGAACAAACGGGCGGAGAAGGAGACTGACAGAAATAAATAATTTAAGAAAAGATGACGCGGTCGCTCCTTTGCTTTCATCCCCGCCATTCTCTCAATCCTCGTCCCCTGATTTTATATTTCTGCCTTTTTATACCCCCCCCCCCGCCTACTCCTCTCTATGACAGAGCATACGACGGTAGGCTGAATTTAATGTGCTCGACAGTGTATGTGTGTGTGGTTCCTTTCCTTCTTTTTCTGACCGAGATTTTTTTTTCGGTGAAGATGGATCCTCGTTTTCATCTTTAATCATGCCAAACTCGGGCCCCATTTGTCATGTTTACTCTGCGGGTACAAAGCAAAGGGGGTGAACGGCGGCTCTGCCCATTACCCCCTCCCTTCACCCCAACACCCCCATACCCCTCCCGAAACCACTACCCCCTCATCCTCCTGCCCCACTCCAACACTCAAACACGCACGCTTAATAAAAAGAACTCTTATTTCGTCAAGAGAAGTATTCTTACACCGCGTCACACACACACACACACACACACACACACAAACACACTCACATCCCCCTGTAGTATTCTAACGTCAAATATAACCTCCGGAATGATCCAAAACGACACCAGACAGTTTCCTGTCTCGCTGTTACGTTAATAATAATTGTTGATATTTCTGGTTTTTGTTTTAATGACAAACTATAGCTTTTTAAAATTTTAATTATAATTATTTTTTTAATTCAGTATTGATTGTAAGATGATACATGCTGTCATTGGTGGGGATGACGAGTGTTTATGTGGTCCGTTGATTGTTCATTTTGTGACGTTGTATGCAGGGAAACAGACTGACAGGGTGACTAAAGCGAAATAAAATAAAATTAAAAAAAAAAAAATAAGGCATTTCCCACCACGTAGCTACCAAACAGGGTTTTTATAAAGCTGCCTAAACAAAGGACACTAATGTTCAAATAAAAAATCCCGGTACAAATATTTCAAGAATACACTATAAACGCAGCACTATACAATATACTACCTATTACCTCAGCTGTACTTATATATATATTATAATTTTTTTTTGTAATCTAATTTTCTCTTACTCGTTAAATGAAGTGACAGCTTTTGGAGCTTTTATATTTTTTAAAATTGTGTGACGAGTTATTATAATAATTATTATTATTGTTACCTGCAATACAAAAAAGCGCTATTCGTTTCCTTTATGTGAACACAAAAGTTATTTAATTATGAGTAACTGTTCTAGCCGGAGACATTCAGAAAAATCAAGGAGCCTTCCATTGCATTTCTGATCGGCTTTGGTTTATTCTTCTATCTTTTCTTCGTGGTCTCATCTTTTCTCCGCACATAAAATGCGCGTACACCTCCTTTTTTCTTTTCCCCTCCTTTCTGTTTTTTCTTCTTGTGCAATTTTTTTAAATTCTGCGAGCGTTAGTTGTTATTTTTTCACATTCCAAAGATCAGTTTTTCTGTCGTTATTGATGATGATAATATGATATGTATGATAACTGAAAGCGGTATTGTTGAACATGTGTTATCCCCTTCCACATGTAAGTTTCTCCTTTCTGTGCTTATGCCTACCCAGTGTCTCACCTTCTTATTATTTGTAAATAGTCCATCCAAATTTAAATAAAAGTAAAAAGTATCTATTTCTGTCCTCCTCTCTGATTTTTCTCTCAGAATTATGATTTGATTTTTACATGTGATTTTTTTTTCTAAAATTTTGCATTTTGTGAGGGACTCATTTCTATCCTTCACACAGCAGATCTGAGAGATCATCCCTCCTCTCTCCCCTCATCCAGGTTTAAACGGTGAAGGATGTATTTAAAGTCTACATACACACATACACTTCCACGTACATACACAATAAATAATTTCATTTAATTTCAGTGTTGGTTTTGCCTATAAACGCACAGAGAGACCTGACTGAAGGAATCAGGAGCCTCGATGATTAATCTGTCCCGGCCTTGACTGATCTTGGTACATTACGTCCTGTAATCTCGTTTTAAATCACAGAACGTCCCTCGTTTCACTCCCGTTCTCCCGTTAATTTAACGGCTGCTCAGACTCACACGCACCGGTCCGACAAAGAGAATAGCCCCCCCCCCCGACACACACACACACACACACACACACACACACACACACACACACACACACACACACACACACACACACACACACACACACACACACACACACACACACACACACACTCTTCCCTCCCTTCCTCTTCTGGTTCAGGAGTTAAAAAAAAAAAATCAAAATTAAATAGCATCTCGGTTTGTGGTCTTTTAATGCTTAAATGAGGGTAATTTTTACTCAATTTTCTTTCCTATATTTGCTTTCTAGACCGGTGCCGTGTGCGCATGTGTGTGTTCATGTGTGTTTTATTTTTTTATATATTACAAAAAGGGAGCAGGCCGGCGCCATAGCTCAAACCCTGACAACCAAATAGATAATCAACAAGACGAATGGCTTCTTTTGTAAGGCGCGGCTCCCGTATTAATTTT
The DNA here is from genome assembly GCA_016859345.1 of Istiophorus platypterus. Classification (NCBI taxonomy): domain Eukaryota; kingdom Metazoa; phylum Chordata; class Actinopteri; order Istiophoriformes; family Istiophoridae; genus Istiophorus; species Istiophorus platypterus. The sequence continues at coordinate 22,283,589 of CM029112.1, read as the reverse complement.
CATTTTCTTTTCTTAGAGCAGGTATCGAAAAATATAGAGCAAGAGGAGGGGGGAGAACGAGAAAATAGCATTCCTCTCGATGAACTTTAAACAAAAAACTGTGCCCCCCAAATTGGTCCGTTCGTATTTCTCGGCCCAGAGAAGATTCCCTATTACTTGTTGGTTGATTTCTCCCTGGGCTTCTTGCCACTGAGCCTCCCTCTGCCCATTTATCTGTTTTCTTCCTATTTATGAGAGGCTCCTCCAGCAGAAACCGCCCTCCTATCAAACTGTATACCTAGATGTGCTCAAACCCACACCACACGCACACACACAAACTCACACACGGACAAACACACACACACTGCGCCAAAATGCACCAAGCCCTACCTATGGTGACTGGTACAGAAGCTTGTAAGCCTGCATGTCCACACATTTTTATAAGTCTCAAGCAAAACTTCTCTCTTATTCTTATTCTTTTTCTCAAATGTGATTGCAGCGCGTTTTAACATCTTTCTCTCTCTCTCTCTCTCTCTCATTCTCTACTTAAATATATTTTTATATATCTATAAGAAAAATCCTATAGAAGAGATTTTTCTTCTATAGTGAACGAAATAAGGTTTAATACGACATCCTACACACACACACACGTACACAAAGCCGCAGGCGCTGCACTTCTCCTCACATAAGATGATATTTGAGTCAGAACGCTGTAATCTCCGCTCCACACCGAGCGTCCTATATTGGAGCATCTAAACAGTCCTCCCCTCCCCAGTATTCACACACATGCACTCACATATGTTTCCTCCACAATAACCCCCGAAGCCCTTGAGCACTTGCGGTCCGAGCTGAAATAAATGAATTTGCGTGCGGGGGTGACACCGCGTACAATAAAACCCACCAAGGAATCCTAGGTCTTTTTTATCCACCTTTATCAGCCGCGGCCTTCTGTTGTTTCTGTGAATGGGAGCAGATTTTTTTTGTAAGAATGGCCACCCCCCCCCACACACACACACACACACTCTTCACCTCATCCCCCCTCCATCACCACCCGTCTGAAAAAGTTCACAGCCATTATATTCTGGACAGGGCAAAAGGGGAAGGCTCCTCAAGAAAAATGCGAGAATTATACAAGAAAAATCATTAATCACGTGTTCTTCTTTTAACACTTATTCTCCGTCTTCTTCTCCTTCTCTATTGTCACCCGACAGCCACACACAAGACCCCTTCTGCCAGGAGATACAGAAGGCAAGGAACAGAGAGACGGGCGGAGGAGAAGAGAAAGAAGACGTCTTGGAAGACACCCCCCTCCTCCCCCCTCCCTCACACGCACGCACACACACACACACGCATACACACACCCCTCTTACACACACATAAACACTCATACATACACCTCCCCTTCCCACGCATCAGAAAGCTATTTTTACACCCCACAAGTATCCTTCCATTAGAAAAAAGTTTTTTTTTTTTCTGTCATTGGAAAGAGGAAAATCCCTCCAAAGAAACTACAACAAACAGTCAGAGAGTCCTCAGGGCGCAAAGGAAGATGGGCCAGAAGTCCCTGGGAGTGGTGGCGTCCAAGGTAAGAGCCCTGGGAATTTCATTTTCTCGCCCCTTTCCTGCCTTTGCCTCCCCTGCTCTTCTCTCTAGCGGAGGCAAACGCCGGAAAGCCATGTTTTATGGTTTTATTGCCCCCGTGCACATTTGGCGAGGTCAGGCGAAGGGGGCATTTATGGCCGCGGGGGCTTTTGGAGCCGCGTGTTTGTGTTGTAAAGTGTATTTGAGAGTGCGTTAGCAGCTACAGATGACTGGCCTTTGTTGTGCGGTTCAACTTGTTTTCTCCTGCGTTTTTTGTTTTGTTTTGTTTTGCAAATGTTTCCGTCCCCTTTGCTTCGGCGATGCCAATTCTGTGTCTGTCACTCACGAGGCCTAACACTCCTGCAGCATCTGTAGCTACTGTGCGTGTTTATGAAGAGACAGTTCATTTTTTTGTGATTATTCCATATTCAGCTGTAGGTGTATTTTTTTAAATGAATTTATATGTTTTACATAATGCACTTGGATTGCCAACTTCATACAGTCACATCTACAGGCTCATATTACTTTAGGAAAATTCAGAAATGCCCGAACTATTATATGACAGAATGGCCCGAGTGAGTAATTCCTGGTTCCGGAGCCCATTATGCATTTTGTCTTGGCAGCGTTTCTGTGGCCATAAAGTTTTGCCGAGATTTAGGCCTACAGTTTTTATGAGATGCTGTTCCAAGTGTTTGTGTGTGTGTGTGTTTAGTTTTTTTTTTTGTTTTTGTTTTTTGTTTTTTGTTTTTTTGGGCCAGGTGCAAACAAACTATAGAGACTGCGGTGGGAATATGAATAATACTGAATAATACCTGAGGGGAGGGGGGCTGGAAAAGAAAAATTAAAAGAACTGTGCAAGCGCTGGTTAATGGATTCTCTCTCGGTTGTGCTCCACCACAATTTACCTGGAAAACAAACGATCTCTCCAAATGAACTGCGAACGATCGCGGGTCGCCATGTGCGCTCAGGCCTCCGGTGTCTTCTGAGCCGAGCAGTAGCGGCCTCTGGAAGCGCGCTCACTCCTGTTTGACCCCTACAGAAATCAATTTCCCCACGAATTAAAGATAAAAGGGCAGCGGTCCTGGCGGAGGGGCTCCTGCTTCTCAGGAGGACGCGGGCCATGACGTGATGCGGTGCGTGGAGAAGTAAGAGGGGGAAAATGGTGGAAACACAAGCGGCAGGTATCGAAGGAAAGGCTGCGAGGCAGAAGCGGAGGAGGGAAAAATCGATGGTCATGCAGGGGCAGCGGAATGGCCAAGCTGCGGCCACAGAGGGTTCATCTAGGGGACAGATTTTTTTCTGACCGATGAGGTCCACTGGCTCTGAAGCCAGAGGCTGACCCCCGCCCACGCCACACCATTCCTACCCCCACCACTCGTGGTTCCCCCTTGACCTCTCAAGGCGGCTGGACCCTCCGCTCCCTCGGACATTCCCAGACCTGTGGAGCCCCCCGGGCCACTTACTCATAACAACCCGAGGTCAGGGCACTGTAAACGGGGGTCACGGTGGTGATATCTCTGCTCCCACAACCTGATAGACAGACAGACAGACAGACAGACAGGCCACTGGGGCAGGGGTCAGCTACAGGCCACTGCTGACTGTTACTTAAAATGGGTTATGATGATGAGACTGGCTAGAATGCAAAAAAAAAAAAAGTTAACAACAGATGAGCCCTTACATATGGTTTTCACTGCTCATGATAATTCAAATTTGCCCATACCATGATAATACTCTTCTGTAATCTTTGGACACAGAAGACCTCTTATGTTTTTCTCAAGTTATGCTATATAAGAGCAGCTCTTTTTCAAATTTTGTCTTCAGTGTCCATTGAAAGCACCGAGCACTCTAATACAAAAGGTTGTGAGACATTCTATCCGCATCTTTTGGCATGAGGGGGTCAGACAGGCCTGTTTGGCTGAAACAGAGAGCAGCCTGATGCATGATTGTATTTGGACAGACCTTACTGTAAACAGAGTCTGCACCTCCTGATCACCCTGCTAAAAAGCTGCTGTGCAGCCTTTTCCACTTCCAGGCCCTTTTCCAGCCATGTCACCACACTCTATCCAGGGGGATTTACATTGGTTTATTTTTTGTAAAATTCAAAGCATAACACTGATTGTAACAAGATGATTCATAGTAGCCTCCAAAGAGAATAAAATGGAACTGAATACAGATATATTTACTGAAAGTGTGCAGCTTTGTGAGCTGCAGCCACCACTATTTAGTTTTGGGCTGGTGGCTGCTGGTCATTTTCCAGCCGGGTAATCTGACCTACAACTGGGAGGGGATGTGTTTTATGTTTATGCATGTGTGTATGTGTGAGTGTGTGTGTGTGTGTGTGTGCGTGTGTGTGTGTTGTGGATATTACTGATTAATCGAAGGAACTGTGGCATATGAGCAAAATGTCAGTTTTGTTCCACTTTGTCGTGACTGCCATAAAACTTTTCTGATTCAGTGTATTGTAGGCTCTCTCATTTTCTGTTTTTAAATGTGAGCAAGGTCTCATAAAACAACACTTCTATTATTAATGTAATCTCTTGCGCCTTGCAAGGCCCACTGATAGGTCTACGAGGCTCTGTTCAGATCCATACAACTCTGTTTTCATTTCAGCCCACATTCAGACATACCAGACTGAATAAAGGGGAAATGTGCATTAAATAGGATTTGAGTTATTTGAACAATTACCCATAAGTCATTCAAATCTGCACCATATACATCATGTTCCCTTATGGTGGCAACTAAAATTTCAGTCTAATTGTGAAATATATAATATTCAGATGATGAAGTGTTGCTCTCAACGAATGCTCGCAGGGTGTGGTCCTGTGGTAACTGGAAGCCCATGTCACCATGGGCAGCCAGTCACGTTTTGTTTACTGGCCTGTCTTCTTAAAACTATGAGCCCTATATTTGACATTTTACATTTATTATAATAAACTTCAGTTTTCAATCCAGAATCTTTGGAAAACTTACATCCGTGCTCTTCCAGTGCCTCTATGCTTTTGTGTGTAATTTGCCAAATGCAGAGCTCACTAGTAAGACAGAAGTACCGCCTCAGATATGTGGTTTTGCAATTTTACCACCAAATGCAGAGTAGATAGAGAGTTTCGCATTTAAACTTTGCTTATATGCACTGTGTGTGTTGTTTTAAAAGATTCCCACATGGTAGGTCTCTATCCCTCTCAATAGGATGCTTTTCTTTAGATAACAAATGAGACATTCAGAAAGACTCAAAATCTGTGTTATCTTTACAATTGAGGGGATGGATGGGGCCACAAAATGCAGGAATTTGACATGGGAGACTAATAATTGTCCTTGTTTGTTTTTAACCATGACTGTACTACAACCTGAATCACATGTTTATAATTGTAACAATGACAGTGAAGGCCCTCTGACCTTAAGGAACCGGCCTTCTTACTTTAACCCAAATTGCAATAATTTACTGAACCAAACGAAACAGTTTCTGTGGGTAAACCTAACCAAACAATAACCATACGCTATATGCCATAGGGGTGATATATCAGGAAACTATTCTATGGGTCTTACTGAGGGTAGGGAAACCAACGACATGGTTATTCAAGTTAAAGGACTTTTTGGAGAAACTGCAGATTTCACAGTAAACTCAACCCAGACAGTAGATTGAATAACTATTCATCAGAGATTTTCAAGAATGGGAACCAAATGTGAGACCCACTTACTTTTGGATCCACTTTTTTGCTATTTGTGTAAAGTTTAATGTGATTATACATTTTTCCTTGTATTTATTTTATACTTTCTGTGTTTTAACCTGTAACATGAAACACTTTCAATGATGTATTGAATTTAGCTGAAAGAGATATGGGAGAACAGCTGCTTGCGGCCTGAAGAGCAAGAGGGAAAGCAATTTTTCTTTAGATAACCCCAACATATTCTCATGATGGTTTTCGGGATAGACAAAAAACCCAACACCCTTGCATCTGAAATATAACTATATTAAAGCACTTTCAGAAAATAAGTCTTGTGCTCTGGGGTATGGTATATTTGTTTAAAGCTGCCCTGTAGAGTTTTTGACAGCTAGCAGTGTGGTAGATTTTGTTGTAGTTAGTTATATGAGGACCAACATGCAAACAAGCATTATGTTGACCTAATACACACATGGCGTTGTTTGTTTGTTTGTTTTTGCTGTCTTTTGTGCAGACAGCTTTAAAGAATATATCTCTGTTTTTGCAATAAGATGCCATGTATGAAATGGTGCAAGTTTCAAAGCAAAACAAAAAGAGAACAACCACATGGCAGAAAATGCCTGTATACCAATGCAGTGAGATTACAAATATATAGCATACCCAGGGAAATGAAAGGATAACTCTATAGGTATTAATGCCATAGCTGTACTCAATCAATTTATGCAGAAATGAAATGAAGTAGTTTGTAAAGTTTCTCAGCCTGAAACCTTGAATAGAGTGAATCTAATTTCTGCCTCGAGCTCATGCAGGTTCATTAAAAACATGCTTGTTAGATTAAAACTCCCGCTGCTCTGCTGCTGCATAAAAGCCCACTGAGCTCTCAGTTAGTGAAAGCAGACATAACTGTTAGTGATATTGTGTCCTGTCTCTGCCCCTGTGTGATGATATTTGGTGTTTTTTCCTTCTGCAGCTTTATGACTAGTCCTGATGCTTCTCCCAATCTATATGAGGAGATTTTGCTTTGGTAATCTCAGTGGGATTAGGAGTTAAATAACTGTGAAGTAAAAGCAGGAAGCAGCCAGGATCTGGCCAGGGGTAGGGGGGCAGATGTGAGCAAGCTCCTACTCTGACCTGTAGTTTACAGATAAGATGCTCTCTTGCTTCCCAGTTTGCTGTCACTGGGAGGTTTGGAGACTTTGAACCAGCTGATGGAGCTGATGTTTCAACAGCAGCTTTACACAGGAAGCTGCAGGCTTTCAGGGATCACAACACACACACACACACACACACACACACACACACACACACAGGCAGGGGGTGGGGCATAAACATATACACGCACTGTAACATACAGGCATTAAAAGCGTCTGCACTGTGTGTGCGCACACGTTCACTGGTTCAATGATCACCGCAGGCTGCCGCACACACACTCTACTTAATCAAAAAAGCCCAATTGTTACACCAACTTTTCTCTCCCCCCTCTCCCCCCTCTCTCCCTCTCTCTCCCTCTCTCTGGCCTGGGAGCCTCGCTCGGCGGTTTGCTAATTGCCAGACAAATCGCCCGGGTGTTTTTTTTCTTTCCTCGCGCTTGTTGCAGCCGCTTTGCCCAAGAAATTTATTATTTTGAAGAGCGCGAGGAGCCGAGGGGGTCACGGTGCAGGCGCGCGGGCTGCAGGAGGAGGTCGTCACCGGAAATATATGGCTGCCAGGCTTTTACTACCGCACCGTCTGTGCGTGTGTGTTTGTGTGTGAGTGTATGTGTGTGTGAGAGAGCGTAAGAGGGAGCGTGTGAGCCAACTAAAAATAGAAACGTATTAAATATTAAAAACAGAGCCAAATAATGGTCGTCACCACATTGGAACCCTCGCATGCACAATTCCTTCTTATAAGCCAGACTGTTGTGTTACTATACACACGTGGCTGTGCTTTGTTGTGTAACGTTAGTCGATATTTAATTTAAATGATCAAGTATTTATTTCAAGTAACTAACTTATTAATAGCTGGTTTAGATGTGATCAAATTAGTGTCCTCAAGCAACGAAGACTTAGGGAACCCAAAGTATAAATCTCTAGGTGTGTATCCAGTTATCTTTGTTTTTACTTTTATTAGACACAAGCGTGTCTAGTGGACTCTTCCTCCTAGGAAAAGACGCCTAAGCCTCTGAGCCCAAACCCGGAAAGACTTTCTCACAGTTTTAAGGGGCGCTTTGATTCCTTGTGTTAAAAAAAAACGACAACACTCATAATTTGGCTTTTTGTTTCTTTCTTCTTGTTTACGTCTAATCTGCAGCAGTCACACGACCGCGCAGCCCAAATGCTTTGTATATTGAAACATTATGATGTCTTATCACAGATTAAATAATAATAAATAGGTTTTCACGATTAATAAATCACATATATGCTGATTCGCAAAGCCTTTTAGGAAGTTTCCTTTATTGCAGCGTGATACTGATGTCTAGCAGCGTTGCTATCGGTGATGCTGCATACAGAGACAATCCTACAGTGTGATGATCCCACAGTTGTCTGTTACAGCGGCGCTCATATCCGTTAGATGTGAGTGATAAATGGGCTTCTGCGGCCCGTATGACTAATGGCGGGGCATTAGGCCAGTACCGGCGTATTGATACTACACTATTAAACAACTCTCGTTACCTTTTACTTATCGATATCCTGACGACACTGACGCGCTGGCTGCTGTAGGCTGTCATAACATCCTGTGGACAAAAATGAAGCCTCTCACATTTGTTTACAGTTTATTGTAAGTGATTTTATTGCAGGTCATGTCACGAATTATGAAATATTTTATATATGGAAAATAACGGATCAAGGGGAAAAAAATTATATTCATATATATATGGCGGGGTCACAGGTCACGCGGATACATTCATTTGGATCTCCGTGATAATTTCAATTGAAGATGAGCCTTTAAAAAAAAAATAATAATAATAAAAGGAATTTTGAAAAGAAGATCTGCAAGGTTCCGTACAGATAATATAGAAATTTCTTACTTATACGTTATACTCATCTTGTTATACACCGATCAACCACGACATTAAAACCAGTTACCGGTTTTAATGTCGTGGCTGAACGATGTGTATTCATCATTCTTTATAGCCCGTGTAAAACAGACATCACTGGGCACGTAAAATGTGGTTGAAAAGGCGGAATTTGTTGCAAAAATATTTATTTTAGCAGGAACCCACTAGTGCTTTATGGCCTGCATTAAAGATCACATGCCAGTTAATGCTACAGTTTATATGACCGGCAAACCAGAAGTGTAATTTCATTAATATTAAACCAACACACACACACACAAGTATTTAGCCAAAACCTGTAAGGAGTCATCTAGAGGATTGTCCATGTTATAAAGCTGTTGGTTGGAAATCTGGGGTTTGGACAGTAAAACACCCAGTTAAAGGAGCTGCATAAGTGCGGATGTAAAACTGTAAATAAAAAAAAAACCATAAAGTGTAATTGATCTATACTGTAACTCAGCGGGCTCTCACTCAGCCTTTATTAGGCTTACAATGGCGGGACACTTTTAACGTTGCTCAGAAGTCCTGATGTGACAGGATCAATGTCCTGACACATCTGACAACAGGACAGTGGCAACAGCCCATAAAAAGGCGCTGTATTTCCCATTTGAACTGCAGACGCACGAGGGCTCTTAAATATGATCCGAGGATCGATTATAGATCCTGGCTCTTTCATGGTGATAATAAAAACAGGAGCTAAATAGCGCGTCCATGCACACAGATGCATGATTAAAAAAAACAAAACAAAATAGGTTTAAATGCGCAAAATGTTATATCTTATTGGTTATGATTTTGGATGGACCTTAACATTTGCTCGTGAGAGGAGGCCGGGGTAATCTCTGGCTGCAGCTCCATGACTGTGAGGGTGGATTGGTGTGGAGGGGGACCTCACGTCTCGCGCTAGAGAGGAATATATTTCAAAAAACGGGTTGTGCGCGTGCTGCCGTCTTAAACAGATTTACGAGCTGCAGTAAAAGGCGGGATGTCGGGGCTTGGTAAATCAATCTCTCCCTCTCTGACGGTCTCTCCTTTTTCTCAGATCAGTCTATTAACAACGACAACAAGAACAACAAGGACAAGAAAATGAACAAGAACAAGAACAACAACAACAACAACAACAACAACAACAATAATAATAATAATAATAATAATAATAATAATAATAATAATAATAATAATAATAATCATAATCATAATCATAATCATAATAATAATACATTTTTTTCTCTATTGATGTCATATGGAACCACTTAATCACGCCCTGGACACTTTAATTTTACGGCCATTCTACATCTTAACAAAGAGACATTTTCAGTTTCTCTCTTTTTTATTCAAAGCCTAGTTAATCATTAACGAGGAGGAAGAATTTACCTGTCCTAATCCATCATGGGCCGAGAGACCCCCCAAGACCGCAAAGAAACTCCAACATTACTTCAATTAGCCAGTTGGCTTTTAATGTGCACCAAGCTGATGAATTTTAAAATAACCATTAAGTAAGGCATAATCTACAGTATCACATATGACTTATCGTTGGTTTTTACAAACTTTTTTTTAAATGTGTTCTTTTTTCAGTATAGTGAATTATTAATTTGTGAACAATTGCCAGAAAGTTGTCAAGTCTAGTACATCACAAAGACATTCCTTTTCTGTGCCTTGATCTCAGATGTAGCTATGGCGCTGGTCCACCACCACCAAACGGCTGAGCTACAGTGTAACACCCTGCAGCTGGAAGTGTTTTTTCTGCTTGATTCCGCGACCCCTCGACCATCATAGTTCGGATGTTTAGGCTATTGAAATGATTGTGTGTGTGTGTGTGTGTGTGTGTGTAACAGCTTTGTATTCGGGCTGTGCCAAGTTTACAGAGCTGATTCTTATTGCTGTTGTCAGGCCGGCCCAGGTCTCCGCTGCGACTTATCTTGGCTGTTGTTTCACACTGTGATTGCCATAATTTATGGCCGTCATTACACACGCCATCATCACCGCCGCAAATGTTTGATTTCAATCTTGTTGCGGGTAAAAATCTCGGGGAAGCGCCGTGGTGCTCGGAATGCGAGTTTAAAAGGGGGACTCTATCTGCGTGTGTGGGTGTGTTTGTGTGTGTGTGTTTTGAACTGCATCAAAAACAACAAACAGTAAATAAATTACCAGAAAACTGTTTCACTGATAATACGCTTAAAACTACATTTGTTTCCTTCTTCGTAATTATTTTTTCCCTTTGTCATGTAGCAGATTATTCTTTTAGAAACAACCATCTCCACAGTGGCCAATCGCGTGTCCGCTCTCATCTTCCCACCAACGCTGCATTTGATATGGAGCATTTTCTCTTGTTTCAAATTGTCTGAATATATTCCAACACAAACGGTGTGTGTGTGTGTGTGGGGGGGGTTAATGGACACTCCCTGTGTCAAAGGGGCTTTTGTGTATTTTCAGCATGTATACCTGGAGGCAGGTAATATTGTTGTTGTTGTTTTGGTTTTTTAAAGACTCCCAGCTCCTGTGAGGAGACGCTGCGGGTCTCGAGGCTGCTGCGGCCCATTGTTTGACCTTGAAGTGTTTCTTCTCCGCTCCTCGGCAGCTTGGTAGCCTCGGTGTAGCCTCGGTGTAGCCTCCTAGTCTCAGCACTTTATTTTCTTGGAAGTCTCGAGTTCCATTGTTCCTGGTCGAGGTGGCTCGAGCGCTAAAAGGGAATCCGACCTTCT